>OY744604.1:91547061-91757301 GCA_963556255.1 Allolobophora icterica
CAACATGCGTCTCCGGCACGGTGGGAACTGTTGAGCTCTGCTGAGCATGGTCGAGTGAAGCGGTGCCTTGGTCGGGTGTCGCGGACCGAGTTTCTCCCAGCTGATGCCCTTTCGGTTGACAGTATGGCCAACGCAGCAGACGATAATCTGTTCAGAGATATTATATCTGATAGACAGCATGTTTTGCGACCGCTGTGCACTGACAGGGAGGACATGCAACACAATCTGAGACCCTGACTGCATCCGTTTGCCCTTCCTATCAAAGAGAATAGGAACTTTCTGGCTCGGATGACGTAAAAAAAAGTTATTAGGCAGTATCATTTTCGCTTGCATGACGCTTTAAAAAAACGGCTATTGTCTATATAATCAGTACCCAAGTGAACTGTACCTCACTGCGTTCTGTCAGTGAGAATATGTTTAATAAACGAAGTTATAATAAAAAATAAACAACTAAATGACTTCTCTCTAGTTTTTCTTTAATGCCACCTGAATAAAGCTTTGTACGAATTTGACAATTTAATGCAGACTGTGGAAATGCGGTATACAGTGATTCCTACGGATATGTTACCTCTCCGAATTATCCGGGTAACTACCGATCCAATCAGAATTGCACCAACATCATCTGGGCTCCGCAGCGAAGCACGTTCTACCTCCACTTTCAGGAGTTAAATCTGCATAGCTGCTGCGCTTGCGATTGGCTAGAGGTATAAATACCCGTAATTAGTCACATTGCCCGAAGGTGGATGAAAATGCTTGAGATAATTGATCTAACCTTGTGTTTGTTTCGTCTTCTTTGTGCAATAATGCTGGTCTCTTATGAAGCGCACGGGGCCTTTTGGCCTAGTCCACTGATTTTGGTTTGAACCTGCTGAGCCGATTCTGTTTAAGAACCCAGAACATTTTGTTTGTATTCACTCGTTTCACTTCTCGGATGGAGTCCTATAGGGAAGTAAAAAAACTTTATCTTTCTATAGAACATTTATAATACGTTTTCAGCTGACGATCTGCATTGTAACGAAGGCTAGGCATCACCTCTCGGACTTCCCTCCATAACGCATACAACGTTGGCGTTACTAAAGAGTCATAATGTAGTAAGACACTGCACTAATTTGAACTCAGAGTTCAACGTGTTACTCTTTAAAGCAAAATAAAAAATTAAAGTCTAGATTTTAAACAACTAAAAATTGCATGAATTGCAATTCAACCCTCATTTTCTTCAGTGTTCTGCCCTTAGTTTGGTCCGGTAATGAAACGATGACATTCTTCTGTTTAATGTTCTTCTTCCAGGTTGTGAATTTACTCCTTGTACTTTCATTACCAATTCCTGACTGATCAATGTACAAGTTCTGTTTTAATCGTCTATCCCTCAAGTCTACTCAGTTCGATACTGCACCCACTGATTTCCCATCACTCACAGTTCAGTGTTTAATCTAGTCCCCCTCTTCTGGGAGGGGAAACCAGGTGTCTGGGGGGACCAACCTATTTTTCTGACTTTTTCAACTTTCATCCAGACTTTTCCAAGTTTCGTCCTGACTTTTTCACCTTTCATCTTCAAAAAAAGTTGATGACTTTTTTTCTAGTCATTCGTCCAACTTTTCCCACTTTTCCTATAGGAATTACTCTCTCACAAAGGTTGATGACCTTTTTTCAGGAATTCGTCTCTCAAAAAAGTATCTTACTCACCTCTCTGGGGGGAAAACCATATATCACCATGTATCCTGGGGAATTTGCCTCCCAAAAAGCTCTCGACATTATAATAATGCCGGCCTCTGGGGGAACATCAATCCTGGGGGGGACATTCCCCCCAAAGACGGCTAGATTAAACACTGCTCACAGTTTGACGAAATTGCCTTATCAAATATATTAGCATAAGTAAAGTAAACTTTTAAGGCGGCATATCAAGTTATTCATTGAGTAATGTTTTGTGTAATGTTATGTAACAACAATTTTGTATAACGTCATGCAAGCACCACTTAAAGATAATTTGACTATTCTAAATAAGGGTGACTTCATGTAACCAGAAAGTGTGTGCTGTGTACAATCATTTGAAACAGAAGAAGGTCTGATATATATATATTATAAGAAACCTTCTTAACTCTCAATGATGTGTGAATGTGAGGGACTTCTTTCCTCACGTAATGTGTGGAAACGTCGAAAAATTGAAGACGATGGATTAGAACGCTAACATCTGTCGGCTAATTTTTTTATAGGTAACCTGCCTAGATAACTCAGCGTATGGTCGGTATAGATATTGTGGATCCTCTAGTCCCTCCGATCGGTACTTCGAAGGATGCCGGCAGGTGCTTCTGTGGTTCCACAGCGATGATTTGCTCAACAATCCAGGATTCAATATCCAGTACAACGTCTCCACAGAAGAAGGTTGATCTTTAAACGATATTCTAAATATATTGAACTGCATTTGATAGGTATATATATTTTCTAAACATCTGCAGTGCTCTTGAGATATATATGCCACTATATCAAGTCTCGATGCATATTTGCATACGTATATATATAATTATATATTCATAGATACCTACCCACATACATACACACGCAAATGGTCATCTGTGGAGTCTCCTGGGCCATGGTCAAATTTTGGGTTCCTCGGAGCTCTGTCTCAGATCCTCTCCTTTATCTCTTATACGAGGGCGTTCAAAACGTTTTGAGACTAACCTATTTAAAAGAACGGTAGACGAATGAGCTCACGTTTATTTCTCAGCCTAGCCACCGCCTTTGTCGATGCACAGTTTGTAACGATCAATGTCAGTAAATAGAATAGCTTTGACTGACCCATTAAACACTCTTCCGTCACATACTTGGGCTCAACATCGGTCAACATCTCCTGCCGAAGTATTTTTTTAATTTTGAATCAGGTGGTCTTCACTTGGCGCCAGGTTAGGATAGTATAATAGTGCATGAGGCATTTCTTGAAATCCGCAATCAACTGCAGCTGCTTGTCCAAACTTTTCTTTTGTTGCTTCGCTTCGACAATCCATTTTCTCTTCAAGCGTTCGGGGGAACCGTCGCGCACAAACTTTAGTCATCAACAAGTGTTCGTGCAAATCATCTTTCCTTTTCATGATTTTTATGATCCGAAATCCGAAAATCATAAAAACAACCAAAACAACAAAAACCATAAAACAAAACAAAAAACGAAAAATGACAAACAACAACTTTTCATCTTGAAAAACTCAATTTTTTGCACCTCTGGTCCAGACCCCATTCCCAATATTTTTGACAAGTTTACGCCAGTGTATACTACAGAAGAGGGCAGTCCGTATTATCGCCGGTAGTTCCTACAAGTCTCACAAAGGACAGATATTTCAAGATCTTCGTATTTTACAAATTGACCAGATTAATAAAATAAATTACAGATATGTGAATTTATGTTTCGCTTTGCCAGTAATTTACTACCACCTGCCTTTAAAGATTATTTCCCTAGATGTCTGAAGTAACGATAGTGCTAGCAGTTTTAAAATCAAGCATGGGTCGAATGTGAAGGATATCACAAATGTGCATGAAGAAGGTGCGCGCGCGGTTTTCGATGTGATTGGAGAAGGAGAAATGTCAGAATGTCTCTCCAAGTAAGCAGGTGAAATCGCAATAAAACTCATGATACATCGGGGAAGCATCAGAGAAAGATAGAGAGAGAGAGAGAGAGAGAGAGAGAGAGAGAGAGAGAGAGAGAGAGAGAGAGAGAGAGAGAGAGAGAGAGAGAGAGAGAGAGAGAGAGAGAGAGAGAGAGAGAGAGAGAGAGAGAGAGAGAGAGAGAGAGAGACAGAGACAGAGACAGAGACAGAGACAGAGACAGAGACAGAGACAGAGACAGAGACAGAGACAGAGACAGAGACAGAGACAGAGACAGAGACAGAGACAGAGACGGAGGGGTTGAGAGCTGTTCTTTCTTCATATGCTACTATGGAAAACTACATCTTAGTTGCTGTTTGCATCACATAATTATGGGCTCACAGAGTTTGATCCTTGTGCTGCATTTTGTTGGATTTCTGAAAATTCGCTTAATAAAAGTCCAGAGACATTGTGAATTATTTTACTAAAAGTCTGGCTGTGTGAAGATATTATTTGGTTGAATGGTTTTGTCGATACAGACTGCAGTAACGCCTCCTATGTCGGTCCGTCCGGAGTCATCAGTTCTTCCAACTTCCCTGGCAATTACTACGACAATCTCACTTGTGATTACTACGTTTACGCTTCGAATGGAAGTTCTTTGTCGTTCATCTTCAAATCGTTCCACACTGAATACGGTTACGATTTCATGACAGTTAGTATTTGACGATTTGTTGAAGGATTCTTGTAATTGCCTCCAGTGCGCAGGTACTTTTCGGTGCTTCATCTTGGGTTACCCTTGTCAGATTATTGCAGTTAAAGAGCGATACTGCAGTTATTTTTGTTGTTATTATTATTATTATCAAGGACTATGAATATCGATTGAAAATTGTTCAGCAATATTATTAGTACTGCATTAAACCTCTGAGTAGTTATCCTTGAATAGGCGCTTTACAGAAATCGGTAATGAAAGAAAGAATGAATGAATGAATGAATGAATGAATGAATGAATGATTGAATGAATGTTGTTTCAATACATTCCTAAGTAATCATATTCTAATGTTGGGTTTTGAATTCATACAGTTCTTCTCGTAGTAGCCTATAAAGATTAGAGGATGCGATTAACTTCTATCAACTTTTCCTTCGACACAAATTTAGCCACGATAATTCGTTTCACAAGCTACTTAGTTTGAGCAAAGCATAGTGACAACAAATCTTTATTTTGTACGACAGATCAGTTGCCCAACAAACTCGAGTTTTCCTCCACAACAATTTTCCGGATGGCTTTTATCTTACCCTGTATCGATTCCGTGGTGCAGTTTAGGATTAGTCAGCTTTCGGACCGACAGCTCTGTTGTCTCCAGTGGATTCAGCCTCGGCTACTATGTCAGTGAAGGAGGTATGGGTTCTCGATAGTACTTCCAACAATATTCAATGACAGATTGTTTCCCATTGCATGGAAACAAGGGGAGGGATTATTTGTATAGATGCAACATGAGAAAAAAAGCGAGTGGACTATTGTAGGAGGTAACGATGGCATGAAGAAGAATTTGTTGCGCTTTGGCAAATTAATTTTAAACACTAAACACGATTGTGATCGTGAACTCCGCATTTCTTCAGCGCCCACGAAGAGCCAACGGTTGAGAACCAGTTGATTCGCAGACATTAAACGTCTGTGAAAATTCCGGCATAGTATCAAATGCTGTAGTCGGGAGCGCCTCTGAGTAGTAGTTGACTTCGAGAGGCGCTATAGAAATATCCGGAATAAATGAAACTGGTTCTCAACGTTTTGCTCTTCGTGGGCGCTGAATATTACGTTTGACACACAAGCCAACTGCTATGATGGATAATGTCTAATGGTGTACAACATTTGCCCTTTGATTTACAATTAGATTGACTACGTGCAGAGAAAAGCGTTGGCTTTTTGACGGCTTTTGTGGCGGTTTATTATTTAAATCAAAATGTAACAATTCATCAGATAGCAACGTGGAACATGAGCGATATGTTATTGACTTAATAAAGTTCAGTTGTTCTTACACGTTTTGCTGTATTACAGCACTTATTTGGTAATTGAATACAGGTTGTGGAGATACGGTATACACTAATTTGACGGGATTTGTGAAGTCTCCGAATTATCCGAATTATTACGGAAACGATAAGAGCTGCTCAAACGTCATCGCGGCTCCACATCGAAGCACGTTCTACATCAATTTTCGTTATTTTAGCCTACAACCCTGCTGCGATTGCGACTGGCTGGAGGTATAAATACGCGTAACTAGTCGACGGTAGGCGATCATTTTAGAAAGCTGTTGACCCAACCTAGTACTTGTTTCGTCTTCTTTATGTAATAATGCTGGTGCTGTTTGGCAGCGTGGTTGGTCATTAGTCCAACGATTTGGGTTTTCAATATGCTGAGCAGATTGTGTTTAAGGGCCTATGACAATTTGGTCGTATGTGCAGTTGTGCACACCTTTCACTTCTCGGAGTGAGACCTCGAGGGATATCACAAAATTTATCTTTCGTTTGAGCATTTATAACTGGTTTTCAGCTTTTACATCAGCCGTTGTACTTAGATCGAAGGTCACCCATCATCTCTCGGACTCCCTTCCTTATCTGGTATTACCTATGTATTACCAAAGAGTCATTAAATCACAAGGCACGACACTGAATTGGACACTGAGTTGGACATAGAGTACAATACGCCACACTTTCAAACATATTCAATAAAAAATTAAATTTTTTATTTAAAGTACTAGAAATTACATGAATAGTAAGTAATTCGACGCTCTTCTTCTTAAATGTTCTGCTCCTTGGTAGGTCCAGCAATAAAATGATGCCAGTTTATCCATTTTGTGTCTGTTACTTAATTTCCTCATATCCTCGTCTGTTCCCTTTATCCTCCAACATCATATTTCCTTCAAACACTGTCCTAAGTAGCGAATTCTCACATAGTATGTGGTCATTCCAGTTCAGTTATCTCCTCTTTATAGCGTTGACCACTGGTTGCAACACCTCCTCGTTGTTAGAGTCGCTCCAGCTGATCTTCTACACAGACAAATTTAAAATGATTCGAGCTTCTTAATTTCTGTCTTTCTAATAGTCTATGTCTCTGATCCATACTAGACTTGCTTGATATCTGCACCGTCGAAGACAATAGTTATTCTTTTTCTTTCGTATTTACTCAATCCCATCACCTTTAGTTTCTTTCTCTTTATCCTCATACCATATTCTTCAGATGTTTTGTTCCGGGGATCCACAATTCTCTGCAATCCAACATTGGCTGCCATAAAGCCTGGTCATCTGCAAATCATATGACCTTCATCAGACTCCCCACAACTATTCTTCCGTCATTCACATTTTTAGGCGCTTTTGCGACTGCATCTGTACATACACGTTAAAAAGCAAGGGTGACAGTCAGCAGCCTTGCCTAACTCCTCTGCCTATTGTATCCGGTTGTGAATTTACTCCTTGTAGCCTACTGTCACTATTGACTGATCTATATACAAGTTTCTTATTACTCCTCTATCCCTCCAGTCTAATTACTTCGATACTGTGCCTACTGATTTCTCATCACTCAAAGTTCGACGAATGCCTTATAAAAATATTCGCATAAATAAAGTAAACTCTTCAGGCGGCAGAGAAAAGTATTCATTGGGTAGGGTTCTTGTGAAATGTTATTTAACAACACATTTATATAGCGTGTCCAGGCAACAACTAGAAGCGCTGCTTAAACGGCGATCTTACTAATCTATACAAGTGCGACTCTAGGTAACCAGATAGTGTGTGCTGAGCAGAATCATTAGAAACAGACGAAGGTCTGATATATAAGAGACCTTCTTAACTTTCAATGATGTGTGAATGTGAGGGACCTTCTTTCCTCACACAATGTGTGAAACGTCAAACAATTGAAGACAAAGGATATTGGCATTTATCGGCTCATTTTTATTTTAGGTAAGCTGCCTAGATAATTCAACGTATGGTCCGGATAGATATTGTGGATACTATGATATAAAGTACATAAACATCTACGGATGTAGTCAACTTCTTCTGTGGTTCCACAGCGACGATTCTAACAACAACTATAATGGATTCCTTATCCAGTACGACATCTACCCGAATGCAGGTTGGTTTAAACGGTATCCTATATAAATTATATTGAACTGCATATCATAGGTACAAACGGTATTGTAAACATCTTGCAGACAGTGCGTCTGATTTGAAAATAGTAGGCGGGTTGAAAATCGATCGCGCTGGACCGAGTAGGCGAGCGATATACGGTCAACCTCGGGAGCTTTTATGTAGGCCTACAGCGTATTTTGTGTATCGTATTCGTAATTTTTCGAATCACCGCATATAGTACTCATCTAGTAGGCCTATCTCAATTCAGTTCCGTTATCTTCGTAGGTCTCTTGAAGAGGCGCTATATAAATTCTCAGAATGAATGAATGAACATTCACTAGGAATCTACCATTGACGTAAGATGACCTGTGACGGCTGATTTCACAAAGTTGTTTGAGCCTTCGGCATAGTACGTTGAACACTCATTTTTAGCTTGACCTTTCAGCCGGCAATCCATTCGAATTTTATCGGCGTGCTTTCTGCAGCAGGACATGCAGTAAATTTTGTTCACAGTCCGATGGTTTTCTATTTCGACTACATCGACATCGAACGAGTCGCCTAATTTCCATGACAGATACGCGCTCAACTGTACATTATTATTCGATTTGCTCAATTTGGCCACCACTGTTGTTTGAAATAATTTCGAAAATTGGTGATGCTACGGATGATGTCACGCAGCGTGAGGTGTCGGCCATGTTGTTATGGCCAATCATATTGCACGAAATTGGAGTGATTAGTCAGCAGTAATTAGGACAGGTCACGGCACGCGTTCACCGCTTCCGCAAGTAAGTAAATTAAATTAATCGCAATTAGTTAAATAAAAGAATGGTCTGGCTCTATGACATGTTCGTCTATCGTCTTGGAGTCTAACTCAAACTCAGCGAGCAACGACCGACGGTGAGAAGCCTTCGGCTAGGCGAGCGGTAAATCGCTCGCCGGTACCTTTGCTAGGCGAGCGACCAAGAAGAGCGATCGATCGCTCGCCTTAAATCAGACGCACTGACTTGCAGAGCTCTTGAGTTATAAGCCTACACCGCACTGTATTTAGTCTCGATGTCAACTTTAAATGAGAATCCGTTGTTTCTGTCCCCTCTGGGGTGAATGTGACGCTACTTGTATTGTGAGCATTGTTGTGATTACTGGCGAAATGTCGGCTTCTAATTAAGTCTGACGCAATGGAGGCAAGCTGATATGGTTTCGCTATGTAAATTAGAATTACAATTACATTTTTAATACACACATCTTAGGCGCAGTTTAGCTGAGGTTTTTCGCTACAAAATGAGTTATTAATTTAGCTAAATTCATTCGCATCGTGTGGTGCCGATGTTACAGAAATAACAGATAAGAGTGATGACACGGACAAAGATTTAATGCGCTTCTTACGATCATTGAAGATTAGAGCCTGAAAATAGAGCTGTTACATGAAAATGGCTCTAAGCACCTATGATTTTGCAAAATGAACTTCACTGGCTCCCTGTTCCGTTTTGTATTAGATATAAGGTTCTCCTTCTAATCACTAGATCCCAGTTTGGCTTAGCGCCTAAATACCTTTCTAAGCTGATGATGCTCCTCTTGCCCCTTTCTTTTTGCTGACCGACTGGACTTGTTTGTACATGAGTGGCGAACCTCAGGAACTCAGCATCGGGCCTTTGCTGTGGCTGGCTATTCACTCTGGAATGAACTCCCTTCTGTGATTCGGAGCAAGATGCTCAAGACGTCTTCACCAGCCTCACTTAGATGCTCAAAGACCTTTCTTTTTGCACGAGCCTATCACGTTCAGAGCGCTTCTGAATAGCTCTGCTGCAAGGAGCGCTTTAAAATGTTTATATTACATATTACATTACATGAGACGGCCATTGAGTTATTGAAAAAGTAATTAATCATCGCTAACGCTAACGTGTTATCATCGTATAATTGGAAACTCTTCGGCGAAATGTTGCCCCAGCCATTCAGTAATAAATCTTTTATAATAATGCTGCATAAATAACAGATGAACATCAAAGGGTACCTTATCTTTAATATGAAATATTATATTTGCAGGTTATACGACCACGTATCGTCCACCAGTCACTAAAAGTGACCCAGGTGAGTGAATTAAGTACATGTATTTTACTGTGACAGGAAATTGCCGTAGTAGTCTCAGTAACAGAAACAGATTTGCTTCTTTTTGGGGAATTTCCTGATGCTGCAACATGTTTTTACTCATGCTCGATTAAGTGTTATTGCGCATCCCATGTTATTAGCTTTTAGTTTCTCATGATCATCTTCTGTGATGGCCCATACCCGGATTGTTGCAGTTTCAACGACTCTGCCAATCATCTCGGACTTCAGCTGGATTCCAAGCCATGTTTAGAACAATGTTCAGTGGATCAAGATCTAACTGCAACGTACAGGTTCATGTGTAATGTAATCTAAAGTAATCACATATTTTTATAGCGCTTCTTCAAGAGAGACTCATCAGAGGCGATCTCGACTTAACGATGGAAAACCAGGATCGAACAAAATGGTTTTCCAGTGCTTACGGAGTAGAGGTAAAGAAAGAACCAGAAGCTCATGTCGTAAGATGCTGAACCGAGGAAATCTTCGACCAGGAATGGATAAGATCGAAACAAAAAACATCCTAAGATAAGATGGAGATCAGCCCACAGGCCAAATAGCACTAGGATCTTATACTCATGAAACTCGATATATGCTCAAATCAATAGATGGGCCTATGTCTAGACGTTTAAGATAGACTGCAGGGAAAGGGTGTGCCTTGGGGACAATATGATGAACCACCAAATTCTCTTCATGACATTTATTTAGTTAGTTAAGTCTTTAGAAAACTGTAACAAAACAGCAACCGTAAGCTTCAGTGATATCGACACAACACTGCTTCGTTATGCTATCCGTTTTTTATGGTTTAACGCAAGTCAAACATGTTTTAGAGTGTCGCAATTGCGTGAACATAAGAGCTATAATAGAATGTGCCAATACAACAACATCTAGAGAAACCACTTGTGTGTTCCAACAATAAGCAAGTGTCCTAAAGCAGAGTTACATCCAGGATCACCGTGTCTTTCTGTTTCGGCCGATATGCCGAAGAAATACACTGCTTTTTGGCTTGCTACCTGTTTTGTCTTTATATACTTTGAGCATTGAAGAGTGTCTTATTTTTAATATGAAATATTACGGTATTATTTGCAGATTATACAACCACGCCTCTTCCGCCAGTCACTACTGTTGATCAAGGTAAGTGGTTTAGTTATATCTATGGATTTTTTTATTTTGATATTACTTCTCTGTGATATGAAATTTTCAAGGACAACTTCAGTTACAGCAACAGTTTTCAGATGTTGGGACACGTTTATTTACTCATTTTCAATTAAATCTTTTTACGCAATCCATGTTTTTTGCGTATACGTGTAGTTTCTCCAGCTCATAAGTTGTTATTAAACACTTCTATCTCGCCGATTTCTAATGCGTGTGTTAGAAATCGGCCACATAGAAGTCATCAACTGATGAAACATTGCATTGCATCACTGCAACAGACTTCAAGGGGAATCTCTCCTTCTCCAATCACATCGGCAATCTCGCATGCACCTCCTCCATGCACAGTTGTGACCTCCATGCTTGATTTTAAAACTGCTACCACCATCTCTACCTCAATTGTCGACTCCAAACTTGTATTTTTTTTTTATCACATCCAGCATCTAGACCTACGAAATGTTTTAGCAGATGAGGAAAAAAGAAGAAGAAGAAAAAGAAGAAGAAGAATGAATACAAGAAAAGGAAGAACAAGAAAAAGAAGCAAAAGAAGAAGCATAGGACGAAGAAGTAGAAGTAGAAGCAGTAGAAGAAGTAGAAGTAGAAGTAGAAGTAGAGAAAGTGGAAGAAGAAATAGAGGAGGAGGAGGAGGAGGAAGAAGAAGAAGAAGAAGAAGAAGTAGTGGTAGTAGTGGTATAGTAGTAGTAGTAGTAGTAGTAGTAGTAGTAGTAGTAGTAGTAGTAGTAGTAGTAGTAGTAGTAGTAGTAGTAGTAGTAGTAGTAGAAGAAGAAGAAGAAGAAGAAGAAGAAGAAGAAGAAGAAGAAGAAAAAGAAGAAGAAGAAGAAGAAGAAGAAGAAGAAGAAGAAGAAGAAGAAGAAGAAGAAGAAGGAAAAGAAAAAAAGTAGAAGAAGAAGAAGTGCAAGAAGAAGAAGAAGTAGAAGAAGAAGTAGAAAAAGAGGTAAAAGAAGAAGTAAAGAAGAAGAGCAGTCCCTTAAGCTTAAGCTATCTCAGAGGGAGAACCATGGGCATGGTGTTAGCGTTCGCATTCCTATATTCGGCATATATTGGCATGTGGCCAGTCCTCTCACTGGCTAAGAGGCGCATTCTCGAAAGAAACTACTTTCTGACCTGGCGGGGATTTGAATCTCAGCACGCTAACCGCTAGATTATTGCACACCCCGAGAAGTAATGATGAGCAAACAAATGTAATTGTTTCAAGTTTTATAGATTACACTAGCTGTAACCCGTGAAAAATCACGGTATGTAAATTTAGTTTAGAAATTTTAATGTGCTTGAGGGTAAAAATGTACAAAATACGTAAGAGACAGAGAGAGGTCACTTATGTAAACAACTGGTAACCGTAGCAGTCATTGAATCAGGATCTGGACCGGTGCAGCCAGCATCCAGCCAGCCAGCCAGCCAGAGAGAGAGAGAGAGACAGAGAGAGAGACAGAGAGAGAGATAGAGAGACAGAGATACAGAGAGAGAGAGACAGAGAGCGATCAGTTGTGTAGGCCAGGCTTCGCCTGGCCGGGCCTTGCCTTGTCACTCTATCTATAGATAGATAGAGAGATAGAGAGACAGAGGACAGAGAGGTCAACCGTGTAGGTGAATGCAAGCCAGGGATACACCAAATCACGCGGGCCCGTTTACATCCATTCCTAGATCCTAAGTAATTGTCATCATTGTCATTAAAAACACTCAAATAAACACTTATTTAAACAACTGGTAACCGTAGCATTCAATGATTCAGGATCTGGACCCGTGCAGCCAGCAGCCAGCCAGCCAGAGAGAGAGAGAGAGAGCGACAGAGAGAGAGAGAGAGAGAGAGAGAGAGAGAGAGAGAGAGAGAGAGAGAGAGAGAGAGAGAGAGAGAGAGAGAGAGAGAGAGACAGAGACAGAGACAGAGACAGAGACAGAGACAGAGACAGAGAGACAGAGAGCGATCAGTTGTGTAGGCCAGGCTTTGCCAGGGATATGGAGGGGCCATACACCAAGTCACGTGACAGTTACAGACAGACCGACCAAGGTTTCTCCACTGTGAGTGGAAAGATCTTGCAGACCGACCGACCGACGTACGATCAACATTATATTGTTTGATGCTAGGCATGACTCATTTACGGCGTTCTGGTACATAGGTAAATGTGCATCTTTAGGTACTGAACCTTATTTCGTTCCAAGTATGGCGTCTGAAATGATCACCGGATATACCAGTTCACAAAGTCATTCTGTTGTAGCGTTTGACGTCATCTAATATATCCAATCTAACGTTATAATTCCAAAAGACAGCTATCGACGGTCTCTAATTAATTTTTTTGCTGAAAGTCTTGCAGTGTAAAGGTATTATTTGGTTGAATTTCCCTGTCGCTACAGGCTGCGGCGACACCTCCTACTACGGTCCGTCCGGAAACATCAGTTCTCCCAATTACCCTTACAATTACAACGACAATCTTTACTGCTATTACTACATTTACGCTTCAACTGGAAGTTCCTTGTCGTTCTTCTTCAAATCGTTCAACACTGAACAAAATGCCGATATTGTGACAGTTAGTATTTGACGATTTTGTTTCAGATTTTGTTGTTGCAATTGGTTTAAGTACGAAGGTATTGTTTGGTCCTGCATCCTGGATCGCAATACTTGTCAGAATATTACTACTACTACTACTACTACTACTACTACTACTACTACTACTACTACTACTACTACTACTACTACTACTACTACTACTACTACTACTACTACTACTACTACTACTACTACTACTGCAACAACAACAACAACAACTACTACTACTACTACTACTACTACTACTACTACTACTACTACTACTACTACTACTACTACTACTACTACTACTACTACTACTACTACTACTACTACTACTACTACTACTACTACTACTTCTTCTTCTATTCTTCTTCTTCTTATTATTATTATTACTATTATTATTATTAAATGCTGCGGAAATTGATTGAAGATTAGTAGCAGTAGATTAGTAGTAGTAGCTAAGATTGTTCAGTAATATTATCAGCACTACATTTATTGCGTTGCACGCTTTGTTGTTGTTGTTGTTGTTGTTGTTATTTTTACTATTATTACTGTTACTATTATTAATTAGCAACTTCCATTGCGCATTTTTGAATGTTATTCTCGTATTAATTTATCCTGATGTATGTATGCTGATGCTTGTTCACCGGAGTGCTGTTTGGCAGCTGGTTATATTAAAGAATATACTTACTTACTTACTTACTTACAAGGCTCAACCGATGGCGCGCAAAACGAAAACCCTAAACGGGTATAACTTCCGGAAGACCAGTCCTCTGAGACAGAGAACAGCCTTTGGTGGATAAGCATGTTGGAAATTATATTTGGAGTTGAGAACGAAGTAGCAGAAGGGAAAGGTACAGGGAGAGAATAAGAGACATAATCGTAAGCTTCATTCACCAGCACAGTTGTAGTGAAGGATACGCCACAGGTGTGCCCCAAAACAGGGATTTTGTATAAGGAAAAGGGTGTTTACTAAATCTGGAAGGTAATATTGGTGTCAAAAGACTGCTGGATATGCCGATTTCTTCATGTGTGTTTTATCTTTTACCTACTCTAACCTTATGTAAGTTAAATTAGATGGTATTTCAAGCCATTCGTCACGATTATTGACCAAAGTATTGATATTTTAATGTCAAATTTTGAATTCGTTCAGATCTGTTCGATATAAAAGGATACGATAAACTCTATTAAATTTTCCTTCGCCAAATGTTAGCCAGGATATTTCGTTTCACAAGCTACTTAGTTTGAGCAAAGTTTAGGATAAAAAAATAGAAACGTCTGTTTTTGTACGACAGATCAGTTGCCCAACCAACTCGAGTTTTCCTCCACAACAATTCTCCGGATATTCTTTACCTAACCCTGTATCGATTCCGTGGTGCAGCCAAGGATTAGTCCACTTTAGCACCGACGATTCCATAGTTTCCAGTGGATTCAACCTCGACTACTATGTCAGTGAAGGAGGTACCATTCTCGATAGTGCTTCCAACGATTATTTTTGAAACACTGAACACGATTGCGATCCTGAACTCCGTATTTCTTCAGTGTCCACGTTTAGTCAAAGCAGCAATCTTGGTGCAGAAAAAATTCGGTTTGACACATAGGCAGACTGCAATTATGGACAGTGTTTGGTGGTGGACTACGTTTTCTGTTTGATTTACAGGTAGAGAAGACAGATTAGCAAAATGCAATAGAAAGCATTGACTACTCGAAGGCTTTTGCTGTAGTTTCCAATTTAAATCCAAATTTGACAATAGTTCCTCAAATAGAAAATTGACACTTCTATTATGAAGATTTATAAAGCGCAAGTTTGTGTAACTAAGTACACAAATGGACATGATATGAGTGATATGTAGTTTAATTAATAGAGTTTAGTTCTTCTTTATCGCCACATAGATAAGCTTTGGGTGTTTGCTGATCTACTGTACTAATTTTGATAATTGAATGTAGGTTGTGGAAATACGGTATACAATGATTCGTACGGATATGTGACCTCTCCGAATTATCCTGGTTACTACGGACACAATCAGAATTGCTCCAACATCATTTGGGCTACACAGCGAAGCACGTTCTACTTCTACTGCCTTGATTTCGCACTTTACGGCAACTGCGATGACGACTGGCTGGAGGTAAACACATCCTTAATTAGTCGAATCACCTGTAGTGAACTAGCTTCGTTTCTGTTTAGACTTCTATGTGTAGGATAATCATAATGCTGGTCTATTTGGTAGCGCGCTGGGTCTGCAATCCAACGATTTTGGGTTTCAACCTGCTGAGACGGACACTGTTTAAGGACCCAGGACAATTTTTTTCGTATACACAAATTTCACTTCTCGGAAAGGAATCTGCATCAATGTCAGAAATCGTTGGTCTTTTCTTAGCACATTTATAACTGCTATTCAGCTGTAAATCTTCTATTCTACCCAAATCAAAGGCCAGACCGATTCTCGGGCTCCCTTTTACATAGCTTAGCCCAAAGCACCAGCTTATTCACGAGCGCTTGAATAGTAATTGGACACTATGCCCACTGGGTTACTGTCACTCAAAGTTTGACGAATTCCTTATAAAAAATATTCGCATTTGTAAAGACGGCAGATCAAACTACTCACTGAATGAGGTTCTTGTGTAATGCTATGTAATAAACGATTTATTATAGCCACTTTCAAGCACCTTAACCTAGGCTCTATTTGAGCTGCAATCTGTCTTATCTAAACACATGAGACTTTAGATAACTAGAAAATATGTATAGAACTAATAATTTGAAACGGAACATATATTTAAAAGATTATTACTCAAAGAGGAAGATCTGGTATGTGAATAAAATCCATCTTAACTCGTAACGATGTCAGAACGCGAGGAACCTTCTTTTCGTCATATCCAACAGTTAAAGGAAACGGATGATCGATATTAGCATCTGTCCGCTAATTTCTATTCTAGATCAGTTGCCTAGGTAACTCCTCGTATTCGATTAAAATATGCGGACTCTCTACTGACTACAGCCTGTACATCTACGGATGCACTCAAGCGCTTTTGTTGTTCCACAGCGATGGTTCTAACAACCATAAAGGATTCAATATACAGTACAACGTCTACCCGGAACAAGGTTGGTATAAACGATGTTCTAAATTATATTGAACTGAAATTTAATAAGTCGCGATACATACATAGGTTACATATATGCATACATACGCCTGCATAATATTTATATACATACAAAAGTATGTATTTTTGATCGAAGCGCCACCAGTAACAAAACGTTGCGGTTGTCGTCGCCACAAGCTATTGACGCAGCATGGTCCAGAGATTCTGGGTCTGATGCTTTGTGTCAATATTGGACGGGATTCCAGTGGTTGCACTCCTTGGGCGTGCTTGGTCTCGTCACTGGTGACTCTTCTAATACTCTGAGCAGTTTTGTACTTACTAACGAAATCTCTGTTTAGAATGGCATTAGCCATCGTATAGGTTTGCACAGATATGTGTTTCCTTCCTTGAATTGTCGCTAGATAAAAGTCTAATTACAATTTCAACTTAGGTGCACTTTAGCTGAGGTTTAATAAGTTGTTAATTTTGCTAAATTAATTCATGGTCTGTGGTTCCGATGCTGTGCGAGTTATTTTATGCGAACTAGTGAATTTGCCCGTCATTATGACGGGAGAGTAATCATGGAGGGAGGGAGTAAACGAGGGGTGGAGGGAGGGACAGAGGTATAGTGAGGGAGGGAGGCATAAAGGCCTGTCTGACCGTCCGTCCGTCTGTGTCTGGCTTTGCGTGTGTAAGTCTATCTCCGTAGTGTCCAGTGTTCGTGGGCGGGGCCATTTTCGGGCGCCTGTGAGAGCGTTTATCGACACACAGATCTGGGGAACTATAGAAGAGATATACTTTATTTTGCACAGAGCAGAGGAAAACATACAGATTAGAAAAAACGAACAAATACAAAACACCATATCCTCACTTAGCAGCACAACTCAAACTAACGCTCCTCTGGAGGCGTAAGCGTTATAAGCCTGCGATCAGACATCTCGTCCTTTATTGCCGTTGACTAGAAAATTATGCTGACTGTACAATTATCAACAGTTAACATGCCTTTCAGGTGTTTACATATGGGAATAACTGTCGGATTTAAAGTCAAAACTGCCCAGACCCACAATCAATTCTCTTTCTGATTCCCATATTTGAAAACCCAACAATTTACCATGCATATTATTCCAGCAAGCTCTTAGTTTACTCATCCGATACTGAGATAACCTCACTGTTACTGTGCTATATCTGAAAACTGGGAGGCTATGTCTGCTGCAGTTACAGCTGCATTAGCTCCTACAAACCCGAATAGTAATTGAAAATATTATTGCTAGCTGCGTAAAATTGCGCTTTATACTATCCACACGACATTTCAGTTTACTACCAGCACAAAAGACAGCTCTCGGTAATAACACTGCACAGATTCAATGAACATGCTGAACATGCTAAAATATTCATCATCTTCATCATTACCATAATCATTATCATCTTAATAATCGCCGTTATCATCATCAGAGCCGATTTAGAGCTAATGCAATCTTCAAAGCAAGTCGTTAAATACAACTCTGAGTAATGTTATTGGTAATCGTGACCTCCAGTTTTCTAAAGCGCTACTATAAAGCTAAGCGTAAAGCACAAGTTTATTCACGAGCGCTGCGTCGTATCCGAGGAGTTGTCCACAGTTTCTCCAGCTCCTAAATTCTGTTGAAACGTTGCATTGCAACACAGCAACAAAGACTTCAAGGCCAATGTAAGATAGAACATTCATTGCATCTTATTGCACAAGACCATATTACCTGTGTTGCTACTCCAAGGAATTCTGAGTTAGTTAGTCTAACTCTTTGTCACTGTATAATACCATTTCATATGAATGTGATTAAACGTTTATGATAATGCTGCGTAATTTACAGTTAAGCATTGAAGAATGTATTTTTAAAATATGAAAAACTACATTTTCAGAGGTTACAGGGTTTACGGAGGAGAACACGAATCCTCCAGCAGTCACTACTAGTACTCCAGGTGAGTGATTGAGTGATGTCTACCTTGATTTGTACTTCTCTACGACGGTGAATTGGTGTAAATGTTTCAGTTACATCAACAGATTTGTTTCCTTTTGGAAGTTTCCAAATGTTTTTTCCTCATTTTCAATTAAGTGCTTTTACGCAATCCATGTTTTTATCTTATAGTTTTACCAGCCCATCAATTGTAATTATAACTTCTATCTCGACGATTTATAATTCACAAGTCATCAACCGAATAAACGCTGAATTGCATCACTGCAAGAAAGACCTTAAGGTGAAACTGAGATCGGAAACTCAGTACATCTTATTGCCCAAGCCCTTCAGCTGTGACACTACTCCAATGAATTTTGCTATGGTTCTTGATGAAATTTAGAGTTAGTTAGTCTAACTCTTTGTCACTGTTTTACACAATTTCATATAAATGTAGTTAATCGTTTATGATAATGCTGCGTAATTAACAGTTAAGCATTGAAGAGTGTCTTTTTAAATAAGAAATAATACATTTTCAGAGGTTACAGGGAATACGGAGGAGATCACTAATCCTCCAGCAGTCACTACTAGTACTCCAGGTAAGTGATTGAGTGATATCTATTTTGATTTGTACTTTTCTGTGACAGGAAATAACTGTAAATGTTTCACTAACATCAACAGATTTGTTTCTTTTGGGAAATTTCATGATGTTTTAACAAGTTTTTTCCTAATTTTCAATCTAATGCTTTTACGCAATCCATGTTTTTAGCTTTTAGTTTTACCAGCCCATCAATTGTAATTATAACTTCTATCTCGTCCATTTAAAATGCACAAGTCATCAACCGAATAAACGCTGAATTCCATCACTGCAACAAAGACCTTAAAGTGAAACTGAGATCGGATATTCAGTACATCTTATTGCCCAAGACCCTCACCTGTTTGCTACTCCAATGAATTTTGCTATGGTTCTTGCTGAAATTTTGAGTTCGTTACTCTAACCCTTTGTCACTGTTTTATACCATTTTATATAAACGTAATTAATCGTTTATAATAATGCTACGTAATTAACAGTTAGGCATTGAAGATAGTCTTTTATAAAATATGAAATACCCCGGTACTACGTTTTCAGAGGCTACGGAGCAGATCACGGATCCTGCAGCAGGCACTACTAGTAATCTAGGTAAGTGATTGTGTGATATCTATGTTGATTTGTACTTTTCTGTGACATGTTTATGTTTATATTCGTTTAATGAAACAACAGACATAACGCTGTAGGTGTACAAGGAAGTGAATTAAAATTGTTAATTGTTAATAATAGCTTAGTAAGAGTTAGAAAATAACATTCTAGATATGAAGTTTCGAGAGTCTTTATCTGGTAGATTAAAATTGTGAGGACGATTTCTTAGGGAGTAAGGAGTAATATGGTTGGTTGGGAATAAACATCTAATTGAGTGATTTTCATTGAGTAAAGCTGCTTTAAATAAGGCCATTTCGGCTTTGAGCACAAGCTCAGCTATGGAGGGAGAGATAGTTTGAACATATCCAAATCGTTTGAGTTTGTTCAGGAATTGTTCAAGGCGCAATTTATCCTTGCCACTTATAAGGCCCCACCAGGCTGGAGAAGCATATAAGGTTCTAGATACGATTGTTGCATTAGTGATGAGATGTAGTGAGTCTTGAGATGTAGTGAGTCTTGAGATGCTCCATGATTTACTATAAATGTTTTAATTACATCAACAGATTTGTTTCTTTTGGGAAGTTTCCTGATGTTGGAACGAGTTTTTCCCCCCCCATTTTCAATGAAGTGCTTTTGCGAAATCCGTGTTTTTTTAGCATATAGTTTCTCCAGCTCATCATTTGTAATAATAATTTCTATCGCGCCGATTTCTAGTGCACAAGTCATCAAGTGATGATACGCTTCATTGCTGCAACAAGGACATCTTCACGGTGAATCTGAGATCAGACATTGAGTGAATCTTATTTTCCAAGACCCTTACCTGTGTTGCTACTCCAAGGAAGTTTGCTTATGATTCTTGATGTTTTCACTGTGAATATGAGTTTCTGATCATTTCAAAAAAGGCATTATTATATTACAGTTGCATTCCACTGAATTACTTTACAAATGCCAACCATATAGTGGCGCTGCAATCGACCAAGTATCTCCGAGATACCGTCCTTTACTATCCAGACAACCCGCTCCACCCTATCATGCTCCAACCGAGTCACATCAAACAATGCACCACGACCCTGCAACGATCATCCGCAAATGTTGTGTTCTTCCATCGTTATTGCCACTCACCCGTCATCATCCGTTTCAGGCTCCTATGTCTATGAATCCTCAGGCCTTCAACTCAAAACTAAACTCTTACCTCTTCAAGAATTCCAACCCAGGCTCATCTGATCCTCCTTCAAATCTTATCGACTTAAACGACACCAGCAATGGCAGCAGTTTACTTAGTCCTCTCTTGATCGAGACCTCTGGAAACCGGACTCAGACCTCCCCATGACTCCCCTTTGGAAAAACCCTCAGACTTCACGCACCGCTCGTGAATATGCCGGTGCCCTGAATTTAGCTTTTGAATGACGCTTTCGAAATTTGGAGTTACGACTACGATGACGACATAGTTGTGGGTCCAATCAACGAGATGGTATAAACTGTGGGAGTCCAATGAACGTTGCTGTTTCATCTGACCCTGACCCTGACCTTTATCGAACCTTCCTCTAAGTGGTGCGTCTGTTATGTTTTTTTCACCAGAACGCACGCGAATTACGCAGCGGAGATAAGGTGTGTCGTAAACATAATCGTAATCGCAATTGTTAACTTCATATTCTAAAGCGCTGTGTTAAAGCTAAGCGTAGGGTTCCAGCTCATTCGTTTGCTCCGCATGGTGTTAGAAGAGGTTGTCCACAGATGCCTGGTGAAGAACAGGTTAGAGAGAAGAGGAGGCAGAGTGGCTGCTGAAGCGGGTTGCCTGGGATATTGAAAGGCGGAAGTATAGATTAGGCCAAGAATTCTTCTCTAAGCGGGGCCTTAGTTTGAAGAGGAAAGGCTGTGGGGAGTCTGTTGCATCCTTTTTACTCTGACGAAACAAAGACAATCTCCGTTCTTCTGGCCGAGTTGACTTTCTGGCTCCCCATGTCAGGAATACAATGGTTCAATCTAGATCTCTTGCCTCCTTAGGTCCCTGCCTTTGGAATGGACTTCCTCCCTCTGTCCGCTCCTCCATTCTCTCGGGTAGTGTTTCTTCCTCCTTCTCCCATCTCAAAACCTGCTCTATCTCTCGGGATCTCTCGCACTAAAAGCGCTTCTGAGGAGTTCTTCTCGGAAGCCCTTTAGAAATTTTCGAAATCAATACAAATGTATTTTACTGAAATGTCCTGTTGTCTGTAGTCTGCGGTGAATCTTCTTATTTTGATTCGTATGGAGTAATCCGTTCTCCCAACTACCCTGGCGATTACTACAACAACCTCTACTGTGATTACTACGTTTACGCTTCAACCGGAAGTTCTATGTCGTTCATCTTCAATTCGTTCCACGTTGAAATTTCCGACTTCGTGACTGTTAGTATTTGACAACTTTGTTGTATATTAGCTTTTGTTATTGGTTTAAGTCTGAAGCGTTTTGGGGTGCTTCGTGCTAGCTCTACTTGTCAACTTATATTGACAATTCATTGGAGAGATAAATGAATTTGAATTCTTAATTTCAAACAATCTCAGCTAAGTTGCTATAAGCTGCTGGAGAATGACTTTAAGTCTCACTTGTAGTGTCTTAGAAAGCCCATGTTGCGTGGATACAAGGATGGATTTTGGAGGAAAATCCGGCAGTATTCTTCCTCTGAGTTTGAAAAAAAGGCAAACAACTGGGTTGCTTCACAGTGTTTTGGGTTATGCTGTAAGGTGATGGCTGCTAACTAAACTTGAAATGCTAAATCGCTGACAAAACACTTTTGACTTGACGCTGCCTGCATGTTCAGGCTAAGGATGTCTATGGAACTTTATGTAAATTTCATTAAATAATCTTACATTCATATTACTTGTTCCACAACGTTATTATTCTTTGCAGTTGCGCTTTGAATTGGTTATGATTTTTTTATTTAAGGGTTGAAACAAACTCTTTTCAATTAACTTTTCCGTCGACAAATTAAGCCACGATGTTTGATTTCGCAGTATACTTATTTTTAGCATAGTCACTCACAAAAATAAAAATATCTTCACCTTGTACGACAGATCAGTTGCCCTCCAAACTCGAATTTTCCTCCACAAGAATTTTCCGGGCATTCTTTACCTGATCCTGTATCAATTCCGTTGTGCAGTCAAGGAAGAGTCAACTTTCGCACAGACTACACCAATGTTTCAAGTGGATTCAGCCTCGATTATTATGTCAGTGATGCAGGTAGGAATTCTTATAGTGCTTTGACTAAAATCGAAAAACAACCGTGTTTGTAGCGTCGTAGAAATAAGGAAAGAGATAATTGGAAAGGTAGAAGTGAAAAAATGGCGTGAAGAAGAATTTAATGCGGTTCGGCAGGTTAACTTTATAAGCACTGAACAAGATCGTGATCTCCGTATATCTCCAAAGCCCAAAGCAATATCGGCTGTGCAGGATTGGTCTGGTTCGCTCTCGAGCCAAAGACCAAAGGCTGTGCTCACAGAAACCTAGTTTGCTGGAGGACGGCTTCTGATGTTTGGGTGATGGGTAGATAGGTGCAAAAGAGAGCACTGACTAGTAAAATAGTTCTTTTTTGGATTAAGAACTCGGTTTATTTAAATGTAGACACCATCTACAAGCGTGACATGGGTGATAGATAGTTCGCTTAGGAGACTTAAAATTTGCCCATTTCACTAGTTTTGCCTAAATTGTGTAAAAATGTTACACATAGGTTTTTAAATAACTTTCCTCGTTTTGCTGTATTACTGATTTCGGTAACTGAATTCAGGTTGTGGAAATACGTTATACCTTGGATCCAACGGGTTCGTCAACTCTCCGAATTGGCCGGAATACTACGGATACAATCAGAATTGCTCCAACATCATCTGGGCTCCACAACAAAGCACGATCATCCTCTACTTTCAGTCTTTCAACTTACAAAGCAACTGCAGTTGCGACTGGCTGGAGGTATAAATACCCGTACTCTGACAGCATATCCAAGAACATTAGATGAGATTCGTACGGGCTTTCAATGCGAGTCCCATTTAGAAACATAGGCTTTATACGGTCTGCATGTGGGTGTACTGGCAGGATCATTAGACGCATAACCCATAGACATATAACGATTAAATCGTTTCTGCTATCTACATCTGACACGAACTATCTATCTATCTTCTATCTTCAGACTGCAGACTGTAGAAATGTCTTTATTATCATTCGTACGAATGTCTTTATTATCATTCTTACGAATGTCTCTTTACAGTTTCACTAGCAGATTATAGTTCAGTTACACAGACGATGATAATGCGACGACTACCAGTACTACTATTCTAACTCTTTAGAAGACTGCCTACAGTGTCTGCTTAACCTAGACATGTCAGCCAATACAGAATGCGCAGTCTAAGCTTCATTCTGCCTCGACCGACAGCTGACTCTTCTGAACGACCTCCAGACTCATTCTCTCATACCTCTCTTTCCGCAGACCTCGCTTCCCTTTGTGTACCATATTGGCCCATACCTCTACTGACCAGTCTGACCAATCACATGCTTACCCGTATAACTTCATGCCTATCAGAATACCATACATAAATTTAAATATCAATGAACATTATGTGGAGCTATCTTATTGGACAGCAAGACCTAAGCCTGACCCAAGTATCACTGACTAACCCTGTGTTTAACTTGCTAAATATGTCTACCTGCCTACTTAGATACTCTCGTTTGTCAGCATGACACTCCTTGTCTTTCGCTCTCTAAGTTCTTGTTTGCTCGTTCGGAAGTCTACTTTCTGACTCTGGGTCATCCAGCCTCTGCATCCTTTGTGTTCATCTGTCCGTAGTCTGGTCTGTGGGTCAATCGGTCAACTAATTCCCTATTCTGCATTGCCCCAATATATATATATATATATATATATATATATATCTATATCTAGTTTAATAAAGAAGATTACTATTATAATTACTTTACATACGTAAATGTAACTCTGTTATAGATAGACGGGAATTTTAGTGAGCTGTGGCATTAAACATTGATCAAATTTCGTCTTTGTTTCGCCTTTTCGTATAATAATGTTGGTGAATTCGGTAGCAAGTTTTGGTCTGTAATCCAACAGTACTGTTGACAAAACTCTGTGTAACGATCCTGGGGAAGTTATTCGTTTACACTAGTTTCCCATCTTGGATTCCGACTTACGGGTAGTCAAAAAGTGTCATCTTTCTTTATGACATCTATAACCGCGTTCATTCTCCTCTGTGTATCAGCCGTTTCTCTCAGATCAAAGGTCACACACGTAGTCATGAACAAAGAGTCATTAGATTCACAAGATACTACATTGAGTTGAGTATGGTGTTGATCAAGACACTACACTAACGAGAGGGGAAATGGAAAATAGAGACCAGGAAATTTTGTAATATAGTGCAAAGAAAGATTTACCAAAGAGTCATTAGCAGGGCTGTAGTGGTAAAATTAGAGGTGAGTACACGCTACCGGTTAGTTTTGAGAAACAAATTAGATGTGAGTATACGCTACAGTATTTTGTGAGTATGCGCTACAGCATTTTAATATAAATAAATATAAATACTTTGTGAGGTGAGTATAGGATTTGTAGAGGCGAGTACACGCTGTATACCCGCGTATACCCTCGACTGCAACTCGGGTCATTAGATTCAAAAGATACTACATTGAGTTGAGCATGGTGTTGATCAATACACTACACTAACGAGAGGGGGAAATGGAATATAGAGACCAGAAAATTTTGTAATGTAGCGCAAAGAAAGATTTATACAGCATCATTTAATTACACTCCAAAAGCAATATGAGATAAACAGAAAATGTCCGTTGATGTCGTAATGATGTGGGACAGCGAGGAATCTTCCTCCCGTCGCACAATATGCAATTTCATAAAACATTTGAAGACAATTTATTAGGATAATAGCATCTGTCTACTCAATTTTTGTTTTAGATAAGTTGCCTGGATAACTCGGAGTTTAGTCCGTATAGATATTGTGGAAACTATAATTCCCACGAACTGTACATCTACCAATGCAGTCAAGTTCTTCTCTGGTTCCATAGCGATGATTCTGGCAACTATCAAGGATTCATGATCGAGTTCAACACCTACCCGGATGGTGGTAAGTGTAAACGGTACTTTAATAAACTGCCATTTTATTTCTTGCATATTATGCTTAATAGGCTCTCAGAATTGATTCGAGATGTTGCATTGTTGGTTATTTTTATCTAATGTCTGAAGGGTGTATTAAATTCATTATTTTGTTGAATGGTTTTCTCGCTACAGCTTGCGGCGACGTCTCCTACACCGATCCTTCTGGAGTCATCAGTTCTCCCAACTACCCTGGCGATTACTCCAATTCTCTCTACTGTGATTACACCATTTACGCTTCGACGATAAGTTCTTTGTCGTTCATCTTTAAATCATTCCACGTTCAAGACGGAGTCGATTTTGTGACAGTTAGTTTTTTTTCAGAATTATGTTGTATGTTACTTTTTGTTATTTATATAAGTATCAAGTCATCTCAGGTGTGTCATTGCCAAAAAGACTGGAACGATAAATGAATTCTTAAGAATTCTTAAGTAAACTGCTATAGATTGTAGCAGTACAGCCCTGCTGACTTTGTGCTTCACGTGAACTTTCACAGGCAAGCCTGAGTTTAGGTAAAAGGCAAACTATGAAGTTGGTCCAAAACTAATTAGGATATGATGTAATTCGAGAGCTTGTCACTAAAATTGAAAGTAAAAGTAGATATAAGTTCTGGGGGTGTTTCATATTCGTTTATATGAATAATTACTGCTCAAAGTTAGCACATTTAACCATTGTGTTTTGAATTTGTCCAGATCTTTTCGAATTTAAAGGTTGCAACGAATTTTATTGGGTCACTTTCTTAGGACAAATATCTCCAATATATTTAGTTTCACGGTTTACTTTATTAGCTTAACAATTTTCAAAGTGACTAAAATAATTTTTCATTTTATACGACAGATCAGTTGCCCAACCAACTCGAGTTATCCTAAAAATGAAAATACTGGAGATTATTTACCTAACCCTATATGGTTTGCGGAGTGCAGCCAAGGATTAGTCAACTTTCACACAGACCACTCCGTTGTCTCCAGTGGATTCAGCCTCGATTACTATGTCAGTTCAGGAGGTAGGCCTTATCGATATTATAATCAATGTATTGTCTGTTTAGGTGTCACAGAAACAAGGAAAAGGTAATCTCGTAGATGTTGAGATGGAGAGAAGAATGTGTTTAATAAGTTAGGAAGGACCATGCCATGAAGGAGTAACGAAAACATATGAAATTTAACAGCACAAGAGCGTAATCGCTAATTCTGCATTTCTTCAACTCCAAGAGAAAAGCTCAATTTTGGCAACCAGTTCATTGACATACGCATAAACAAAGCATTCAAAGCGATACAGGAATGAACGGGTTCGGTTTCAAGCCCAAATCCAAAGGGGCGCTCACACACAGACAGAATGGTGTTTGATGGTGGAAGGTATTTGACGTTTGGATGACCTGGAACAGGCTCCCAATAGCGCTCCGTCTGGTCCCTATAGATCACTCTACTACTTTTTATACTAATTTGAAGACTGTTCTCTTTAGCCGTGGCTGAACTGGGAGCGCTCCTGAGTAGACAGCCTTGAAGGGGCGCTATATAAATGTTCCTTAAATGAAAATGAAAATGAATGAAATGGATGACGGGTAGACATACTGGCTAGACGCAAAGGATGTAATTGGCTACTTGGTGGCTACTGTTAGAGTTTGCTCTTTAAATCCAGGATTTTAAAGCATTAAGAACTTGGTTTGTTTAAACCACTTATCATATACAAAGATGACGCAAGTGCTATATAATTCAGTTCTTGTCATCTGCTTCAGAAACTAGTTTTTAAGCGTTGCACACGTTTTTTGCATATTATAATGTATAATTTCTCGTTTTTGCTGTACTACTACACGAGGCCTGAATTTGATAATTGAATGCAGGTTGTGGAAATACGCTGTACTATCCAATCAACGGATATGTGACATCTCCGAATTGGCCGAATAGTTACGGATACAATCAAAACTGCTCCAACATCATCTATGCCTGGGAACGAAGCACTTTCTACCTCAACTTTCACTCTTTCATTCTACAAAGTTGCTGCAGTTGTGACTGGCTGGAGGTAGGCTATAATTACCCGCACCCCAACAGCATGTCCATGGGTCTTAGATGGGACACATGTGGGTGCCATACGAATCTGGATCCTATGCGGTCATGCTGAGAGGGTAGTTAGTCGTCTCACCCATAAAGGTAGATGGGCATTTTATCGTGCTGTTGTGTCAAACAGTGATCGAGGTGCGTCTTTGGTTCGCCTTCTTTGTATATTATTCATTCATTCATTCATTTATATAGCTCCCCTTCAAGGGGACTACTTAGAGGCGCTTGATGTTGAAGATGATTCCAATTACAATTAGCTCGTTATGAGAGCAGATTAAGGTATTTAGTGAATAGTGAGGAACCTTTCTAACCACATAGAATGTGTGATAACATACCAGTTGGAGACAATGGTCTACGATCCTAGCATCTTTTTGCTCGTTTTTGTTCTAGATGAGCTGTCTAGATAATTCTGCTTATGGTCCGACTAGATATTGTGGTTCCGATGCTCCCCTCGACATGTACATCTATAACTGTAGTCAAGTTCTTCTGTGGTTCCACAGCGATGGTTCTAGCAACGATCAAGGATTCAATATCGAGTACAGCGTCTACACGAGTGCAGGTCAGAGTTGACGGCATCCTGAATTTACTGCGGTGTGTTTGAGATGATTTGGCGTTATATTGAGTAACGATGCATTTATTTGATACCTGCACATAGATACATGGTCACGTGACGTGAATAATATGACCACAGTTTTCTTTATCGTGCCAGTTTGAATGAATTAGTTGGTCCCACTGATTATAATGAAACTTCACTTGGAATCTATACAAAATGGAGTAAGGTAAGTTTAGGTCGATGTAAACGGCCAAAGCAAACATAAGATGTCGATGAACACTGGAAACTTCTACTAATTAATTGATTCACTCTTAATGAAGCTTCTTTTGCCCCATCTTATCCATGTGATCTCTGTCTCCGACATCGTGGCTCGTCTGGCGGTGATCTTCAGGTTCCGCCGTCTTGTTCCTCTATTGGGCAGCGTCGGGACTTTCTGGTTGTTGTGCCCTGGAGCTTCGTTTTTCGCCACCGAGCGATCTGCCCATGTTCTCAAATCGTTTAAATCTTCACTTTTTACCCGTGGGTGGACTAGGATCCCCTCTGAGTGGGTATACTCAAGGGGCGCAAATTGTAGCTCCTTTTGATCAATTCAGCAAATTGCAGCTCTTTTTTTATCAGTTCATGTTGTCATTAATATTCAGGTGATCCATTATACAAGTAGGTAAATTAGAACACTCTCGGTCGTGTCATATAATAATGGACGTGGCACATTGATAACGCGTTGAGCGCCCTTTAATCTAAAAACAGAAGTTTTTTTATTGTTACATGGTTATAATTATCTGCGCTTCACCGGAAAGTTCCTTCTATGTCAGAATCACACCTGTGGAGACTCCCGTCTTTAGAAACGAATAATAAATTAACCTTCCTTCAATAAAGCTTATCTCCTTCCTTTTTTAACTTCATATACATGACTTTGGTTTCTCCGGCTTTGACCTGGCTTTTAATCGATTATCATTTCTACTATGCGGTCACACTTGGAGCGGATATTAGATCAGATTTGACATGGCTTTTAATCGATTATCATTTTGACTATGCGGTCACACTTGGAGCGGATATTAGATCAGATTTGACATGGCTTTTAATCGATTATCATTTTGACTATGCGGTCACACTTGGAGCGGATATTAGATCAGATTTGACATGGCTTTTAATCGATTATCATTTTGACTATGCGGTCACACTTGGAGCGGATATTAGATCAGATTTGACATGGCTTTTGTGTAACGCTAACGAAATTATGTTGAAGGTAAAAATGTTCATGTTAAAGCTAGGATGCACATGAATCGCGTCTAGATGAGTCTTTTTATTTCTTATTTCTGTTCATTCTCAAGCACGTTATAGGGTGAATTAATTATTTAGTAATTAGTTTGGAGCATATATATATATATAATGTATATAAATATATATGTATATATATATTCATCTATGCTATATCCATCTATACACGTCTAGGTCGGCTACCTTGGTGTCTATATAGCGCGTTTAAAACCTCTCAAAGACGTACAGTTGTTTTTCCACAAACTATCCTTTGCTGTGCGATCACTGAATGAATGTTGAGTGTTTTCGTTTCAAGCTGATGATCTTTACTAATTCATACTACTTGCGTTTACAACATGGGCAATCCATTCTTACACCACCCGGTGAAGTTTATCCGTTTATCAACAGGCACCATCTCTCTGCAACCTGGCAGTTAACAGCGACTGGCAGATGCGGCCAATATCCATTAACATGGACCAGAATGGGCTGTCCATAAACGAATGCACCGCTGATAAAACGCCATCTGGCACTTCCGGTGACCGGAAACAACCTGCGTCTTTGGCGCACAGTTTCAGGCCAATCTCCGTCTTTTTGTCTACATCTATTTTGGTCTATATATGTAAGCGTAATTATAATGAACGTCTGAATGTATGTATATCCGAACACTTGTGTAGCGGCTTTATAGCATTTCTTAATCACGCTCGAACTGTCTGTATGTCTTTGTGGCTACATGTTGGCTGTCTATCTCTTTCTTTGTGTATGTGTTACAGATAACAGCAAAGCAGAGAAAGTGCCCATCAATGGAAATCCGGATGGAGCTGAGGAAGTGCCCTTCAATGGAAAGCCAGATGGAGCTGAGGAAGTGCCCTTCAATGGAAAGCAGGATGGAGTAGAGAAATTGCCCATCAATGGAAAGCCGGATGAATCAGAGAAAGTGCCTATCAATGGAAAGCCATATGCAATAGAGAAAGTGCCAATCAGTGGAAAGGTGGATGCAGCAGAGGAATTGCCCATTAATGGAAAACCAGATGGGAAAATAGAAAGACATGGTCTTGCTTAAGTCGCGTTCACTCAACACCCTTCTGGGTTCAGTTGGCAAATAAATTAAGACCCGTTGACGACCATTTCTATACCGATTACTGATTACGTTTCTTTCGCTGGATTTTATGACTTCGTTTCTCTGTCGCACTTATCAGATGCTTTATTAGTTTATTTACTTATCGACCATTTTCAGTTTCCAAGTTGTTTTTTTTGCTTATCCAGTTTCCACTGTTTTCGCGAACTTTTCAATTTGAACAAGTTTAGTGAGATTTTCTTATGGTGCCAGTTCAAACACGGCATCAAGTAGGATAAATTTTGCTATTAATGTTGCAATGACATTTCGTCGATAAAATAGCAACTTACCGTTTTAATCATTGATTCTTTTAGTCGTTCAATAAAAAATATTCATCTCTGTTTTGATACAGCGTTGTTAAATTAATCAGAAACTTGACGAATAGCCGGCTTTTTCCTTCTTCTGTCAAAGAGGAACTGCTGTGCGGTAGCTTTGTCGCATGCTGCGAACGCTGCCACCTGTTTTGCTCCAAACTATCGACGTATCTTGTTTCAGAGACTTGAATCATGATGCTCTCTTTCAACGGTAGAGAGATAGATGTCCGTTGGGTGGATTAATGTGTGCGTGGAACCGAGGCTGGTGACTACTACAGTTTGCTGTGTATGGCTTTACTTACTTGTTAAATTTGTTGTCCTTAATTGCTCTTAACATCACATAGGCTAGCTCAGACAGTGCCTCTAAATGCAAGTTGTCATTTAAAACTTCTTTCGATAGAGCACTAAAACCAAGTCTTCGTCAGGCCAATATCTAGATCAGACCGCTAAGACAGAGAGGCAGCCTATGGTGGATAAGCAATTTGAAAAGGTAAGTCTTAAATCGAGAACAAAATTGCGCAAGTGATGGAGCAAAATGAAGACATATAGGAAGCAGAGTTCAAAATCTAGGTCCATCACCGGCGAAGCAACAAATGAAGAGGTCTTGTCAAGGTCAAGAGAGATGAGCTGGACAGCTCCTACGTGCTCACGCAATATTGTTTGGAATACAAATATTAGATAGGATTTTGGGATACGGTTAACCGTGCTGGACTATACGCTGTAAAGCAGGGAACAATGACTGAGAATTCAAATCCTAACCGTCAGCTCAGATGTCGTCTGCTAATTTGACTGCATTGGTCACCGCTAGAGCCTTACGCTGCAGAGACCGTTCAGTTGGGTATTAAATGTCGAAGACGTTTGTGGTCTTTCAGAGAACAGTTCAAGATGACCCACTTCTGATTTCTTGATAACGAGGACGTTTCAAGTGAATATAATCAGTTTGAATCAGAGATTAGAGAAGTGTTAAAAGTAACTCTATCTGTCGAACATTGGAAAAATAAATAAATTATCGAAGTTGCGTTGGAATAACCAGGCGCATCTATCCCCCTAAGTCATTGGAGCAACTTCCCCTTTTCCCCATCTTCTTCCCCTTCCCATCCTTACCCCCTAAAATGGTGGCACACACACTGACAGATCTTCCCCCTATTTTTGGATGGAGCATTTGCTCCAAGGTTTCTATGGTGTAGACGCCCCTGGGAATAACGAAGATTGTTATCTGAAGTGCGTATAGCGTAAGCGATGATCGGATGATAGCTAACGAATTTCGAAGAAACTGTGTTGCATCGTGTCAAGTGATTTGTTGGTCAACGTAACGATCGACTGCCTGACGTTTCAGTTTTAAAAAAAGATAAAACATCTAACTTTAATGAAAACATTGCAGGAATGCTTGAAAAAAAAACAAGAACATGCAAAGTTGAAGGAACGCAAGACGAACTGGTGTACACGAGGGCGTGCCATGTTGAGTAATATCACTAATCCCAGGAGAACCTTGAATTGGGTGTCCCATTACGTGATGATTCAGTACGAACATGTATGTGTACGCAGGCCTATAACGTGCTAGGAAGTAGTGTACGTATAGTTTGCATGCATGTGCCCTGAGGTTCAAACACGTCTGGCAACTTGAGAGCATTGATAACGAGAGATATAGTGTTTACTCAAAATCTCAAGGTATATGTCTTAGCTGCATCCATTTATCATTTAAGACGCTCAGTTTCAGATAGTAACAGATCACCTTTGGACAATTTGACAATACAATTATCAGTTTTGACACAAACTGAATTGCAATTGAGATGTAAAACTAATTGCAAACATTATCAATTGGTAACATAGATTACGATGAAAAATCTGAGTGGTTTTACTGTCAGCGGATCAACGTTCGAAGTCGCAATGACTTACAGGGTCAAAGAAGGATAAATAAAGTTAGGTTTCAATGATTAGAAATCATTCTTGAGTTGAGTCTACTGCAGCTAGGCTTTCTTGTGTAAAAGCTACACAAAAGCAGACTTTCCAGGTAGGTTGTGTAACTGTATGAAGAATTTTCATTTGAGTACAACAAACTAATAAAAAATTACATACATAATATGCACACTTGTCGTTCGTGTACATATGATTACCTATATTTGCACACATGTATACGGACATACACACGTATAATATATTATGTACATGCATACTCGCACCGAGTCATCACATAATTTGGGCGCTTATTTGTGTTCAATATATCTTTCGGAAGAATAAATTCAAGTGACTTGCAAATCCGCAGAATAAGACCCATATGTCTTAAACTGTCTTGATTCCACTATAGCTACCGCTCAACTGTCTTGATCACTGTCACTCACTTTTAGAAGGTATCACTCGCCTAATGCATGCTCTGACTTATAACCTCGTTTTCCATCTCAGGGTTCTCAGGGATCTCAGATGCATTGTTTTGCTCATTGGACTGCTTTTTTGGAATGAGAGTTTTCTCAGAAGTGATCATGGATTGATCATCTTTGTGTTACGATAACGGTGCTTTAATGATTCCAAATTAGATTAAACATGTACATATACGTGTATATACATTATATACGTGCATGGGAACATGCATATATAAAGATAATACAATGCAAATGTAATTTGATAGGGCCTGCTTGAAAAATTCAGAACTACACTTTAAGCGAGTTTATTTTAATAAGCATAAACTGACTGGAAGAGGCAAATTTTCAGCTTTGAGCGTAGGAATGTTGGAAACATAGCAACATACACGCTTGCATACAGAAATTATACGCAGACACAAGTACATGCATATGTAGTGTGGCTACTTGATGAGGAGGTTGATGTATGTAGTAGTAGAGCATGTTGTGTAAGGTAGTTGGTGCTCGTGTCTGTAGTAGATCGGCTCGAGTCGTACTTTATCGGCGCGTCCCTAAGACAACCGGGCGAAGCATCTCCGTGCTTGATGACAACCCCGGCGCCAGGTCTATGGCCCGAAGAAAGATTAAGGCAACACTCGGCAGCAGTTCATAAGTATATTCACAAGTTTAAAACGACGATCTCGAACTACTGCCTCTACTTGTTAAGCTCAGTCTTTATTTATAGTCAAGTCAGTCGGTTGGGTTACTCGCTTGGCTGTGTCTGTTCATCCCTCTCTCTGTCTCTGTCTGTATTCGTCTTTGTCCGTCTGTATATCCCTGTTAGTACACGTGGCATCTGGTCAGTTGGTCAGTGGGCTCGTACTTCAGACTAATCGGCGACTTCGTGGTGTGGAATCTGTGCGTCTGTTTGTCAGTCTGTGTGGATGAGTGCATGCATCCACCAATTAGCCGTGTCAATGAATGCGTGTCCCTTCCAATGATTATCTGGCGCCATAGAAGTTAACCAGTACACATATATGCATATATCAAACACATACTTACATACATACAAACATACACACATATTTATATACATACATGCGGATATACATGCATACATTGATACATGCTAAATATTAGGGCTGTTGATTAATCGCAGTTAACGCGAGCGATTAACGCGTTAAATTTTCTGGACGATTAACGCGATTAAAAAATTTAAATTTTAATCGCAAAAAGACAGTTTTTGGATCGCAATTTACCGAACACTGCAATGCGTGAGGTACTGCCGTAGCCAAAAGTCTTTGGTCGAGATTGGGCTTAATTCACTTAGTTGTGTTGGGCGAACTCGTAGGCAACCAAGACAATTTCCTGTTAATGACGGTGTACACCATCGATATCTATATAGATATCGATGGTGTACACTAGTAATCCAAATTCGTCCTTTGTGTTAAAGTTTCTATGCATGTAGTTTAATCTTCGTTCGTATTATATCTTCTAGTGGGTTATTAATCATGCTATTCTATAAAATGTCGGAGAAAAAGAGCGAGAAAGAAGACGAACGATCTATGAGAAATGGCCAGTTTAAAACGGCAGATACGAAGGTGCACCTAAGACACTTGCAAAGTTAGGGTCGCCAACAACTTCTGTTCCGTGCGAAAGACTGTTTTCTGCTGCTGGAAACATTCTTAATAAGAAACGTTCAGCACTCTCACCTGACAATGTGAACAAGTTAGTTTGTCTCAACAACTGGCTGAAACAGGACTTATGAAAAACAGAAAATGGATGAATTTCGAAATTCTACATAATATATGTTAATAACAAATGGACAAACGTTGACAAGTTTTTTCTTTAAATTCACTGCTGTTTACTATATGTAAACAACGACAAAGTTTTGCTCATGATGCAATTAATCGCAAGATTAATCGCGATTTTTTTTAATCGCAAGATTAATCGCGATTAAAAATTTTTAATCGTTGAACAGCCTTACTAAATATACATGCTTGCATAATATATACACATACATACAAATCGACATGCACACACACATATGCATTTATGTGCATACATACATACATATATATTATAAATACGTACATTGCATGTATCTAAGTCAAGGTAGGTGTTTCAAACAATGGCGGTAAGCCCATAAGCATTTTGCTTGAACTCTTCACAGGAATTTTTCAGAGATGAAGTTTGCACTCGTCTTTCTCGTGTGTCTGGTAACACCCACCGATGCCGGAACAACAGAAGTCTACAGAGGTGACGGATATCAATAATATCACTCAATTCACTCTCTTCCCTCTCTTGTCAATCCCCTTCTTATAAAAGATAGTCTGGATGAAAAAAACCTCTCCAACTGTCGTCCCATTATTTTCCAATCTTTCCATGTTTTGTCTAAACTATAACCGAACACATTGCCATAGCCCATAGCTCTTTATTCATTCGATCACTTTTCATCCTTTACACTACACTCCCAAGCCATCTCATAAAACTCTTACTCTCCTAAGCTAAACCTCTAAACCTAGCGCTTCTAGTTTACAAGTCACTTCATGGTATGGTGCCGTTTTACCTCAGGTCATGACTGGCCTTTCGCTAACATCAGGTAAGAAAATTGATCATTTTGCGCCTCTGATAAAGACGGCGTTTGGTGATCGGGCTTTCTCGGTGAACTGCACCCCGCTTTCGATAATCGCTGGACCCAAGGTTGAGGTCTTTAAATCTAGCCTAAAGACCAACTCATTCACGAAGGCATACTACTGACTTGCTGTTTCATATTTCTTACTATTTTTTTCTTTTTTTCTTTTTCGCGATCTCTGTCAAAGTGACCTTGTAACGGCTCGTGCCGTGTTACGGCGCTCGAGAAATTGTCTGTTTCGTCGTCGTCATCATCATCATCATCATCATCATCATCATCATCATCATCATCATCATCATCATCATCATCATCATCATCATCATCATCATCATCTTCATCATCATCATCATCATCAGCAGCAGCAGCAGCAGCAGCAGCAACAGCAGCAGCAGCAGCAGCAGCATCAGCATCATCATCAGCATCAGCAGCATCATCATCATCATCATCATTATCATCATCACAGTCGTCGTCGTCTTCATCATCATCACCTCCATCAAAGTCCTCTTCTGTTGACCACCATCTTTCCGCAGACGATGCCTAACTCCACATCCTTCTCCTTAGCTCTTACTCCTCATCCATTGCTCAGCTGCTCGATGGGGGGTCAATCTAATCTCTAAATGAATGTCCACTAACTTTCTCTGCCCCAACCAAATCAGAATTTATTATCCTTGGCCTTTCAGAACAGATCAAGAAAATTCCATACACCTAGCAACCATCTCTCGCTTTCACCACATACTCGCCTGTACACATTCTTGGTATTACGTTTGATCCACATTTCTCCTTCTCCAATCATAACGCAAACCTCACGCGCTCTTGCTTCATGCACATTTCATGCGCTTAGAAATATTCCAGAGTCATTGCAAATTATTTTTGCAATGAATCTGATTCTGGAAATATCTTTACACTGCCAGACTTTCTGGCAGTGTAAAGATATTATTTCGTTGACTGGTTTTGTGGCTACAGACTGCGGAGACACCTCCTACTACGGTCCGTCCGGAGTCATCAGTTCTCCCAACTACCCTTACAATTACTACGACAATCTTTTCTGCCAGTACTACATCTACGCTCAAACGGGAAGTTCTTTGTCGTTCTTCTTCAAATCGTTCAACACTGAACAGCAAGTCGATGTTGTGACAGTGGGTATTTGACGATTTTGTTTTAGGTTTGTTTTCTGAAATTGGTTTAAGTATGAAAGAATTGTTTGGTCCTTCATCCTGGGTCACTATCCTTGTCAAAATATTGCCAAATTAAATGCGGCGATATTATTATTATTATTACTTATCCTGTTGCTACCGTTGTTGTTGTTGTTATTATTATTATTATTATTATTATTATTATTATTATTATTATTATTATTATTATTATTATTATTATTATTAATATTATTATTATTATTATTATTATTATTATTATTATTTTTATTATTTTTATTATTATTATTATTATTATTATTATTGTTGTTGTTGTTGTTGTTGTTGTTATTATTATTATTAGCTGCGGAAATTGATTGAAGATTGTTCAGTTAAATAAGATTGTTCAGTCATAATATTAGCACTATATTTATCGCTTTGCCAGCTTTGTTGTAATTATTATTTTTTTTATTTTTACCCGGTGCAAGATACTAATTAATGATGTTGACTCTGGAGTGGCCGTCCTGGTCAAGATCCGGGAGAACAAAAGTGCTGTGGAAAGCGACTGCGTTGAAACGTTGAATTACAACGGACAGGAGCTGGAACAGATAGCTGGTTTCCCTTGGGTCTCCCGAGATTTGGGTCAGAAGACGTCCAAGGTCGGAGAGGAACGCCTGTCCCACGGCGTTAGTTGGTCCCAAGGTTCAAAAGCCAATGGAACAAAATGGTAGAAATGCATCAATTCCACGTAAGTTGAGAACGAAGTAGCATAACGGACAGGTAAAGGGAGAGTTTTACACACTAAGAATCAACAACCTTAAAGTTCATTCACCCAGTACAGTTCTGTTGAAGGACGAAACATAGGGTGCCCCAAACCAGGGTTTTGAATAAAGAAAAGGCTATTTACTAAATCTGGAAGGTAATATTGGTGTAAAAAGACTGCTGGATACGTCGCTTCCTTCGTGAACAAGTTGTATGTGTTACATTTACTAATCTAGACTAATCTAGACTAATCTAGACTAATCTAGACTAATCTAGACTAATCTAGACTAAACTAGTACTAGGTTAAAATGACAAACCGCAACTTCTCACAGAAAGAGTATGCTAGAGTAAAAAAAAACATTAGTCTAGATTAGTCTACGAAAGGTAGAATAATGTTTAGTTCCTAGAACGTGTCGGAACAAAAATCTAAGTATAAAGTAGTGATTGTCCTTACGTGGAATTTCAAAATCATGAGGATTTGGGCGTAGGCCATGGGTCCTAGGTACAATATCTGGAAATAGAGAGCAAAGAACGTGGCTGCGGTTACGTATAACCGCCTGATTCGGAACTATACATGAATTAAATTAAACGGTGTTTCAAACCATTCGTTAGAATTTATGTCCAAAGTAATGATATTCCAGTGTTCAGTTTGGAACTACTCCAGATCTTTTCCATGTAGGCTTAAAAGGATACGATAAACTTCTTTTAACTTTTCCTTTGAAAAAAATTTAGCCAAGGCATTTCTTTTCATTTGCGTCTTAGGACTTAATTTGAACAAAGCATTGTCTTTATTTTGTACGACAGATCAGTTGCCCAACCAACTCGAGTTTTCCGCCACAACAATTTTCCGGAATTTCTTTACCTAACCCTGTATCGATTCCGTGGTGCAGCCAAGGATTAGTCCACTTTCAGACCGACTACTCCGTTGTTTCCAGTGGATTCAGCCTCGATTACTATGTCAGTGAAGGAGGTAGGGGTTGTCGATAGTGCTTCCAACGATAATTTTGAAACAATGAACACGATTGCGATCATGAACTCCGCATTTCTTCAGGTTCCACAAAGAGTCAAAGGTTGAGAACCGGTTCATTCACATACCTTTAATCAAAACAATATTCTTCGTGCAGAAAATGTCCTGTTTAACACACAGGCAGACTGCTATGATGGATAGTGTTTGATGGTGGACAACATTTGCTGTTTGATTTACAGGTAGACAGATTGACAAAAGGCAAAAGAAGTCATTGACTACTCGAAGGCTTTTGCTGCAATTTGCTATTTAAATCCAAATTTGACAATCGTTCCACACATAGAAAATTGACGCTACTCTTATGAAGGCTTATAAAGCGGAAGTTTATTTAACTAAGTAGGCCTACACACCCAAAATGCGTTAAAATGGACATGAGTGATACGTAGTTCACTTAGTAGAGTTCAGTTCTTTTTAGCGCCACCTAGTTGTTTTTGCTGACATACTACACTAATTTGATAATTGAATGAAGGTTGTGGAAATACGGTATACAGTGATTCCACCGGATATGTGACCTCACCGAATTATCCGAGTTACTACGGGTACAATCAGAACTGCTCCAACATCATCTGGGCTCCACAGCGAAGCAGGTTCTACTTCTACTTTCAGGATTTCGCACTAGACGCCTGCTGCAATTGTGATTGGCTGGAGGTAAACATATCCTTAATTAGTCGAATCACCTGTAACGATCTAGCTTCGTGATTGTTTCGACTTCTTTGTGTATGATAATGCTGGTCCATTTGGTAGCGCGCTAGATCTGCAATCCAACAATTTTGGGTTTTATCCTGCTGAGCGGACTCTGTTTAAGGACCCAAGGCAATGTTATTCGCATACACTCGTTTCGGATGTCAGGAAACTTTATTTTTTCTTAAAACACTAAAAATGGCTTTTTCAGCTTAAATCAGCCATTTTGCTCAGGTTGAAAGTCAAACCGATTCTCCGACTGCCTTCCACTTAGCTTAGCTCAAAGCACCAGCTTATTCACGAGAGCTTGAATAGTAATTGGACATTCTGCCCACTCGGTTACTGGCACTCAATGCTGGACGAATTCCTTATAAAATATTCGTAGAGGTAAAGTCGGCCGATCCAGGTAGCCTATTCACTGAATAACGTTCTCGCTCAATGCTATTTAACAAACGATTTGTGTAGCCAATTTCAAGCACCTCAACGGAAGCGGTATTAAGCGGCAATCCGTCTTATCTGAACACGTGCGACTTTAGGTAACTAGAAAATATTTGTTCAGTGAAATCACTTGAAACAGGACATATATTTAAAAGAATATTATTCCATGAGGTAGGTCTGGTAAATGGGAAACCATCTTAACTCGCAATGATGTCTGAATCGGAGTAACCTTCTTTTCCTCACAGCAAACAGCTAAATGAAACGGATGGATAGTAGCATAATATGTCTGTTATTTTTTTTCTAGATTAGCTGCCTAGATAACTCAGCGCTTGGTCCGTATAAAATTTGTGGAACCTACACTGGTCCCAGTCTCTCCTTCGAAGGATGCAATCAAACGCTTCTGTGGTTCCACAGCGATGGTTCTAACAACTTTTACGGATTCAACATCCAGTACAACGTCTACCCGGATGAAGGTTGGTATGAACGGTATTCTAAATACAGTATATTGCACTGCGCTGCGTTACATAGCTGGCATTACCTGCATGCACAGGTTACGTGAAATACATTCACACATAAATTTACATACATACATACGTGTAATATAAATGCATACATACATACATAAATATCTATCTACGATTGAAGTGACAAACTGATGGTTATCGTCGTTATAAGCTGTAGGCGCAGCTTGTTCGAGAGATACAGGGTAGTTATCTGTCTACTTTGAACGGGAATTTTGAGCATTTGGTGCCTACTGACGAAATCTTTGATACGAGTTTTCTCGAATTTTGGCGAGATAAACGTCTAATTGCATGTACAATTTAAACTAAGGTGCAGTTTAGCTGAGATTTTTAACATATTGTTTATTTTGCTAAACTCATTCATGGCCTGTGGTTCCGATTCTCTGCGAGTTATTATATATACATATAATAATTATAGTTTATTACCCACAGAAGAGAAAAAACACGATGATTTTAAAAACGAAAAAAAAAATACAAAACACCATGGCCTCACTTAGAAGCACAACTCAACGTAACGCCCCTCTGGAGGCGTAAGCGTTATTAACCTGCGTCGGACATCTTGTCCTTTAATTGCCGTTAACTAGAAAATTCAACTAATAATAAGCCTAATAATAATACTAATAATAATAACAATAATAATAATAATAATAATAATGATAATAATAATAATAATAATAATAATAATAATAATAATAATAATAATAATAATAATAATAATAAAAATAATAATAATAATAATGTCGCAGCCCGTCATTGGGTGTCTACAGTATTTACGAAGGTTGGCGATGCATCTTTCCATCCAACGGAGCACCGATATAGATCCCTCTTCTGGTGATGCAAAGTTGCTGATTTGTCGAAGAAACCTCGGTTACTTCGTGGCTAAACCTCACACTGGAGGGCTTTGCACCATCACCAAGTTGAAGACACTCTCGGTTACAACACTGCACAGATTCTATGAACATGCTGAGGCATTCGTGATCGTCATCATTACCATAATCATTATCAGCTTAATCTATCTATCTATCTATCTATCTATGTATCTAAAACATTTATATAGCGCCCCTTCAAGCAATCTATTCAGAGGCTCTCCCGACCCAGGCCCGGTCAAAAAGAAATGTCTTAGGGAGACTATAAAAGGAACCAGAGAAATCCCTAGGAAGGGAGCGAATCTCAAGAGGTAGATCGTTCCAAACGGCAGGAGCAACCACTGAGAATGCCCTACGCTGTGCTATGTCGGTACGAGCGTAAGGAACAACGAAGTCTCCCCGGGATGCTGAGCGCAGGGATCTGTGCCCCGCACAAGAAGAGGTAAGAGTAAAGAACTCACAAAGGTAAGCTGGTGCCCGGCCTAAGACACATTGCCAGGCCATTGGGGAGACCTTGTAGGCCTAAAGGATGCGCTGCTGCACTGGGAGCCAGTGAAGGACATTTCTAATCGTCGTCGAGGTAGGGGGAATAGAGTAATGGTAACACTCTTGGCCAGGAGAGCAGCAGGAATTCTGAGTTAGTCTTACTCTTTGTCACTGTATAATACTATTTTATAAAAATGCAATTAATCTTATATGATAATGCTGCGTAATTAAGAGTGAAGCATTGAAGAATGTCTTTTATAAAATATGAAATACTACATTTTCAGAGGTTACAGGGTCAACGGAGGAGAACACAGGTCCTCCAGCAGTCACTACTAGTCATCCAGGTAAGTGATTCAGCGATATCTATGTTGATTTCACATTTCTCTATGACAGGAAATTGCTGTAAAATGTTTCAGTGACATCAACAGACTTATTCCTTTTGGGAAGTTTCCAGATGTTGGATCAAGTTTTTCCACTTTTCAATTAAATGCTTTAACGCAAACCATGTTTTAGCTTGTAGTTTCTCCAGCGCATCAATTGTAATTATAACTCCTATAAAGTAAAGTACAACTCTGAGTAATGTTATTGGTAATCGTGACCTCCAGTTTTCTAAAGCGCTACTATGAAGCTAAGCGTAAAGCACAGGTTTATTCACGAGCTCTGCGTCGCATCCGAGGAGTTGTCCACAGTTTCTCCAGCACTTAGATTGTGATTATAATTCAAGACCCTTACGTGTGGCGCCACTCCAAGGAATTTTGCCTATGGTTTTGATGCTTTCTCTGTGAATACGTCTTTCTGATCATTTCAAAAAGGGTATGATACAAATACACTGAATTACTTTACAAATGTCAAAATCGCCCAAGTATCTCCGAGAACTCTTCACCGTCCTTCACCATCCAGACAACCCGCTCCACCCGATCATCCTCCAACCGAGTCACATCCAACAATGCACCACTCTTCCTCCTGAATTCCACAAATTTTGGGTTCTTCCATCGTTATTGCCAATCATGCGTCATGATCCGCATCAGGCTTTTTTGTCTATGGCTTTCCACTCAAAACTAAAATCTTACCTCTTCAAGAATTCCAACCCAGGCTCATCTGATCCTCCTTCCAATCTTCTCGACTTAAACGACACCCGCTTAGGAGCAGTTATGTCTCCTCTCTTGATCTGGACCCCTGGAAACCAGACTCGGACCACACCCTTTTGAAAAACCCTCAGACTTGACGCACCGCTCGTGAATAAGCCGGTGCCCCGCATTTAGCTTCTGAATAGCGTTTTCGAAATTTGGAGTTGCGACTACGATTACGACATAGTTGTGGGTCCAATCAACGAGATGGCATAAATTGCGGGAGTCCAATGAACGTTGCTGTTTCAGCTGACCCTGACCCTGACCTTTATCGAACCTTCCTCTAAGTGGTGCGTCTGTTATGTTTTTTCACCAGCGCGCACGCGAATAACGCAGCGGATATAAAGTGTGTCGTAAACTTAAACGTATTGTGAACTTCATATTCTAAAGCGCTGTGATAAAGTTAAGCGTAGGGTTCCAGCTTATGCGTTTGCTACGCGTCATGTTAGAAGAAGTTTCCACAGATGTCTGGTGAAGAACAGATCAGAGAGAAGAGGAGGCAGAGTGACTGCTTAGGCGTGTTACATAGGATAACTGACAGGCGAACGAATAGATTAGGCTAAGAATTCTTCACTAAGCGAGACTTTAGTTTGAAGAGGAAAGGCTGTGAGCAGCTAGTTGCATCCTTACAATTATACTCTGACGAAACAAAAACGATCTCCGTTCTTCTGATCGAATTGAATTTCTGGGTCCCCATGTCAGGAATACAATGGTTCAATCCGGATTTCCTGCCTCCATACGACCCTCCCTTTGGAATGGACGTCCATTCTCCGCTCCTCCATTCTCTCGGGTAGCGTTTCTTCCTCCTTCTCCCATCTCAACACCTGCTCTTTCTCTAGGAGCGCTTCTTAATAGTTCACGTCGGAAATTTTTGAATACAATACAATACAAATGTATTTTACTGAAATGTCCTGTTTTCTGTAGTCTGCGGTGAATCTTCTTATTTTGATTCGTATGGAGTAATCCGTTCTCCAAATTACCCTGGCGATTACTACAACAACCTCTACTGTGATTACTACGTTTACGCTTCAGCCGGAAGTTCTCTGTCGTTCATCTTCAAATCGTTCCACGTTGAAAATCCCGATTTCGTGACTGTTAGTACTTGACAATAAATATTTTGCTGTAGATTTGCTTTTGTTACCGGACTATGTCTGAAGCTATTTAGGTGCTTTGTGCTAGCTATAGGCCTACTTGTCAACTTATATTGACAAACCATTGGAGCCATAAATGAATTTGAATTCTTAATCTATACATTTTCAACAAAGTTGCTATAAGCTGTTGGAGAATAACTGTATGTCTCACTTATAGTATCGCAAAAAGCCTATGTTGCATAGATGCAAGGATGGATTTTGGAGGAAAATCCGGTAGTATTCTCCATCTAAGTTTTCGGAAAAGGCAAAGTTAAATAGCTGACAAAACACTTTGGATACGACGCCACCTGGATGTTCAGAATATAGATGTCTACGGAACTTTATGTTTATTTCAGTAAATAGTGTTACAGAGTCATTTATATTACTTGTTCCTCAAAGTTATCTTTCTTTGCTTTTGCGCTTTGAATTAGTTATGATCTTCAACGGAAAGTCTTAATTAAGGGTTGAAACAAAGTTTTTCAATTAACTTTTCCGTCGAAAAATTAAGCCACGATTTGATTTCGCAGTATACTTACTTTTAGCATAGTCACAAAAATAAAATATCTTCACTTTGTACGACAGATCAGCTGTCCTCCAAACTCGAATTTTCCTTCGCAAGAATTTTCCGGACATTCTTTACCAGAACCATTATCGATTCAGGAGTGCAGTCAAGGAAAAGTCAACTTTCGCACTGACTACACTAATGTTTCAAGTGGATTCAGCCTCGATTATTATGTCAGTGATGGAGGTAGGAATTTTATAGTATTTTGATTAAAATCGAAGGACAACCATATGTGTAACTTCATAGAAACAAGGAAAGAGATTGCGACAGATTACAGCTGTTCCTAAGTAGAATGCAGAGAATGGGCTTTGTCTAAATGCAACAACCCGACTTGGACCAAATAATGGATGAGGCCGACGGCAGATTCTTACAGGCGGTTATACGGAACCCCTGCCATATCCTTCGCTCTCTATTTCCAGGGATTTTCCTAGGACCCATGGTCTATGCCCAAGACCCCATGATTTTGAACTTCCAAGCAAGGACAATCGCTACTTTATACCACGAGTTCTGTTCCGACATGTTCTAGGAACTAAATAGTTTTCTACCTTCAGTTTACATTCCTTGATCTAGACTAATGCGTTTGTAATAAGTTGCGTTTGTCAATTTTGATTCATAATTAACTAAATAATAATACTACATGTGCAGGATAGGTTAGGTTCGCTTCCGAACCTAAGTCAAAAGGCTGAGCTTACCCACACCTAGTTTGCTGGAGGACGGTTTCTGGTTTTTGGTTTGGATGATCGGTAGACAGACTGATTGGGTTCAAAAGGCAGCACTGACAAGTTAATAGTTCTGTTGAATTTACTGTTTTAGTACAAATAATTTTGGATTAAGAACTCGGCTCATTTAAATGTAGCCACTCACCACCTACATAGATAATTCATTAAGAGACTTAAGTTTATCCATTTCACTAGTTTTGCCTAAATTGTGTAAAAATGTACACCTAGGTTTTTAAATAGCTCTCCTCGTTTTTGCTGTATTACTGATTTCGGTAACTGAATTCAGGTTGTGGAAATACGTTATACCTTGGATCCAACGGGTTCGTCAACTCTCCGAATTGGCCGGAATACTACGGATACAATCAGAATTGCTCCAACATCATCTGGGCTCCACAACAAAGCACGATCAGCCTCTACTTTCATTCGTTCAACTTACAAAGCAACTGCAGTTGCGACTGGCTGGAGGTATAAATAGTACCCGTACTCTGACAGCATATCCAAGAACATTAGATGAGATTCGTACGGGCTTTCAATGCGAGTCCCATTTAGCAATATACACGTAGGCTCTATACGGTCTCCATATGGATATAGGCCTACTGGCAGGATCATTAGACGCATCACCCATAGATCGATGGGAATTTTTGTGAGCTGTGGCATTAAACATCGATCCAATTTCGTCTTTGTTTCGCCTTTTCGTATAATAATGTTGGTCAATTCGGTTGCACGTTTTGGTCTGTAATCCAACTGTTGACCAAACGCTGTGTAACGATCCTGGAGAAGTTATTCATATAATACTCATTTCCCATCTTGGATTCCGACTTACGGGCAGTCAAAAAGTGTCATCTTTCATTCAATCATCTATAACTACGTTCATTAGCCTCTGTGTATCATCCGTTTCGCTCAGGTCCAAGGTCACGCACGTATTCATTACCAAAGAGTCATTAGATTCACAAGATACTACATTGAGTTGAGCATGGAGTTGAAGACACTACTCTAACGAGTGGGATAAATAGAAAAATAGAATAAAATGAAACGAATAAAGTATGATCATTGGCAATTCAACATCAGACCCACTGAATTCTTATCGGTGAGGTTGTGACGATTGTGCTATAATGCTCGCACGAGTAAAGTACACTCTAATGGTATCAGATCAAGGCATTCATTGAATTGAGTTTTGTTACAGTGATAGTAATCTTAAACTCCAGATTTCTAAAGCTGTACTGTAAAGTTAAGCGTAGGGCACCAGCTTATTCACGAGCGCTGCGTCTTTTCAGAGATCGATGTCCAGTGACGTTCCCTGCCCGGCTGCCAGAGAGACCAGAAAATGTGTGTTATGGAATGCAAAGAGAGATTTACTTCGCACCCTTTAATCACACTCCAAAAGCGATATGCGATGAGCAGAAATGTCTGTTGAGCTTGTAGCGGTGTGCGACAGCGAGAAATCTTCCTCGCGTCGCACAATATGTAAATTGATACAACAGAAACTGTTGAAGACAATTTATTAGGATAGTAACGTCTCTCTCCTCATTTTTTCTGTTTTAGATAAGTTGTCTAGATAACTCGGAATTTAGTCCGTACAGATATTGTGGAAACTATAATTCCTACGAACTGTACATCTACCGATGCAGTCAAGTTCTTCTGTGGTTCCACAGCGATGATTCTGGCAACTATCAAGGATTCATGATCGAGTTCAACACCTACCCGGATGGTGGTAAGTGTAAACGATACTCTTAATATACTGCAGTGGTTTTGAGAGGTATATGACGCTATGATAAGTCTCCATACATGCATATATTCATACATAATAATTACATACATACATTTGTACATATATACAAGTATACATATGCATGCATGCGCATTGGTGTGGTTAATTAAAGCCGTTCTTTTCTTTATCATGTCAGCTTTCAATTATTAGTTGGTCACATGTGGATGTTGCTTGATATATTCGTTCAATCGGATTTCTAATGTGACCTAGAATTTATTCCTGGAGTTAAATGCTTTGTTTCACCGTTGTTTCTGGATGTTGTGAACTGTGTTAAGACGTTTGTGATCGAGGTCTCTTACGGCGCTATTGGACTCTTGCGCTGAGAGGGATTTCAGGGTACTGCCTAGACAGTGTTCAAACTCCAGTTGTAAAAGCCAGGAGAGACTTTGGCCTGATGCTGGTCATTGCTGGCTGTTCTGCGTTGAAGTCACTCCGCTATTTAATTATTTATTCCGGATATTTCTATAGCGCCTCTCGAAGTCAACTACTACTCAGAGGCGCTCCCGACTACAGCATTTCATACTGTGCCGGAATTTTCACGCCGAAGCGCCACGAGCAATTGCGAGTGAAGGACTTGCCCATGGTCCGTACGCAGCGGCTAAAGTGGGATTCGAACCTGCAACCCTCCGGTTACAAGGCGCCGAACTTACCACTTAGCCACCATGCCCCTGGTTATGGTTTCCAGCTGCGAAGAATGTCGTCTTCCACAGATAAGGACTCTTCCGGAAATTAACTTGTTAACGTCCGGCGTAAGACTATGCGTACAAGGTCGTCTCCTTCAGCGCTGAAAAGGTTGCGAGCTTCAACAAATGTGCGTCGCCAACAGCTTCCAGCCATCCATAGCGAATATTAGAAACTGTGCTTATAGTTCATTGCTCACTTTTTAGGGTACAATTTGTATGGGTAGAAAAATTCCCAAAATGTTTCAACATGTCTCCTATTAAATGAACATTTTACACTTTCATATTGTTTCTGTCCATTAATCTTTCTACACTGATTCAAGAATGCTCAGTATTCTGGCATGGTTGCGCGTTAGTCCAGTGATGAGCGTGCTGTACTATCAGCCGTAAGGTCGGAGGTTCAACCTTGCTTTGAGATTACTTCTTCATCTGCGCCGCCTAGCGAACTCACCTGTGACGAGTACACTGACTTGCTCTGTCGATGGGAATTTCCGACGGTCGGAAAAGGACTGACCATCCGCCCTCATACGCCGAGACTATGCAAGTGACGTAGATGATGCTTAATACATGTGGCTGTGGCTCTGGCTTCTTAAGGAACTCTTCGTGTTGTCCTTTTTTTCTTGTTCTTCTTTTTCGAGTTCATTATTCATTACTTCGTCTTCACCTTCTTCATCTTCATCCTCATCTTCTTCATCATCGCCTTCTTCTCCTTTTGCACCGCATCTTCTTCATCATCGCCTTCTTCTTCTTCTTCTTCACCTTCATCATCATCATCATCATCATCGTCATCATCATCATCATCATCATCATCATCATCATCATCATCATCTTCTTCTTCTTCTTCTTCTTCTTCTAAATAAAGATGCGCTTTCTTTTTTTATTTCGCTGCCTCGCATAGGTCTTCACACAACTACTTGCAACCACAGATCGCCCAGTCTCCGTCTGATATTCTGTAATACACACTATTCATCCTGATATGTAATTCAACCGTTTCTTGTTCAGACAGTCTATCATTCCCAACCAGAGCTAATTTGTACACAGTGCATGAAATGTCTTGAACTCCTGTTTCTTCAACTGTCATGATTAAATATTTCTTGCATATTATTTGCTTAATAGGCTCTCGGAGTTTATTCGAGATGTTTCATTGTAGGTTATTTTTTTATCGAATGTGTGAAGGGTGCAGTAAAATTCATTATTTTGTTGATTGGTTTCTCGCTACAGCCTGCGGTGACACCTCCTACACCGATTCTTCCGGAGTCATCAGTTCTCCCAACTACCCTGGCAATTACTCCAATTCTCTCTACTGTGATTACACCATTGACGCTTCGACGGGCAGTTCTTTGTCGCTCTTCTTCGAATCGTTCCATGTTCAAGACAGAGTCGATTTTGTAACAGTCAGTTTTTTTAGAATTATGTTGTATGTTCCTTTTTGTTATTTGCTTAAGTATGACGTTATCTTAGGTGCTTCATTGCCAAACGACTGGAACGATAAATGAATTCTTAAATAAACTGCCATAGACTGTAGCAGTACAGCACTACTGACTTTGTGTTTCACACGAAATTTCACAGGAAAGCCTGAGTTTTGGAAAAATTCAAGCAGTTGAGTTGCTCCAAAACTGATTAGGATATGATGTAAGGCGGGGTTGCTTACTAAAGGTTAAAGTAAGACTAATACGTTAAAGGGGATGGTGTTTCATATTCGTTTATATTAATTATTGCTCAAAGCAAAATTAGTTAGCAAAATTAGCCATTGTGCTTTGAATTTATTCATATCATTTCCTATTAAAATTTTAAGGGCTGCAACGAATTTTTATTTGGTTACTTTTCCTACGGCAAATATCAACGAAGTATTTAGATTCACGGTTTACTTATTTTGAGCATAGATTAACAATTTATTTTAGAATTGACTAAAATAGAAACATTTTCATCTTGTACGATAGATCAGTTGCCCAACCAACTCGAGTTATCCTAAATATGAACATACTGGAGATAATTTACCTAACGCTATATCGTTTCCGGTGTGCAGCCAAGGATTAGTCAACTTTCACACCGACCACTCTGTTGTCTCCAGTGGATTCAGTCTCAACTATTATGTCAGTTCAGGAGGTAGGCGTTTTCGATATTGCTTCGAAGAATAGATATAATCGACGTATTGTCTGCATTTGTTGTCACAGTTGTCACTATCGCAAAGAATGTTATTATTGTTATTATTGTTATTGTTGTTGTTGTTGCTGTTTTTGTTGTTGTTCTTGTTGTTGTTATTATTATTATTATTATTATTATTATTATTATTATTATTATTATTATTATTATTATTATTATTATTATTATTATTATTATTATTATTAATAATATTTTTTATTGAAAAACCAACAGCGAACTGCACATTGGTGAACAAGTATAGAAAAAAAATATAAAACATTAAAGTAATAAGAAGATAATAATATTTGAAAAAAGGAGAGTAAATTTAACAAAAATTAAATATTACTTGGCTAATAACACTACATCATAAGCATCATAATAGTAGAGAAATTTAAAACTAATAACTATTATATAAAATGTTTGTCAGTTTTACTAATGAAACATCAAAAAGCATCCTAATAATAAAGCTTTTTCTAACCAGATTATCAGAATGGGGTAAAGTAAGATTGTGGCCTCTGGGGCGCAACATATATCCTGTTAATTTAATTTGAGGCAATAAATCATGACATTTGACATAAAGAACGAGTGGGGAAGGGCATGACATGAAGGAGGACGAAGACATATTAACTTTAACAGCACTAAACAAGAGCGTATTCACACACTTTGCACCTCTTCAACGCTTTGAGAAAAATTAAATTTTGGCAACCAGTTCATTCACATACGCATAGACAAAGCACTCAAAGCGATACAGGAATGATCGGTTTCGGTCCCCAGCCGACAGTCAAAGTCTGCGCTGACACACAGGCAGAATGCTACGATGGTGTTTGATGACGGTGGTCGGTATTCGAAGTTTGGATGACGGGTAGACATATTGACTAGACGCAATGGAAGTCATTGGCTACTCTGTGGTTACTGTTACAGTTTACTCTTTACATTCTAGATTTTTAAGCATTAAGAACGTGGTTTGTTTAAAGTTTTAAACCACTCATCATATACTGTACAAAGGTGACGCAAGTGATATATAATTCAGTTCTCATTTAGTGCCATCTGCTTCAGAATTTGATTTTTAATTGTTGCGTTTATTTTTTGCAAATAGTTCCTCGTTTTCGCTTTAGGCCTAGTATTGTACAAGGCCTGAATTTGATAATTAAATGCAGGTTGTGGAGCCACGCTATTCTATCCAAGCTCCGGATATGTGACGTCTCCGAACTGGCCGAATAACTACAGATACAATCAGAACTGCTCCAACATCATCTGGAATTGGGAGCGAACCACTTTCTACCTCAACTTTCACTCTTTCATTCTACAAAGTTGCTGCAGTTGCGACTGGCTGGAGGTAGGCTATAAATCCTCGCACCCTGATAGCATATACATGGGCCTTATATAATACATAGTATATGGGCTCCAGACGAACCCATTTATGAACCTGGATCCTATTCTCATGCTACCAGGGTAATTAGTCCCCTCACCCATAAAGGTGGGTGGGGTTTTATCAGGCTGTTGTGTCAGACAGTGATCCGGTTTCGTGTTTGTTTTGCCTTCTTTGTATATTAATGCTGGATAATTCGACAGAGCGCTAATTCGTTGTCGCCAGTGTTTTGTGAATTCTGTGTAATGGACCCTCAACAATGAGGTTTGCACACAATAATTGTTTCACATCTCAGCACTTTTAACTATAAAGTTATCAACTTTATAATCATCTGTGCATCAGCCATTGTTCTCAAGTCAGATGTCACATACATCGGCATTATCAGAGTCATAATATAACAAGATACTAGGCCTACAGTGAGTTCAACATTTCACCTGCAAACATAATTTTAATACAAAGATTAAAATAAATTTAAAAGAACTAAAAATAGGCCTAATATAAATGCCCACGCAACATCACACATTCTGAGTTCCTCCAATTTCTGAATTTATGGCGGATGCCTTATCATCGTCGACTGTATATGTATTCTTATATTGCACTTGAGGTTTATGCTAAGCTAAGGTTTCGTGCTGAATAGTATTAATTAATGTTTGTGCTTACGCTATCAGCAATAGTGGCAATAGGTATATAATATACATTAGGGTGTGTCTATAATTTGAAGTTTCAAAATTAATATCGGCCAGGTTGTTTTTGTGTTCCACCTTGAGAAACATTAACATTTGCTAAATTAGATGAAAATCAAAAGAGATTTAGAACTGGCGCAAAGCTCGCGAAAAATTACCACTTAGGAAACAATGTCATACATTGTAATTCTCGAAGATCCAAACAATTTCAACACTTAAACATAAAAAATAAGGCAAAAGCAAACCAAGAACCTTCAGTTATTTGCCATTACTTAGTCCCTTTTGTGCTTTTGGGAATCTATTTCGATGGTATTCAACCATTTGAAGAACAAATTGTTTCTCTTCCTCATTTCGAACCAGGGCTTCATTGAAGGACTGCATTAGAGCCACTCCTCTCTCCGCTAAATCGTTCGTCACTCTTAGGGCGGATATGATGTCTTTCGCATCATTGAACGAATGCTCTGACTCCCATTGTTGCGGATCTCGATCAAGAAAAGCGTAATCGAATTTGATGAGCTGGAAAAGTTTGATGGTAGAAGTGGTAAAAAAATCGGATAGCGCTTTTGTAGATGGATCATGTATGGGAGGAAGCCTCTTTGAAGGTTCGTCGGATCCCTGATTGTTGCGCATGTTATAGACCATGCGCTGTTTTTCGTCGAAGGTGACTGAATCGTCAAAAAGGCTGAGTCCAACCAAGGTCTCCGACAAATACCAAAGGTGTCGGGAAAATGCTGTTAGGGCGACCTGTGAGACTTCCTTGTCTGGGTAAGTATGGATTGCCTTCAAGAATTGAAGATCGTTCCTTGGGGCTTCATTGGGTGATGTACAGGTGAACCAGTACTCCACGTAGGTTGTGGTCACAAAAGTGAAACTCGAAGTAGATGATTCCACATCTTTTGAGAGTAAGATTGTCGAGATGCCCTCTGGTGTTGTTGAATGGGAAACTGCTCTCTGAAAAGCCACATCTTGATTGCATAAACCGCACGTGCCATCCAACGCGCGCGGTGAAATGCCCCTGGGTACCTGAACTTTATTCCTTTCGGTGGAATTCCTCCTAGGAAAATGACTGTTAGTTCTAGTAGCTCTTCGTAGTCGTCTCTGTGGTATTCAGCATTAAGTTGCTGCAGTGCGAAGGTGATGACATTCTCTCGAATTTCATTGACTCTTTGTGCTGCGTCTTTATCCTCCATTGCTGCGCGATACTTGGTCTGATCGATTTACGGCCAGAAGTCACGGAAATGACTGAAGAGTTCCAATTTTGGAGACCTTACAGAATCATGCAGTGAAAATACCTTTTCCAGAACAATTTCAGAAACATGATGTCGACAGGCAAGGTTCAAGAGGTCTTTTCCTAATTCCGTTTCCAGCTTGATGTATATGCCGCCCTCGCAACCCGTGTTACTCGCCGTTGTGTCGAAACACATGGCCACGATTCTGTCTTCCAATCCCCAACTTTTGATCTCGGCCAAACACGCATCTGCCATGAAGGCAGCAGTCCCGGATTGGAGTTTGGGGATGGCCAATAGTTTGGTCACATCCTTACCAGAAACCATAATTGGAAGACGATCAACGCACACTCGTCCAGTTTCTGTAAAATCTGGCATGATCTTGCCGTCCCAGTGGATAGTAAGGGGAACCTTCGGATCGAAAGATTCACGAATCTCAGCTGCTAGGGCTGCACGGTTATCCTTCCTTGCTCGATGGATAGCAGAAGGACTGATGATCAGCTCACCAGCTGGTGCTGCATATAGATTGGATGCAGCGAGAGCAGAGAAAATGTGAGAGGCATTCCTGCTGCTGGTTTTGGTACGATCTAGAGCTGCTGCAACATCACGGGTAACTACAGAGATTGTTCCCTTTCGCCGCTTTGGTGGTCCAGCTGACGTTGAAGGTTCTGGTTCTCTTTCTGAGCTATTTGATGACGCCTCTTCCTCAGATGATGTTGCCAACAGAGAAACCTCCGTGGCTACCGCTATGCTTGCACGATATCGTTCCTCACGCTCTGCAACTGCTGCTGATCTCCGCGTAGGTATGATCACGTGGTTCATCCAGAATTCCAAACACTGGTGCAAAAGATGGGGGCACCAATTTGGCAGAATCGACCGAAAAGGACATCCACCTTTTCGGCGCCATGGGCGAGGGAATTATTGTTGTAGACAGATTGCTCCAATGCCTCTGACATTGTCTGATTGGCACAAACTCATTCGGGGATCAAACACATACGCTTACCAAGGGAGACAGCCACTCGCGTTAAATACCATGCTATTGATGTAGCACCAGGTGTCTCCTCTATAAAACCACAGTAGCTTAATTAATTACTATAATTATGTTGATGATCGAAAACACGAAGAACAGACATCGTAACGTCTAAAATTTTGGCCAAACCGAGACAGGTCACCGGGTTCCTAATTTCGGTCGCCTTGCGCCAGTCCTAAATGTTCAGCTATCGCGATATAATTTCGGATATAGCGTTTAGGCGCTAATTGGCATGATAATTCGACCTGGCTGTTAAAAGATCTTTGAGTTAAAAAAATCATGTGCATCATAAAAACACCCTAATATACATGCTTAGCTGCCTTGAGTGTGTAATGATTAAAAATAATGTTGACCATGCACGTTGTTCAGATTTCCAATCTTTAAGGGCTCATGTGTGCGAGTCTGAATAGAGGAAATTAAAGATATTCATGAAAAGTTATTTGAGTTGAACTCGGAACCAGGTTTTAGGCCAACAATAGTATACGTTTAGAGCTAAAAATGAGGTTGAAACAACACTGCTAGAGGTGATAGATTAGGCCAATGTAGACAAAAATCTGCACGTGCAAGAGACAATTGAAGTGCAGAGTGGAGACGAGAACGCGTTTGATAGCGTTTCTGTAACGGCAATCTAACTTAACCCACTTAGGATTCGTTTGAAACAGAGCATATAATTATTTAAAGAAGACTATTCAAATAAGAATTAGCTCGTCATGAGAGCAGATAAGGAATTCATTGAATAGCGGGGAACTTTTCCTACAACGTAGAATGTGTGATAAGATACTAGTTGGAGACAATGCAGTAAGACCCTAGCACGTATCTGCTTCTTTTTGTTCTAGATAAGTTGTCTAGATAACTCGGCTTATGGTCCGACTAGATATTGTGGATCCGATGCTCCAGTCGACTTGTACATCTACAACTGTAGTCAAGTTCTTCTGTGGTTCCACAGCGATGGTTCTAGCAACGATCAAGGATTCAATATCGAGTACAGCGTCTACCCGAGTGCAGGTCAGAGTTGGTGGTATTCCGATTTACTGCCGTGTCTTTGAGATGACATGGGGCTATATTATGTATCGATACATTCCTTCCCTAAAGTTTCGTTCGTTGCTTTCCTATTCATACTCTCCTTCCTATCTTGTTTAATTTACTTCACTCTTGGTTTCTCTTACTTAGTCCTGGCATTTTAATCGATTATCATTTTGACTATGCTGTCTAACTTGCCAGTGGTGCTTTACGGATGCGAAACATGGACAAAAACCAAGGCATTGGAGAAGAAAATTGAGGCATGTGAAATGTGGATCTGGAGGAAAATGTTGAGGGTTTCTTGGACTGAGAAGAGAACTAACGAGGATATCCTGGAAGAAATAGGACACTGGAGAGGGAGTTTGACGTTGGGGCAGAGAGCGTCCAGGCAGAAGATGTCATACTTTGGACACGTGATGCGTGCAGATGGGCTGGAAAAGGAGATGATGTTGGCGTGTGGGGAGGGCAGAAGGAGGAGAGGACGACCAAGGAGGAGATGGATGGACGAGATACAGGAGGCATTGAAGATGAACATCTCGGAGCTGAGAGAGGCAACGAGAAATCGGAGCACATGGAGAAGGTTGACCATGACAGTCGCTAGGATTCAACGAATCGACAGCACAAGGTGACAAGGTGTCTAACTTGCAGCGGTCATCGATTGATGCTTTGTCCATTATGATAAGGGCGCAATAAAAGTCACTAGATCAGAATTGTACAACGCTGACAAATGTTGAAGAATAGCGTTCACTTTGAAACGCATCTAGATCCAAATAAGTCTTTTTCGTCTATTTTGTCTTTTTATTCTCAAGCACGTTTTTATATTAATTATTTCGCAATTAAATTGGCGCGTGCACACACACACACACACACACACACACACACACACACACACACACACACACACACACACACACACACACACACACACACACACACACACACACACATATCCATCTATGGGTATGTATACGCGTCCAGGTCGACTCTCAGGATGTCTATATATATCGCCTTTTCAGCCATTCAAAGACGTTGGCCAAACTATCCCTTGTTGTGCGATCACTGAGTGAATGGTCAGTGTTTTCCTTTGAAGTTGAGGATCATTAGTAAATACTACTTGTGTTTGTGACATGGGCAATACATTCTTACACCACCCGGTGAAGTTTATCCGTTTAACAACAGGCCACCTCTCTCTGAAACCCCGCAGTTAACAGCGACTTCCAGAAGCGGCTAATATCCATTTACATGGACCATACTGTGCTGTCCATAAACGAATGCCTGGCGGGAATGCGCCATCTGGCACTTCCGGTGATGTAACCGTTTCCAGCGTTTTGGAGCACAGTTCGTGGCCAATCTCAGTCTGTTTGTCTGTCTGTCTTTCTAGATCGTTTTGGACCATGTACTTAGGCATATATATCCGAAAATTATGTAGATGCTTTATAGTATTTCTTAACAACGCTCGAACATGCGTCTGTATGTCTTTGTGGCTGCATGTTGGCTGTCTATCTCTCTCTCTTTGTGTATGTGTTACAGATGACAGCAAAGTGCCCAGGAATGGAAAGCCGGATGTAGCAGAGAAAGTGCCCAGCAATGGAAAGCCGGATGCAGCAGAGAAAGTGTCCATCAATGGAAAGCCGAATGCAGAAGAAAGAAGAAAGGGTAAATAGAAAGACGACGTGGTCTTGCTTAAGTTGCGTTCACTCAACACTCTTCTGGGTTCAGTTTGCAAATAAATTAAGACCCGTTGACAACCATTTTTATATCGATTACTGATTACGTTTCTTTCGCTGGATTGTATTGCTTCGTTTCTCTTTGATATAAGAAGTTTTATTGGTTAATATAGTTTATCGACCATTTTGAGCTTCCAAGTTCAATTTTTTAGCTTATCCAGTTTCCATTGTTTTCATGAGCTTTTCAACTTAAACAAGTTTAGTGAGATTTTCGTACGGTGCCATCCAATGTCCGTCTAAAGTTGGATGACGTTGCAGTTCATTTTGTTACGACATTTAATCCACAAAATAGAAGCTAGCAGTTTTATTCATTAAATCTTAAATCTATTAATCGTTGAATTAAAAAATATTCATCTTTGTTATGATAGAGCGTCGTTAAATTAATCATAAACTACCTACCTCTAAAGTTCAGCGAGCTACTCCAAACCAAGAAGGGAGCAATTGTACTAAGAATTCTTTCATTCAATTCCTTTCTATTTAAGTAAGCCAATTTTAGAAATTCTAATAATTTCTAGTAATGGGGTACACTAAAATGAGTGATACAAATAATGGCCATCAAGCAACTTAAATTCCAGTAGCAAAGCATACATCAGATCGGTAGATTTGATCGGTAGATTTGATCGGTAGATTTGATCGGTAGATTTGATCGGTAGATTTGATCGGTAGATTTGATCGGTAGATTTGATCGGTAGCACGAGATAAATCATATTAAATTATTTCTTCGGGTTTAGGTAATAGTTAGGTCCTGTCTTCGTGTAGGCATTGAATGTATATGCATGCACCAAAACAATTTCCGAACTATTTTATTGTTGAACCCACCCAACGGTGGGTTCCGTGTGCTACTGTGTGCTACTGTGCTACGAAGTTGATAGAACTAAATGCAAAAATAAAGCAATCCGAATCAATTCTAATTGTGCGACATGAAATCACTAGTATATATTAGAATTAGTCATTATATATACATAATTTACATGTAGACAATTACATAAACACTACATATGTATATATATATTCGGAAAACAGTATATATACATTGACTGAAATCCAGTGATTGAGTTGATTTTAAATTTTGGGACGCGGTGGTGTTCCGGTATGCTCTGTGCCTTGTAACCGGAGGGTCGCAGATTTGAATCTACCTCAAGCCACTGCGTATACAACGACCTTGGACAAGTTGCTCACCTACAATTGTCTATTTGGAAGACAACAGGAAACTACCTCACTCTTCTCATCCCCGAGTGGCATAAAGCCAATGGACCTGCCATTGGGCAGAGAACTCATCATCATCATCGTCATCGTCATCGTCATCGTCATCATCATCATCATCATCATCATCATCATCATCATCATCATCATCATCATCATCATCATCATCATCATCATCATCATCATATTGATCTTAGAAAAAAGTTCACACCAGATACTAAGACTAAGATATTTGTGTAGAACCTCCTCCATTTCTTTCTACTGTGCTACGAAGTTGATAATGTGACTGACTTTAGCTCATGCATTAAGTGGCTGGGAGCACTTGATATCAGAGCTTATGTATATATATATATATAATTTGCTATGAAGTGAAACACCTATAATATATATATATATATATATATATATCATAATGATCGGAACTTTGATTCAGAGGATAATAATTATGTACCCTGATGAAATATGTCTAGGTTATTTATCTATCCTTCTCTTGAAGCAAAGATCTGGATGTCATCAACCAGGCGCATCTAACTGACTTGCTTGAGGCACATGAAACCGTTAATTAATCTGCTGCCCAAGAGTGGAGTTCAAAGTCTAGGGTGTGGTGTCTCTGGATGTCGTTGTTTCACTCAGGAACATTTTTATGGGCCTTATAAGGAAGTTCGTGTTGCACCCTATCCCTGGTAACAGGGGCCGAAGCTGTCTCGTTAAGTTACAGCTAACTGCAGACAGACTTCTGTGCGTGGGTGAGTGATCCCTGGCGTGGCCATTACCAATCTATTTCAGCATCGTTTAACGTCTCAGGCAGGGTAATTATCGACCGACGAGGGAAGAGAGGGTCTTTGGAGTGACCGAGAATCGATGATGGCGCTTCAATCTGCCAACTGCTACACGATGAATGCCTCTTCTACATCATATACCTGGCGTCTGGACGAATAACCGGCTTTGTGCCTTCTTCCGCCTAAGAGACACTGCTCTGCGGTAGCTTCGTCGCATGCTGCGAGAGCTGCCACCTGTTTTGTTTCAAACCATCGACGTATCTTGTTCCAGAGACTTGAAACACGATGCTCTCTTTCAACGATGGACAGATAGATGTCTGTTGGGTGGGTTCAACAATAAAACTGTGTTTGTGTCCCCGAGGCTGGCGACTTCTACAGGTAGGCTACGTTGTTGTGCATAGTTTTACTTACTTGTTTAATTTCTTTTCTTAATTGCTCCGAGTATCACATAGGCTAGCTCAGAGAGTGCCTCTAAATTGTAAGTTGTCATTTTAAACTTCTTTCGTTTGAGCACCAACACCAAGCCGTAATGAGGCCAATATCTAGATCAGCACGCTAAGACAATGATGGAAAAGCAATTTGAAAAGGTAAGTCTTAAATCGAGAATGAAATTGCAGAAGCGATCGAGGAGAATGGACAGTTACAGCGAGAGAGTTCAAAATCTAGGTCCAGAATCCGAAGAGCCCTCCTCCCTACGTCCCTCTTGAAGCAACAAGTAGAGAGGTCATGTCCAGGTCATGATAGATCAGCTGGACAGCTCCTACGTGCTCACGCAATACTTTTTGGTTTCAAGGCGACCAACCTTGAGTAACCCATAACGGACGAGCTTACCAACTCGTCGGAAGAAGAGAAGGTCACTGGAACTTCACGTATCTCGAGTAGCAAGCCACAGCACAACTCGACCTCTAGGTCAGGACACACCATCGAGAGTTCTAGACTATATCGCAGGCTAATTACTATCAATAAATATTCTGATTTTTTACTGAATTGATATTGTTACGATTCATACACTCATTCGAGGATTTATGTAGCGCTCTATAGGGGGAACTACTGCGAACTGAACTACACATCGCATCTTATTTTTAAATGTGTGTAGAATTTGTGTGATTTACATACTGTTAAGAATATGATGAATACAGTTGTGTAGATATGTGTAATAATTAAAAATAAACCAATTAATTGCCAGCATCTGTTACCAGCATCACAGGAATAAAAATATTAGATAGGCTGTATGGATACGGTTTGCCGTGCTGGACTATAGGCCTACGCTGCAAAGCAGGGAACCATAACTGAGGATTCAACTTCTAAACGTTTGCTCAGATGTCGTCTGCTACTTTGACTGCCATGTAGTGATGTTTTAGTTTTGTGTCGAGTTTTAGTTTAAGTTATTATTAGTTTCCCGTGCTAGGTGTTTTAGTTATTATTAGTTTTCGTTTTTACATCAAGTTTTAGTTTTAGTTTTAGTTATAGTTAATAAAAACTGAAACCTTCTAGTTTCAGTTTTAGTTTTTTTAGTGTTCATTTTAGTTTTAGTTTCAGTTATTTGGTCACTGATAGTCTGATACTTAGCCATCGTGAATGTACATCAATTTATTACAAAAGGCAATCATTAGGTTTACAGCAAGGTGTTCAGTATGGTAGTATGCCATGCACATATACATGTTTAACCTTTTAGTGACTGTTAAATTTAGTTTCGACACATTGGAAAATTCTAACAGTTGAATATAACGAGCTTCGATGTAAGCCATGTAGGCCCTAACCGCACAAACTGCCGACTAAAAAATTAGTAAATGACGTGATTCTAAAGACTAACTGTAGCCGGTGAGCGGGATGGACGTTTCGCAGATCGAGTAATGACTTGCGGTGGTTCCGTGGTTCCTAATGACTCATCATTGGAAAAGATTTAACGATAATGAGTTGGGGCAACTGGCCTACTTCGTCCGTTGGCAACTTGGGTTATAACTGATGCGTTCAATTAGCACCAATTAGAAATGCTGCGGCCGCTGGGAATGGGAACTTGGGAGCTGGGATGATCTCTAGCGCTGGCCGCTGGGTTTATCTCTTAAACGATTGGCATCACTGGTTTAGCTGTCAGGAAATGTTAGCCTGTCGCCCGGGTGGCCCGACTGCGTCCGGATTAATTACTTCGGGAGGTGGTGGGTGGTGGAGCTATGTTCGACAAATCATGAAATGATGAAAACCAATAAACGCGATGGTCCTACAGCTATAGGTTTTCGTTGGGCGTTTTAGTTTTGGTTTTCGTTATATGTTTTCGTTATTATTAGTTTGGACTGTTTTAGTTTCAGTTATCGTTTTTCGTGGGTTCCGCTAGTTTTAGTTTTTATTTCGTTATCGTTTTTGTATAAGTTTTCGTTTTAGTTATAGTTTTAGTTAACTAAAACCTTAAGTTTTCGTTAACGAAGGTTTTCGTTATCGCTACCGTTAACGAAAACAACACTACTGCCATGGTCGCCGCTAGATCCTAACGCTGTAGAGAACGTTCAGTTGGGTATCCTAGGTCCTGAGCTACCTTAATCCATTTTTGAAACTCACCAGCCATTTCAATCTGTTTGGCATATTTGCGCTATATCAAATGTCGAAGACGTAAGTAGTCTTTCAGAGAACAGTTCAAGATAACCCACTCATGATCTTTTGGTAACGAGGACGTTTCGTGTGAAAATTATCAGTTTGAATCGCAGATTAGAGAAGTTTTAAAAGTAACTCTATCGATCGAACATTGAAACCATATTATAAATCATCGAATCTGCGTTGGATTGAGGAAGAGCGTTATCTGAAGTGCGTATGACTTAAGCGATGATCGGACGATAGCTAAGGAGTTTCAAATGAACTGTTTTGCAACGAGTCAAGTGATTTGTTCGCCAACATAGCGATCGACTGCAGGTAGTTTCAGTTCAAAGAAAGATGAAACATCGAATTTCAATGAAGACACTGAAGGAATACTGGAAAAACCAGAGCAAGCGAAGTCGAAGGATCGTAAGATGGGGGCTAAGATGAGCTGATCTACAAGAGGGGGTACAAAGTGAAGCATTATCACTCATCGAAGGAGAACCTTGGAGTGGTATGTTAGAATAATATTCTCTAATAGAATAAAGATGCTGGTTAAGTAGGATATTTAACTATCTCATAACTCACAATTTGGCCTAATCCTTTAGAATTCAATTGAATATTATATATATATATATGAATCCAAAGAATATCATATAATATATATACAATATATATATATATATATATATATATATATATATATATATATATATATATATATCTCCGATCCTGCCATCTGTTCCTGAATGAATAGAGATGGGAAGCTGCTGGTGGCAAACAGTCAGTGGCGGCGCTAGAGAAATTTTGTAACCAGGGCAAAGTGAGGGCAGTTATACAAGTAACAAGTAACCAGTGCAGAGGCCGATTTAGGCCCCGAACAACTCATGCACAGGGCAAAAATTCTGGCAGGGCAACGACCAGGGCAAAGGCTTTTTACCAGGGCATTTGCCCTGGCTCGCCCTGGTGTAGCGCTGCCCTCTGCAAACACTCTCAACCCCAGAGTCATATTCTTCGACGCACAGCTCTGCCAGGTTTTCTAACGAGGGACTTGAATCAGCCGTCAAGGTTCTGCTACCGGTACGTACGAAACAATAGACAACACCTCGTCGGCCACAGGCAGAGAATTCATGTCAGAATAACGGCGTCATAGCTAGACTACTTAAGTTGTCTAAATCTGCGAATGTCAAGTATATGTAACTGAACAGAAGTAGGGAAACTTGATGGACTTTGGGCCAGTTTCAATAAAGAGTGCAAATGCGCATCACAGGTGCAAATGCCCATCACAGGTGCATCATGAGCAGGAGCAGCGGCATCAGGAGCAGCTGCACGAGGTCTTTTTCAATAATCACTCGTTGGCCAGCGTGTGTTTTAAGACACACACACATGTATACATGTATTGGTTGGTTGATTGACTAATTGATTGATTGATTGATTAACAGTGCAAATGTCCATCACATGCTTCGTTCAGGAGCTTCAGGAGCTTCAGCAGCAGGAGCAGGAGGTCTTTTTCAATAATCACTCGTTGGCCAGCGTGTGTTTTAAGACACACACACCTGTATACATGTATACATTCATGTATACTTACATACATGTATACTTACATACATGTATACATACACGCAAACTGTGTGTGTGCAAACGTGACTTTCAGGTCAAGGTTAATGTTATCAGGTGTGTTTGGAATGAATGAATGAATGGTTGGGTGGATGGGTGGATTAGTGAATTATAGGATTAGTGGACGAATGGATGTTAGATTGCAGGATGGATGGTAGATTGGAGGGTGGTTGGTTGGGTGAATGGATGTATTGGATGGATGGGTGGGTGTGGGTTTCAGTCAGCTATTCCACCGCGGCCATTATGTCGACCAGTAACGGTTGCTTTAGCAGACGTCATTTTCACAGAGTTTTCTCGTCAATAAATTCTGTGAAGTCTGAAATCCTTGAAGTCTGTTTTTCATTGGCGAGCCCTATAGAAAATGTTTACAGTAATAGCACTCATTTTAGAATGTCATAACGTCCAAATGATGTCAAGCAAGCAAGCAAAAAACATCCAAATGATGTCTGTTTATGTCTACGATCTATCCGTCCGGCAAGATGTCTGCTTATGTAACGCGCTTTTCTATTGGTTGCAGTGGTAGAATAACCATAATTTATTTGGTTGTGCAATAGTCGCAATATTCCTGCAGTCTGCAATTTTGAGGCCAGACCATTGGGTCTACAGAGGAAAATGTAGGTCAGTTGAGGTCGTCGAAGCAATTAAAAATTCACTATTCGCTCCAATTAAGTCTCGTTCGGAAGAAACGGAAATGAACTCGTCAGTTTGACCTATCAGCCAATTTCGCTTAAGTCACTGGGTGGAATAAGGCAAGAAAGTAAGTAAGTAGGTAAGTAAGTAAATTGCAAGTCTTTGGAATAAACTACAAAATAAATTATGAACAACTGTTTTTCGCGACAGACGTTAACGTATTTCAAAATGGAAAATCTTGGTAAAAGCGTGTTTTTACATAATATATATTAGGTGGATATTATGGTGGATAAACTTATTGCACTCCGTGCCATTTTCCCATTGATTCATCCGGTCGTTGCATTTGCAGCTTACAGCTGTATAGTTCAAACATAGTACAAATGAGAAACTGGATGAAATAATTATATACACTATTCACGCATTTTCTCCATGTCCTGAACATATTAATTAGGACCTACGCTAAAGCGTACGTTTACCAACGGGTTTGATTTAGGCCCATCGGAGAGATGGAGGAGCAGAGATCTAATTTAAGCTTATAACATTATCAGTGGAAATCACCGCTGGACGCCCTCGTTTCTAAAAATAGGTTAATATCGAAAGTCAAGTCGAAACGAACATCGCCGATTAATAGGCCTACTGTTGTAAAATAGTTTTCTACGTTTAACCGACAGACTGACGTTGGGCTTAGAAAATAAATAAAATCCCACCAATCATAAAATAATAATAATACATTTGATAGAAGACTATAATTTAGCCTAAAGCGATGTTTTTTCTATATAACTGCCAGCCTCGTGTAAACATGAGAGTATATATTACCGGTACTTTAGGAGACCACAAATCTTAAAGAAAATAATGCATATTTAATCAGTAGGCCGTAATCAAGATTTAGAAGTTTCTATATGGGATCTGTCTTAGATAAAGATTTAAGTAAGTAAGTAAGTAAGTACATTCTTTAATTAATAAACGCTAAATCAAATCCGTTTTTATTAAACACACAAACTGCAGATTAACAGTGACAGAAAACAAACAAACAGTTTACCAGTTGAGTGTTATAAAAGGATGCCCCTAAGGGACGAGTCCCGCTAAGATGGGACACCCTGGGGGTCACAGGCTGAAACGGACAGTATCTGGTTGAAAATTTATATATCTTAACTAATAGTAAGAAAAAATTTAAACTAAAATAAAGCAAGCATTGGCTAATCAGCCAACAACTGAAAGTAGACATATTCATATCCAAGATGTAGCTGTTTTACTATCTTAAAACCTTAAGTGATTAATCATTCAATGAATGGTAGTAATAATTACAATCAAACAGATCACAACAATGAACCAGAGTATATTATGTCGGCAATTTATGAGGTCATGTTGCTTATAATATAGGACCTTAGCAGTGTTTTAAATCGGCTAATAGCCCGAATTGTGGTTAGTAGGCCTACAGCAGGTAGGGAGTTCCATATTTTGGGGCCCCGGCATTTGATGGAGAACCTTTTTACATTGATACGGGCAAACTCAGGGCCGTAATTCAGGGCGGTACGCGTCTGGTGGTGATGGATGGTTGCGCTCCTCCCGAAATAAGAAACAAAAGACAAAGGCAGCAAATTATTATGATAACGGTACATGAAAAGACTAACATGAAATATATTTATTTGGTTAGCGGTCAGAATTTGTTTATCAACGAATATTTGCTTAGTGCTTGCTCTCCAATGAGTGTTAAATGCCATTCGTATGGCAGTTTTTTGTAGTTTACTTAGAGGGTGAAGAACAGTCATATAATTTGACCCCCAAGAGATATTGCAGTAAGCGATATAGGGAAAAATTAATGTATAGTAGGCCTACAAATTTAGTAAGATAGCTGTGGGCAGGCAATGCCTAATTCTTCTTAGAACTCCTATAATAACGTTAGATCTAAAATGAAATAATAGCAACAGAGCCTAACTGAACAGCATCCTACCCAGGAAACTTTCGGGTAAGGGAGTCAAATCTAGGGAAAACCAGATTATGAGAACGTGGGCGCAGATCATACCCAGTCTTTAGAACTGCAGGTAGAAAGAAGGTCATCGAGGTGCAATAGGCCTATGTGGGATTCGGTCAACTGGCATTCTCTCTACATGTCCAAATCATCGGAGTCTTCGCTGAGCGACTTTGTCTATCAGAGTTGTTTTGATGCCTAATGATTGTCTTATGTCGTCGTTTCTTATTTTTTGCAGTCTTGAAATCCCTGCGATCTTCCTCAGCCAGTTTATTTGTCATTTGGCATAGAACGCTGGTGTATATTCACTGAGATTGTTTTATGGCCTTCAATCTGTTAGGCCTACCATGTGTAATACCTCATTTGAAAGCTTGTGCATTCGGCTTCCTAAAAATAGCATCATTTGGTGGGTTTTACATAGTGATTTCCATACGTTTAAGGTTAAAAACACTGAAACTTTGCAATTTATGTTGAGTTTGTAGCAATACATTCTAAAATTCATATCTCTGGAACGAATAAAGATAGAATAATAATTTTTTCGACATTTAAAACAGAAATTACTGTTTATCATTTTAAGTCTAAAATAGGCTATATCATGCTAACTTTTTGGACAACAGCCTCCTTTTGCCAGAGTAAAATAACGTCTAATGCGCTCAGCCTAGCTCTAGTGTAGATTTATCAAACTTTCATTTTCAACCCAAGTGTTAAACGAATCGTTATATCCTAACCATTTAACAAATGATTTGTTTCCACGTGTTCTTATGATCTTTTCGATCCTAAAGACTTCCTGAGTCGTTTTCTGTAATTCTTGATCGTAAAATGACCCTTGAATCTGTTCTCCGTTTAAATCTGTTATCTTATAGGTCGGAGGATCGGTGTATTGAATTTTTGTCACAGTAAACACCTCTTCCGTCCATCTAGGCGTAAAGCCCGCCTCAAAGAATTTCTTCTTTTTAGAAATTCTGACTTTATCGCCTATTGAAAATTTCGGTTTATTAGGCGGTTTTGGATTCAATCCGCCATATAAATTTTTCCATACAGTGGTCTCATTTATCTTTATACTCGCTTTTATTGGAGTCATTTTTATGGAAGAATGTCTAGTGTTGTTATAACGAGCAACCATATTTTCTAAAACATCGATATATTTCCTAGTCGAATTAGCTGTGAAATATTTGAACATCTTCTCCTTCATCGTTCTGTTCCAACGTTCGATAACGGATGACTTCTCTTCATTTTCAATAGAGTAAATCTGGAATCCAATTGATTTCACGTTTTTATTATAAAACTCCTTACCTTTATCGACCCAGAGTTTCTCGGGTTTTCGTCCGCTACTGGAAAATATTTTGGTGAAAGCATCGAACACAGATTTTCCGCTTTTATCTTTTATCGGGACAAGCCACCCGTATTTTGAAAATATATCGATAACACTTAATAAATATTTAACGCCATTGTTATATTTCGCGAAAGATTGCATGTCTATGAGGTCTGCAGCCCAAGTGTCGTCAACACCTTTAACGTAAACCTTCCTTTTAGTAAAATGTCGTATTACCGGTTTATGCAATTGTTCGGCGAGTTCATCCGTCCATTTTTGAGGCGATTTTACAGCTGGCTTTGAATCGTATGAAGTTAAACCTAAACCAAGATTGGCTTTTGTCGCTAAAATAGGTTTAACTATCGCTCTTTCGACACGCTCACGTAATGTAGGATTAGATATATTATTTAATTCATTTACCATTACTCTGTCGGCGGCATTTCTAGCAGCGGTATCCGAATACTGGTCATAAGCTAAATCATGAGAGTATGCTGCTCTATCGACTCTGTCAACTGGTTTACTCCAATCTTTGGGGGAGCCGTCAGGATTCAATCTTAAATCTAATCTAGTTCCTGGTCCCGTAAACGAATGTCCTGGGAGATGCAATTCTCCAGGAAATTTTGACCACGGCAGTTTTATATTTTTCGTAGCAGAATTTAAAGACCCAACTAGATCTCCTCCTGTTTTGGCAGCGGAAACAAATCGAGTTTTAGTTTTTCCGCAGTCGGAACATACGGCTCTAATCATAGGTCTTTTATTTTTACTGATAATATTTTGAGTATCTGTCATTTCGGTTTCTCTCTTGCACTTTACGCAATACATCTGTTCCATATACATTTTAATATAAAACTATTTTTATAATTAAAAAAGAAATGGAAGTTAAAGATTTATCCTGGAACGACGAGACATCTAAAAGATTTAATAACCCGTTATTACCTAGAAGTATAAGAGGTCTGATCGTTGGGAAGTCTGGATGCGGTAAGACTACGCTATTATTAAATTTACTTTTGAATCCAGGATGGTTAGATTACGACAGCTTACAGGTATTTGGCAGATCTCTCTTTCAACCAGAATATAAAATACTTAAAAAAGCATTCGAAGAAAAGTTATCGAAAGAAGCAATTGTCAATTTGTTTGGTTGTCAAGACGAGATTGCAAGGTTAAATGTATCGCCGGCATTAGTCGTTGAAGAAATGGCTAAAAGCACAGTTAAAAAATCCGATATGAACTGTCGATTCTTTGAAACTTCGGAAGAAGTGCCCGAACCGAGAGACTTGAATCAGCATAAAACGAACCTGATGATTTTTGACGATTTACAATTAGAAAAACAAAACAAATGTGAATCGTATTACATCAGAGGAAGACACAGTAATGTTGATTCATTTTACCTCGCACAAAACTACTTCAAACTGCCTAGGCAGACTATCAGAGAGAATTCAAACTTTATCTGTTTATTTCGTCAAGACCTTAAAAATATTAATAATATATACAACGATCACGTAGGCGTAGATGATATGCCTAAAGACGAATTTGTAAAACTATGCAAAACTGCGTGGGAGCGTCCGCACGGATTTGTAGTGATAGATTTAACCAGTAAAAAGAATAACGGCAAATATAGAAGTGCGTTGGATACATTTTATATGCCTTCAGCATAAGCCTTCAGCTTCTTCATAAGTTATATATTATATATATTATATATATAAAATGGAAGCGCGATTGGAAAAGATAGTTCTCAACACAGAAAAGATCGCTCGTAACACGGAGCCTAAAGAGTCATTCAGCATTTTGGTGAGCGAAAGGAGCACGCAAATTCGAACTAAATTTAATCCTCTGATTCAACTTGACAAAAACAAAAAGTATGAAATGTGTCTTGTTAATTTAGAGACTTATTTTTCCTTCCCGAATATCCATTCTTTAAACAACAAGTTTGTGTATTCGCCGGATAATGGTAAAACGTGGTTTACTATAGAAATCCCAGAAGGGAGTTACGAAATCGTAGATATAAACGAACACATTCAGAGAATCATGAAACAATCAGGACATTATGACGAAACGGGAGATGCGTACTGTATAACGTTACAAGCGAACAATAATACTTTAAAGTCGGTGTTAGATATCGGTGCTAACTATCAGGTTAATATGACAATCGAGAACTCGATTAGAACTGTTTTAGGATTTAATAGCCGAATGTATTCAGAAGGATATAACGAATCGGAGAACATAGTAAATATTATGAACGTAAATAGTTTGAGAGTAACCAGTGACGTAATCGGATCTTCGTACTCTAACGGAACAACGGAAAACATTATATATTCCTTTTTCCCGAATGTAGGTCCCGGATACAAGATTATAGAAGTGCCCGTTAATTTAGTATATCTTCCTATTACGCTATTTACGATTTCGGCTATGGAAACAAAACTCACAGATCAAAATGGAAAACTAATCAACCTTCGAGGAGAGGAGTTGTCGATCAGGTTTAAAATTAGAGAAGTGTGAGAATTAATTATCGTGGTATTAAAGTTTTTAATTTCAATTATATATATAAAATGAGTCGATATACGAATACAAAAGTTAATGTTTCGGATGGACAAAAAGACAAAATTAAACGCGCAGTTGAAGCAGGGACAGGAACGAGTATAAGACTAACTCACGCAGATCTATCCGGGGAACACGTCTTAGCTCTTACACGAGCACAAATTAATAAAATGGCGAAAGCATATCAGAATGGAACGGGTACTATGCTCAAAATGAGTAAAACGCAAATACACCATAATATGAAAGTCGAAGGTGGTTTTCTTCCAGCGTTATTACCACTTCTAGCTACAGCTGGAAAATTCCTTCTTTCTAGTGTTCTGCCAAGTCTTGCAACTGGAGCTTTAAGTGGATTAGCGAGTACAGGTGTAAGTAAGTTGATGGGATCTGGTGTTAATGGAAGTGCTTTATACATAAAGAAAGGAGGAAGAAGCTACAAGATGGTTCCGCACGCAGCAGGTCTTTACCTGAAACCATGGTCAGGGTCGGGATTAGACGGTGTAGGAGAAGGACTGTACATGCGTAGAGGTTCTGGATTTGTCAATGGTTCAGGATTGATTCTTGGAAACGACAATCCTATTTCAAAAGTACTTTCTAACATCCCAATCCTTGGTCCGCTTCTTGGAATGATTCTGTAAATATATATATTAATATATATATATATAAATAATATATAATGTCGCGATACGGTATGCCAATGCACAAGTTTATAACAAAACGCAATTCTCCGAGCAGAGTTAGAACTCGACCAGAATCAGTATTTTGGTTGCCTAAGGAAGTAACGCATCGGGCTATAAGACAACCGGGCTCACAGCGTTGGGAGATTTTCGCACAACGAGCGATCACAATTCAACCCAGATCGTCGGTCTCGCAAGAGCTAGGATTTGGCGTTCGACTAACTAGGGGAGTCTGTCTAGTCTCGCTTAGACAGGCGATTAAAGAAAAGAAATGTAGCTTGCAAGATTCAACCATTTGCGAAGATGTAGAAGACATTGTTATCACTATTCAAAACAATTCCGATTCTGTAGTTATCATTAACGAAAAAGATTCGCTATGCTACATTAATTACCACGTTTAAATTTTTAAAAATCTTAATAATAATAATAATGGAATATAAACAAGTGGAAAATTCAGCCCAATCGTATCGTTTTAAAAAAATTAACGAAATTCAAAAAGAAATCGAACAAGAACGCGATAAAAGGACCGCCTTGAGTACAAAGTATCGTAGGAACATAAGAATGATTAGCATTATCGACAACGCTCTGATAGTAACTGTGATGGGGCTCAGCAGCTCGGGCCTGGCAGCTCTTGCTACTGTAATTGCAACTCCGGCCATAGCGATAGCAACAGGTACGGCAGTAGGTGTAGGATTGTTAATTATTGTCGGAGGACAAGTTAGTAAGAAGCTTGCACTGAAATTGACAAAGCACGAAAAGATTAAAACGTTAGCCGAAGCAAAACTAAACACAATCAGTAGCCTTATTTCAAAAGCTCTTGTGGACGACAATATTTCAGACGTTGAATATTCGCTAATTCTAATCGAGTTTGTGAAATTCAACGATATGAAAGAAAAAATTAAAAATAAAACCAAAGTTACCACAGAAAAATTAACGTTTAACGAGAACGTTTTAACTGGAACGTAAATTAAACGTTCGAAATCAACGTTCGGATTTACGTTCGAATTTACGTTTAAAAAATATAGCTATAAGCTTATATAAATAAAATATAATGTCGTTTCTAAAGATAACCGATCCCGCAAAAAGAGATTTTATCGTTGAGGAGTTTCTGAAATCGAAGAAGAATATTCGACAAAACTTTTTATCCGAGAGATTAGGAGACATCGGACTACAACGAGAATTAACGAGATTGTACAAACCAATAGTCGACTCGCAATCAACAATTTCAAAAGAACAAAAGGCTTTGTTATCTACTATAAAAGAAAACTCTGCAGAGACAGCTAACGCTTTAAAAGCGCTTCCCGCTTCTATTTCGACATCGTTAAAAGCCATTCAGTTTCCTCAATACCCTTCGATACAGGCTTACGGAGAAGACCCGGTAGGCCTAGAAGATATAAAAACCTTAGAACTAGGAGATATTGCGGTGAAGTACCTGCAACAATACGCGTCCGATAAAAAGACGGTAGACACAACGTTCGGTATAAACTCTAAAGACGGCCAATTTTATATAGGCGACAGTCCTATATCGATCGATGGCAATAACGTGACGGTAGGCGATAGGCCTAAGATATACGAAGGAACTCCAGGACTTTGGGAATTATTAACGATGGCCAAACCGGACGAGTCGATTTTCAATGCAAACGATCGGGAAGAATATGCCGAGATTCTGAAGGTAACGAATGCTATGAGGCAGCCGAAAAATCCAAGTAAACCAAAATCCTCTAGGAGCTTAAAATATAAAAATATTATTAAACCGATATGGGACTCGATGATGTCAAAGGCGCAAGGTAAAGGAATAGGCCTGCAGCGTATCGTTATTCCTCAAGATCCTAATGCATTAATAGAAATGTTATCTCTGCGAATGGCCAGCTTCGAGGCGGGGAATACGGGTGTGAGAAATGAGATAGTTGGTATATGCGACGAGTTACTAAGACAAGGAGCGATAAATAAAAATGAATATAAAAATATAATGCTATTAATATAAAAATGTTAGTAGTTGCTAAAAGAAGGTATAAGAAACAATATGTTATCGGAGGGGCGGGAATATTCGATGTTGTTGCGGGTTTTTTCAAGAAACTATTTACGTCAAATGCGGCTAAACAAATAGCGTCCACCGCTCTCAGCGTAGGAAAAGATGCGGCTAAAGACATCGGGCAAAAAGCGCTGGATGTTGGTAAAACTGTCGCTGCTGACGCTGGGAAACGATTAGTCGATAAAGCGATTGCTAAAATTATGAGTCCCAAAAATTTACCGACTACAAGGTCAGCTGCTACGGAACTCGCTTCACATGCGCTTCCAGCGCTTCCAGCGTTCCAACCGCAGCTGAACGAAGGTAAGGACTTGCTAACTCAAGAAAGTAAAGACGTGCTAACTAGACTTATTAACGACGGAACGCGTTCGAAGAGTACAAATATAAATAATTTAATGATGGGGCACGGTATGAATTCCAATGCAAAGAGCGCTATTAGAATTCAAGATCTCGTTAGACGTTTAAACGGAGCTGGATTGAAAGTTGCATAGGTTATTTATATTTAAATAAAATAAAATCATATATTATTAATAAAAAAAATGCAATCAGATATACTAAGATTCACGGAACAACCTTTGACGGACGAGAGTATCGAACGATACGAATTTCACGAGTACGAACCTACTGCGAGAACGAATCTAAACACAACGGGTGAGATTCGTATAAACATTGAACTCCAAGATTTATTCAGCCACCCTTCAGAATCCTATTTGCTATTCGAAGGAAGACTGACTAAAGCGGATAACACCGCATACGTTAATGCCGATGCAGTGGCTGTTGCGAATAACGGGCTAATGCATCTCTTTAGCCAAATATCGTATTCTCTGTCGAATCAAGAAATAGAAACGTTATTTCACCCAGGTCAAGCTACCACGATGCTCGGACTGCTTAAATACCCAAACGATTTTCAACTGGCACATGGTTTAAATCAGCTGTGGTACAAAGACAGTGGTGCAACGGCCGTTGTCGCCGATAACACGGGGTTTGCGGTCAGACAACAGTATCTTATTCGAAAACCGACTGCTAAGGGAACGTTCAGCTTTATAGTTGCATTAAAGCATATCTTCGGTTTTTGCGATGATTATGACAAGATTGTTTACGGTTTGAAACATACGCTAACGTTAGTGCGCAAAGCCGACGACGACGCAATTTATAGAGGCCACGATGCAGCGGCTGGAAAAGTTGCAATAGAGAAGATATCGTGGTTTATGCCTCACGTTATTCCATCCGATATGGAAAAAATGCAGTTATATAAAACGATCGAATCGAAAGCATCGTTGGCTGTAGCCTATCGCGCTCGTCAATGCGATACCATAACTGTTCCTCAGTCGACTACTTTCAGTTGGAGACTTAGTGTCAAGACATCTCCGGAAAAACCGAGGTATATAATAGTAGGATTTCAGACAAGTCGTGACGGGAATCAAGAAGCTAATCCGTCGATCTTCGACCATTGCAATCTTAAGAACATGTACGTGATGATGAATCAGGAAAGATACCCGGCTGTGGACTACAACCTATCGTTTCCTAATCAACAATTCTCGAGAGCGTACCGAGCAGCGGCAACGTTTAGCGAAAAATTCTACGGAATGGATCAGTTGATAACGCAGAGTAATATAACACCGAGTGATTATAAAGAACTATATCCGCTAATGATTTTCGACGTTAGCAAACAATCTGAGAGATTGAAATCGTCGGTCGTCGATATTCAGATCAAAGCTATATTTAATACGGCAGTGCCGGCCGAAACCGAAGCTTATGCTATCGTAATTTCGGACAAGTTGCTAGAGTTTCAGTCGGACGGGCAGAAGCTAAACGTCGTCTACGGTAGGAGCTCGTCTTAAATCGCCGCGATTTAAATGCTAAATGCTAAGGGTGAAGGCTATGAATAAAATTTCTTTTTTTTCTTAAACATACATAAAGAGATGTTTACTTATATTAGTAATAAGAAGATGAAACTTCCAGAGCTGAGAAGCTTACTGGTCCAGCACAACATTAGGGGTTGTGCTCATCTCAACAAGCCCGAACTTATAGCTCTATTGAGCGCAATGGAGATTTGTGTTCAAGATAACTCAGAAAAAGAGAAACTAGAGAAACTACAGAGACGACAAAGGCAAGAACTGCAGAAAGAGCAGCAGAAAGAATATCGAAAAGCATATCAGATAGAATATCAGAAAGGATACTGGAAAGAATATCGGAAAGAACGAATACTTAAAAGAAACTACCAGGAAGGCGCGTATGATAGAACGAGGTATATCAGAAATCAGCCGAGAAAAGTAGAAATTTTAGACCTAGAAACCGGTGATGTTGTCGTGTATCCGTCGATATACAAAGCAGCTAAGGCGCACGGGCAAAATGCACCAATAATAGAATGGTATAATGGAAAAGTATGGCGAAATAGATACAAAATCAAGGTGTACGATCGCATTAACGACAAAACTATCGATTCCGTTGTGAATGAGCTGTGAGATTTTGGGAAAAAATAAAATAAATAAAAAATTAAACATAAATAAATATTTGTGTTTTTCTTAAACAAGACTTAAAGAAATGAATATATATATGTATATATAAAGGAATGGACTACAAGTTGAAAACTGTAAAAGAATTGAGAGTCATGGCAAAACGGAGCGGCATGGTCGGATATTGGAAACTGTCAAAAGCGGATCTGATTGCTGCTATGAGCAAAGATAAAAGCTTGCTCGACTCTCCAGTTCCCAATATTCGAACCCCAATTCTTACTCCGACCAAGTTCGTTTCCAAGCCAAATAAAGTTCTCAGTGAGTTGAAAACTAAGGTTAGGTCGAATATTAATTCTTTTGCAGATTGGTTAATTAGTTACATACCTCCTAAAGTGAAGAAACCTGTGAACGAAAGATTGGAATCGTTTAAATCGAAAATAAAGACTCTCTTTGCTAAAATCAATACTAAGAAGTTCGAAATTCGAAAGACTGCATCGGCAATTAAAGGATTCACTAAACAATACACTATTGACGGTTCTTCTGGAATCGATGCAGTATCTTTTCTTAACGCCGTTAGACCGCAGGTGGTTAGTCTGTTGTCAAGAGATCGTCAGGTTAAGGTTCAACTCGTTCTTACATGTACCATGGAGCGCGTTGATATGAAATCTGGAGAAGAAGAATCCGCGAATGTTCCATTCGTCTCGAAAACTGAAGTTATTTTAGATGCTACCGATATTAACGAAATATACAATAATGCAATAAATAAGATCCCAGAGACTATGGCGAGTTTTCAGATGCGGGGAAGTAATTGGAGATTCGTTAATGTTGTTAAATTAGATGTCAATACTGCTGTGTATAAACCACTGAAAGGCAGTTCTTACATTCCGTTGCCTACAGAACTATCTAGCAAAAAGGCTATTATCAATATGAAAAACGATGACGACCAATGTTTCAAGTGGTGCATTACTAGAGCTTTAAATCCAACTGACAATCATCCCGAAAGAATTACGAAAGAATTAATCAAACAATCGAAGAAACTCGATTGGAGCGATATCGAATTTCCGGTTGCGGCGGATGCTAATATAATAAGCAAGTTTGAAAGAAATAATAATATAAGCGTTGACGTATTCGGTTATGAAAATAAGATAGTATTCCCAATTTATGTGTCGAATCAACGAGACGATAAAGTTTCTATCGTTGAACTATTGCTTATTTCAGACGGAGATAAGAAACATTATTGTTGGATAAAGAATTTTAACAGATTGATGTCATCACGTACAGAAAAGTCAACTATATCAATGCACTATTGTAGAAGATGTTTAAACGGTTATACAAGAATAGAAGCGCTCAATAAACATACCGAGTACTGTTCGCAAAACGCCGCTCAAAAAATAGAAGTCCCAGAACCGGGAACTACGTTAAGTTTTAAAAATTATAATAGGTCGATGAGAGTTCCCTTTATCGTTTATGCAGATTTCGAATCTTTCATCAAACCTATAGCCACTTGCAAGCCAGATCCTCGCGTGTCTTACACCGATAAATACCAAAAACACACGCCTAGCTCGTTTTGTTATTACGTAAAATGCTTCGACGATATATTATATCAACAAGATCCTGTAACGTACACGGCCGAAAGCGAAGACGACGATATCGGTCAAATATTCGTAGAAAGTCTCGAAGAGACTATAAAACGAATATACAATCAGTTTAAATTTCCGAAGAAGATGATATTTACTCCAGATGACCGAAAAAAGTTTAAGGAAACTACTTTATGTCATATCTGTGGAGGGGCGTTGGGTACAGATCGGGTTCGAGATCACTGTCATTTGAGCGGTAAATTCAGAGGGGTCGCTCATAATGGTTGTAATCTAGACTATAAAGTTCCGAGGTTCTTTCCAGTAGTATTTCATAATCTGTCCGGATACGACTGCCATCTGTTCGTAAAAAAATTGCGAGGTGATCAGAATGAGAAAATTAAATGCATTCCTAATAACGAAGAGAAGTACATATCGTTTAGCAGAGAAGTGATCGTCGATAAGTTTCTAAACAAAGAAGGGAAAGAAATTAATGTTAAACGCGAATTGCGATTTATCGACAGTTTTAGATTCATGGCCTCGAGTCTTGACGCTTTATCTAAGAATCTGAAGAAAGAACAATGTAAAAATCTTGGCGCATTATATTCTGGGAAACAGCTCGATCTTTTACTTAAAAAAGGAATTTACCCGTACGATTACGTTACTTCCGTCGATAGATTTAACGAAACCGAACTACCTCCCAAGTTCGCATTTTATTCGCGGCTAAACGACTCAGATATTAGCGACGAAGATTACGATCACGCCAAAACTGTATGGAATGCATTCGGATGTAAAACGTTTAGAGAATACCACGACCTGTACAATGTTTCGGATGTTCTACTTTTAGCCGATGTTTTCGAAAACTTTAGAGACGTATGCATGAAGAATTATCGGCTAGATCCCGCATGGTATTACACTTCTCCGGGACTGGCCTGGGATGCCGCTTTGAAGTTGACCGGTATAAAGTTGGAGTTGTTGAGCGATTAAGATATGATTCTGATGATTAAGCAAGGAATAAGAGGAGGAATCAGCACAATTTCGAATCGTTATGGGAAAGCCAACAATAAGTATATGACGGCGGATAAATTCGATAGCAGCGAGCCTTCGTCATATATAACTTATCTAGACGCTAATAATTTATACGGTTGGGCGATGAGCAAGCCTTTACCGACTCGTGGATTTAAATGGATGAGCGACGACGAGCTAAATAATTGGAATGTTTTGGGATCGTGTATATTGGAAGTGGATTTGGACTATCCTCAAGATATCCATAATCTCCACAACGACTATCCTCTGGCTCCCGAGAGCATCTCGTCGGAATTTACATCTAATATACCAAAACTAATTCCGAACTTGAACGATAAAAAGAAATACGTTGTACACCCCGAAAATTTGAAGTTGTACGAAAGGCTCGGGTTGAAGATCGCGAAAATTCATAGAGGGATTCTATTCGAAGAAAGCCCTTGGTTGAAATATTATGTAGACCTAAACACTGAATTGAGAACGAGTGCCACTAATAACTTTGAGAAAGACTTTTTCAAATTGATGAACAATAGCGTCTTTGGAAAAACTCTTGAAAGGATCGAAAATCATGTAGATATAAAATTGGTATGGGAAGGAAGCTATTAAGTTAGTTGCAAAAACTAATTATGACCGCCTGACGATTTTCGACGAGAATCTAATCGCCGTTCACATGAAAAGGACGAAGTTGTTTTATAATAAACCGATATACCTAGGCATGTGCATATTAGACTTAAGTAAAACTTTGATGTACGACTTTCATTACAATTTTATACGACAAAAATACGGCGATAAAGCTAAATTGTTATTCACCGATACAGATTCATTGGCATATGAAATACAAACAGAAGATTTTTACGAGGATATCGCCGAAGACGTTGCGGTTCGATTCGATACGAGTGATTACCCTGAAGATCACCCCTCGGGTTTAAAGACCGGAATGAACAAGAAAGTTATCGGTATGTTCAAAGACGAATCTGCAGGAAAACAGATTTTCGAGTTCGTAGGTTTAAGGGCCAAGTTGTACTCGTATAGAATGGATGGCGAAGATCATAAGAAGTGTAAAGGCATTAAGCAAAATGTCGTGAAGAAAACGATAACTCACGATGATTACAAAAACTGTCTGTTTACCAAGAGAGAACGACTAAGAAAAATGAACGTTTTTAGATCGTATCATCACGATATTTATACCGAACAGGTAAATAAAGTTGCATTATCCGCGGATGATGACAAACGAGTAATAATGGAAGACGGTATTCACACACTAGCGTACGGACATTACTCTTTACGCTGAGCACATAAAGAATCTATTCGTTGATTATAAAATGAGTTTTAGAAGTGTTACAGAAATTGACGTTTGCGGAGTCGTGTTACCGAATGTTCCTTTGTCGAATATACAACTGCTAGACGCCGCGAAGAAGAAACTAAATATCACAAACTTTAGAGGCGTGTTCCTACGAGACGAGTTGCCCGAGAGACCGAGTAGGCCAACTAACGAAAGCGGCATTCTTAATCTAGATAAATCTAGTGGGAGCGGGACTCATTGGGTGTGTTGGATCAAGAAGAAAGGCGAAATTTCGGCGAAATATTTCGACGGCTATGGTCTCCCTCCACCTACCGAGCTACTGAAATATTTACGTCGTCCGGTTTATTACAACAGCGAACGAATACAGCCCGATAACGAAGTGTTTTGCGGTCATCTGTGCTTGTACGTGTTGAAGATGATGGACGATGGCGCGAATTTTCAAGAAGTTATAAACGGTTTGTTTTAATATATATATATATCTATATATATATTATAAAATGCCTGTGGATAAATTCGGACATACTGATGTTGGATATTCAGAAAGAGTAATTGCCGGAGGAGTTACGCTGTCTCAAGCAAATGCTACTTTCCTTCGTATGGATGGAACAAACGCTGCGACCGAGAATATTAATTTAGATTCTCATAAAATTGTCAACGTGTCAGATCCTACTAACCCCCAAGATGGTGCTACCAAATGTTACGTAGATAATGCTCATAAGAAATGTTATCTCGGATATATACCTAATTTAGAAACCGACGAGAGTAGTACCGGATTCGTCGCTAGTGCCAGTTCACACATAGACGGATATCGAGCGTACGGAGCGTTCAATAGTCTAAACGCGGATGGTTTGAACGGATCTTGGGTTTCTAATGATTCTTTGAACACCTGGATACAGATAAAATGTCCCGAGCCGGTTAAAATTTGGCGAATCGCGTTGAAAGCCATCGATAATGTACATAGAATACACAGTGTCTTTTGGACCATATCAGGGCGTAACGACGGCGATTCGACATTTACGACGTTATTTACGATGACGACTCCGTTATACAGAACCGCAACTGCCCCGTCATTTTTCAATATTTCAACGAATACTGCGTATCAGTATTACAGATTTACGAAAACACATATTCCCGGTGGGACTATTATTATCGGTCAGATTAACGTAGGACTTCATAGCATACAATTATACATATACGATACTTAAATCGTGGTAGGTTATTCATGAGCTCACCCAACGGTTTGTTCTGATATAAATAAAATATATATACATTGTATATATATTTTGTGTATATATACTAAAAATGCCTGTGGATAAATTCGGACATACTGATGTTGGATACTCGGAAAGAATAATTGCCGGAGGAGTTACATTGTCTCAAGCAAATGCTACTTTCCTTCGTATGGATGGAACAAACGCCGCGACCGAGAATATTAATTTAGATTCTCATAAACTGGTCAACGTGTTAGAACCTACTAATTCCCAAGATGGTGCTACCAAAAATTACGTAGATTTAAACAGCGGTGTAAACAAAGTTTCTAAGACTGGTGACGTTATGACCGGCAATCTATTTTTAAGTGTGGGCTCGGATCGTCAACGTAATATGGGGTGTAAGGATCTACGCGGAAACAAACTGTTTGCTTTGATACTGGGTAATCTGTTAAACAAAATAGAAGGTTATTTAAACCAACCTATAACGTTGCAATCGATCGAAGGTTTCTTGTGCAAAGTGGGAACGGAAAATATAATTCGATTCGGTAAATCGTCCAGCGACCATAAAATCGATGTTTACCAAGATATAGTTATGAGCCAAAAATCTATAACCGATTTAAAAAAAACCCGTTAATCCTCAAGATGCCTCCACTAAAAATTATGTAGATAACGCTCTTAGTAGAGCGGATAATAATGCTCTGAAAAAATGTCATATCGGATACATACCTATTTTGGAGGCTGACGAAAGTGTTACCGGATTTATGGCAAGTGCTAATTCAACTGTTACTGACAAGTATCAAGCGTATGGAGCTTTCAATAGTCTAAATGCAGATGGTTCAAACGGAACATGGATCGCGGATAGTAGGTCAATCCTAAATGTCTGGCTGCAGATAAAATGTCCTGAGCCGGTTAAAATTTGGAGAATTGCGTTGAAAGCGATAAGACACAACAGAGGCACATACCAGATTACAAACTGGATTTTAAACGGAAGTAACGATGGATCAACGTTTACCCAATTATTAAGATCGACGCAGGCATTATTAAACACCGAATCTGCTCCGTCATTTTTTAATGTTTTAACCAATACTGCGTACCAGTTTTACAGACTTACAGTAACAAGCAACCCCAGTCACACTGTGGTAGGGGTAGAAGTCCTACAATTATATGTATACGATACTTAAAATCGGGGAATTATAATAAGTGATCATAAGTTCACACACACACAGCAAGTCCGTCACCCCGGATTTCTCTGGCACAGATACCAGATCATTGATGCGCAAGCATCAATTTCAGGAGCATTGCTCCCTGTTGCGAGAACAGTTGTTAATTAAGTCGTTCATCCTAACCGTTCATTCATTCATTACAAACGCACCGGATAACTTTGATCCGTTAAACACACACCGTGTGTGTGTGTGTGTGTATACATGCGTGGTCTTACTAAATAAAACCTGAAGCTGCTAATCCAGCTGCTGAAGCTCCTGAAGCTCCTGCTAATCCAGCTGCTCCTGCTAATGCAGCTGCTGCTGCTGAAGCTGAAGCTGATGCTGCTGCCGCTGCTCCTGCTCATGATGCACCTGTGATGGGCATTTGCACCTGTGATGCGCATTTGCACTCTTTATTGAAACTGGCCCAAAGTCCATCAAGTTTCCCTACTAACAGATTTACAAGTTACTTCATTGAACTCGGACTAAGACATTGTATAATTTATGGGTGCCACAATTACGTGACGATTCAGTACGTGCCTGCTTATGTAGGCCTACGTTTAATATATATATATATATATATATATATAATATATATATATATATTATATATATATATATATATATGTATATATGTGTGTGTGTGTGTGTGTGTGTGTGTGTGTGTGTGTGTGTGTGTGTGTGTGTGTGTGTGTGTGTGTGTGTGTGTGTGTGTGTGTGTGTGTGTGTGTGTGTGTGTGTGTGTGTGTGTGTGTGTGTGTGTGTGTGTGTGTGTGTGTGTGTGTGTGTGTGTGTGTGTGTGTGTGTGTGTGTGTGTGTGTGTGTGTGTGTGTGTGTGTGTGTGTGTGTGTGTGTGTGTGTGTGTGTGTAAGCCAACGTTCAATACGTATGGCAAGACGATTTCTAACGAAACCTAGCGATTATTCAGAATCTTATTATCTAGGCCTATAATATGTCCTTGTCTTGGCGGCATCTATTTGTTTGTCACGAAGCTCTTTTCCCGATGGCCACAAATCAATTTTGGAGAGCGCGACTGAACAAGTTATAAGTTTCGGTCTTATCGGCGTATCACAAACATTGTCAATAATATTATTAACATAGATTACATTGAATATCTGAGTGGCCTCACTGTAACCGGGCCAAAGTGCGAATTCTGAATGACCTACCGGGTCGCAGAAAGGATAAATAATCCCGAGTTTCTGTGACTGGATATCTTTCGTGAGTTGAGTCTACTGCAGTTAGGCTCTTTTGTCTCAGAGCTACACAGAAGAAGAATATTCAGGTTGGCTATAAATCTGTACGAAGAATTTTCATTTGATTAAAACGAACTAATTTAAATATTACACACACATGCACACGTATGTTTTTGTATATATACATGTTGTTAGAGGCCTCCTAAATAAGAGACGATTCTCTTTTGGGTTAAGGCAAAAGTATATTATTCAAAAGTAATAATAATCGACAATTATACATTTTCGAAAATAAACAGAACTAAACTCTGCAAACCATAGCAGCTTCAACAACGGCAGTCGAACAGGTCAACCAGAAGCCACACTCAAAGAACACGCAACTCTGTCAGTCGCAGCGGACACGAGCCAGAGAACAAAAATAATTACTAGCGGATTCTTGGCTTCCTAACATCAAAACAGCGTCTTGTCAGACCAGAGCATAAATTCCAAGCTCTCTTATACTATAATGTTTCAAGATTATATAGAGTTAGTTTCTCGCCAGGTGGCCGAAGCGTATTCACACATTCCTGCCACCTAATCAAGCAAGACAGGCCTAACAATCCTTTTAGAGTCTGGACATAAGTTACACAAAACTAATGTAGCCAGTGATTTATTACAGGACTCCGTAAGAAATGTCGTTTACGATCGTTTTCCTCGTGTGTCTGGTAACGTCCGCTGCTGCCAACACAACAACCGCTGCTGCTAACCAGCCAACTACTGCCAGCACAGGTGAAGATAATAGATAGTTACATTCTCAGTAAGGAAAAAGTATGAAACATCCAAACTTCATATTTCAGTGAACAATAAAAATATTGGGCTTCCATGACCATGGGGAAACTAACAGGTGGCGCTCAGTTCATGCACCTTCAAAATATCCAACTAAAGTAATGGATTCCTACTGTTTTGCTCAAGAAAGAACTTCAAAGTATTTCGTCCTAGTGTGTCTTATTGTGCGAGTTGCTTTGAGTTTCTATAAATGATCTATCACTCATTTACTGTCATGTTAATGACGAAGGTGACAACGATTTCGCATCTGAAAAACAGTTTCTAACCCTCTATTGTTCCAACAGTAAAATAATGCAATTGTAAAATCGTCTAAGTGTAGATCTCCAAAATTTGTCGGAGCCACAGAGAAGTCGCGTCGGAGGAGAGATCATTTTACATAACGGCGCTGCATAATTGCCATACTATTCCGACCACGGGATAAACCAGACAAAATAATATCGGATTCAAACATGATCCATAACTCATTTATTGCGCAGAGTGAAGCTACCATGTCCTCAATGAAAAGATCAACGTATCCCACACTGAAACCTCAGAACAGAGTAGAGTCTAGCAATGGATGAAGAAAATGCACAGATTAAAGAAATGCATTAACTACGAATTAAATTATGCATTTCTTTCTATTTTCAATGACTAAATTATGCCTATCTTTCTTTTTTAAATGACTGAATTGTGCCTTAGGCTGATTTTCACCGGAATATAGGCCTTAGTACTTTTACCTGGACGTGATATACATGTGTAAACCAAAATGCGGTTAGCAGTTGGATTAATAAAGGATATACTTACTTACTTACTTTCTCAGTGCACTAGGCGCAGTCCTGTTACTAATAGTTCTTAATAAAACAGATCAAATTGCCCTACTTACTTACTTACTTACTTTCTCAGTGCACTAGGCGCAGTCCTGTTACTAATAGTTCTTAATAAAACAGATCAAATTGCCATGTGTGTTGTTTTATGTAAGATACGGTATCTAGACACAAAAAAGTTTCAGATGAAGAATAAGTTGGGAATTATAATCTATCTCAGAGAGGTAGCCATGAGTGCGAAGAGTTAGCGATATCATTATCTTAGCCTCGGCATATGAGGGCGAGTGATGAGCAGGGCCACCGACAGAAATTCCGGGCCCCTAGGCAGAGCAGTCACGGGCCCCTAAACTATCATTAGGTTTTATGAGAAAAGTTGATTGCGGGCCCGAACCCTGCCCCTAAAAAACGCCGGAAAAATCGCCGGGCCCCTCGGCATTTGCCCCTCTGCCCCCTGTTGGCGGGCCTGGTGATGAGTGCTATCATTCTCCGATTGATCTATACTCGTTAGAGCTTAGTTGAGCGCCTCTGAATAGTCGCCTTGAAGAGCGCGCTATATAAATGTCTAATTGATTGATTGATTGATTAGTTGGCTAGGAGGTGCAAGTGGAGCTGAAATCTCGAAACACCTTTCTGCCTTGGCGGAAATTTGAACCCTGACTTCTCTCGGTTGACAGTCCGACACGCTAACTGCTAGACTACTGCACACCCAGAGAAGTACTGATAAGCAAACAAATTCAATTGTTTCAAGCTTTATAGATTACATCATATGCATGCCGCATTTATGGCAATCCAAGGTACCGAATCTCATTCCGTTTAAAGTAGGCTATTGCGGCTGAAATTACCGGATTTACCAGTTCACGACGATGGTCAACACTATTATAATGAATGTACCTAATCTAATAAATCGTATTTAAATCCATGACTTCTATTGCGCCTAAAACATTAGTCAATGGTCGCTTTAACTGAAATCATTATAAAGCTTCCTAAAATGCACAATTAAAATATGTCCAGAGTCACTGTTATTTACATCTACCGAATGTCAGGCGGTTTAGTTTACGATATTATTTTCTTGAATGGTTTTCTCACTACAGATTGCGGTGAAACCTACTACTACGGACCGTCCGGAGTCATAAGTTCTCCCTATTATCCTTACTATTATGGAAATAATGTCTACTGCGATTACTACATTTACGCTTCAACAGGAAGTTCTCTGTCGTTCATCTTCAGATCATTCAAAACTGAACACTGTTGTGACTTTGTTACAGTTAGTATTCGACGATTTTGCTGTAGGTAGGCTGTAATTGGTTTAAGTGTGAAGCTATTTTTTGTGCTTCATCTTCGGTCAATATCCTTGTCAGGTTATTGCCAATCTCGCTATAGTGATCACATTATTATTATTATTATTATTATTATTATTATTATTATTATTATTATTATTATTATTATTATTATTATTATTATTATTATTATTATTATTATTATTAGTAGTAGTAGTAGTAGTAGTAGTAGTAGTAGTAGTAGTAGTAGTAGTTGTAGTAGTAGTAGTAGTAGTGGTGTAACGAATCGTTACAAGCCTTAAGTATATTATTTTTATTAAGATTGTGAAGTCAATGTTATTCGCTAGAGGCCACTGTGGTAGTGCAGTACAGTGCAGGCAGCTGTAGCGCTGTGGCATGCGAGTCAACCAATGGGAAGACGTCACGTAGGCCGTGCTGGTTCGTGATTGGCTAGAGGTGATCACGTGCGAACTTTTGCGCCATTTTGTGTGGCCTGTAAGCAGTTTCAGCCTAGACGTGAACGAAGAAGGAAGGAATCGGTGTCCTTAGAGCTAAGTTGAGCGTGAAATGGTCTTAACTGCGCAATAAGGGATTTTACGATTAAAACGATAGAAATTGTCGAAACTTGGGGACAATATTTCATCGTAACTACATCTTTGAAGATCGGGCGTCGAATTTATCGACGGGCGTTCGATATTTCTTCGAATTTGGGGAATTATGACAAAATTACTTGGAGGCTACGATTTCAATGGAAATTGGTGCAACGGAGCTCCTGTGACCTTGGATAACCTTGACGTGGAATGATATTTACTGGATTTGACCGAGATCGCAAATATTGGCAATTGGGAAGAATATATCTTGGAAGTTCAGGGAGTACAACCCCTTATTCTTTTGAGTCGTATATTGAAATATCCAGCGATACTTAGAGAAATGATAGTTAGATTAGATACGTATAAAATTGTTGTGAAGCGATAAGACGATAGGTTAAGTTCATGTGCTCGATAAATGTACACGTTAACTTAGTCAGGAAACATACAGCGATAGATAAGTCGATAGTTTAGAATCACTTGTGCTATATAAATGTAAATGAACATATGGCGATAGTATAAGTCGATAATTTCATTTCCGTTCAATAAATAATTATAATGGAAGAAGAGATTTTATCTGAACACGAAACTAGCCGAACAGGCGACATTTTGGAAAGGGTGGTAGAAACCCAGAGAACAATTGTAGAGCGCCAGACAAATCAAGACTCTATATTAAGTGCGTTGGTTGAATCCCAACGAACTTTTGTAGAAACTCAAAGGGTATTTGTAGAGCGCCAGACAAATCAAGACTCGATGCTAGGGGCATTTATAGAGCGCCAGTCGAATCAAGATGTTCTTTTGAGCGCATTGCTAAATAGTCAGCGAGAGTTTGTAGAATGCCAAGCTAATAGGGAGATTGGTCTTCAGACATTTATGGAGCGCCTGTTATCAGATAGGGTCCCTGAGAGAAGAGAGCTGAAGAAAGAAATTGAGTCTGTTGTGAGAGCGTCGAACCCTAGTGAGGGCTTGATACTAAGCCCTGCTGCGCCAGCAACGGAAGCCGCGGACATGCCACTCGTCATCCATGGTAGAAGAATGCCTCAGGGACCTAGTATAATGCAACCGGACGTGAAGCCTCGCTCTCGACCTAGTAAGAAAAGGCGACAGCGGTTGCAGCAGATAGAGAGAAGAGAACAGGCCCACAGCGCCAGCAAGCTGGGTTCAAAACCAGGGCTTGTATACTCTTCAGATGTTCTCTCACAACAGCGCGGGCACTCGCTAGAGCGGGACGAGCACGCTACACTTGGTACCAGAATCGGGCTTAGAACTAGAGAAGATTTAGTTAGAACTACAGAAGAACCGAAGCCAGCCTACTATACAGAAGATAATGAAATTTTCTATAGAATGGATAGGGCAAACTTAATGGACTTAGGACCAGCAGAGTTAGAAAATAAAATGTTTAACTGGGCTGTGCCTACACAAACAGAGATAGAACTAAATTCTGCTTCAGACGCGGATGCAATTGAGAGTCTCAGTGAAACTAATAGTACAGACTCTGATGTTAGTAATGCTAGGTCAACACAAAATGTAGATACTAAGGTTAACCCAGTAGGTGTAGATCAAAAGAATATACGATCATATACTAACCTGGAGTTTTCAGTTGCAGGTGTTGGTCAAAGCTTGGGAGAAGACTCTCGACGGCCAACAGTACGAGAAGACTTGGCTTCTCAAGTCTCTCAAGGGGGAAGAACAGGCAGAGATGCGCATCCCAGTCGTCATGTACCTGTCGACATGAGAGCGACCACCTTGCCTAGAACTTGGACAGAAACAAGGCCTACAGTTGGACAAGTCAGTTGGAGCCAAGATGAACGACTTCAAATGGCGAATACTCCTGTTTACGCCATGTCATCTGAGCCAAGAGTAGTAACACTTTCTCAGCATCTGCCTTCGTCGTCGCTGACTATGCCTCGATCTACTGGTGGACAAATCGAATCTTTGATGATGCCGTCAAAAGTCGCAGCGTCCTTTCCTCCTCAGTATGTTAGTATTGTTGATGCAGGGGAAATGAATAAGTCAAGCAACATGTTTATGCTTATGCCTGTTCATACTCCAGACATTAATGGGCCTCGGATATCCACAGCTGCCTCAATGTCCAAACCGGAAGTTGTTTGCAACATGGAGCCAAAGCCTCAACAGAAGATGGTGCTTCAGAAAATAGTGACGTCAGTGGCAACCCAAACTGTTGTTCCTGATGACTGTTTAATCGCAATGGAGAATAAACCGGTTGTGGCTAAAGTTAAACAAGCTGCAACGGGAGAAACTATTTCTACTGCGGAAGCTACGGTGAAGCCAATTCTAACGTCTACCTCGACGAATGTAACACCGGAGAGAAGTAGACAATGGATTAAGCTTGGTGGTTACGATGGTCGAACCCCAATAGAAGCTTTTCTTCGAAAATTTGAGGTGTGTTCGAGAAATAATGGTTGGACAGATGAAGAGAAATTAAACCAGTTAACGTGTTCTTTAACAGAACCGGCAAATCAGCTTTTATGGGAATTCGACTCTGCTACTATGGTTACCTGGTCGGACTTGGTTAAGAAACTTCGATCTCGTTACGGAAGTGCAGAGCAAGCTGCGTTATATCAGACTCAATTGAGCACAAGAAGACAGAAAGATGGAGAGGATCTTGGAAGCTTAGTTCAGGACATTCGAAGACTGCTAACTTTGGCATACCCTGGACCACCGTCGCAACATAGTGAAACTATTGCGATACGTGCTTTCGTGGATGCCTTAAAAGATAAAGAATTAGCCTTGAAGCTACGGGAACGCGAGCCAGAGACACTTGATCAAGCGTACAAACTTGCTTTGCGTTTGGAAGGCTATTCTCGAGTTGACAAGGACAATTCAGACCAATTTGAACGTCGACCGGCACGTGTGAAGGCTGTGAAGGAAAATGATCCAAATTCAGAGTTGATGCGCAAGTTTTTAGAACAACAGAAACAGTTGGAGCGACTTATTTGAAACACAACAAAAGAGGTTGGAGAAAATGGAGAAAGCCTTGGAATCCTGGCAAAATTCGTCAGCCTTTAGAATTCCTCCTCCTCCTTTTCAGCCGCAAGCTCAGCGAGAAGTTCCGCCTCGTTGGAGAATGGAAGGTGCGACCAGTTATTTCGATAGTGGACAAAGGAAAGACAATCGAAAGTCATGGCGGTCTACCAAGCTCTGCTTTGAGTGCAATCAACCCGGACACTTGGCCAGGTCATGTCCGTTTCGACAGAATGTTCCGACCGATGTAGATGGAACTCCGAACCAACAAGAACCGGCAAGCAATCGACATATTCAGGGATGCAGCAACGCCTATCTCTCGTTGACTGTGAATGGAAAGCCTACCTTCGCATTACTGGACACAGGGAGTGAATTGTCCTTGACTCCAGCATCGTTGGTACGTAAAGAGGATATGAGAGAATCCAGACAGCTAGTGAGAGCGGCAAATGGTTCTGAAATCCGTGTATTGGGCGAAGTTACTCTTAATTGTACGGTAGACAATTTCTCTTTTGAAGTCAAGTGTTTGGCCACTGAACAAGTTACAGAGCTTATAATCGGAATGGACTGGATGGAGAAAAATAGTGTTCTATGGAACCTCGGAGCGAGGTGGGTTCAGATTCAAGGCCACACTATTCCTATCCAAGGTCGACGCCGAACAGCAGTCTGCAGGAGGATAGCCGTGGCTAACAACGTGAAAGTTCCTGCTCGCTGTGAAATGGATATTAGAAAACGCTCGATCCAGATTCAAAGACATACTCGACCTACTCAAAGAATCTATGGAGCTTTTACATGCTAGAACCGGGTGGCGTTCTTCTCAAAATCCACGAGAATGGGATGCGCATCTGCCTTCTGCATCTGCCGTTGTCGAGGGGGGCATACTGCGACAAAGAAGCAAAGGAATTAAATTGCTTATTGTGAAATCATTGCTTTATGAATATGGTTGCTTTGTTAATTGCAATTTTATCTCTTGCATTGTGTGTGTTGGAGCATAATTTTTATATAGCGCTCTAGGTCTAGAGTTAATTAAGAAACCGGTAAGATACAGTGTCAACCTTACACTGTATAAGTATGAGATAAGGTAAGGAGATTTGAGAGTGATGTATTGCAATAATGCCATTACCCTGTGCCTGTCACTAGAGAGTTGGTATAATGTGACATTCATAAGGATTTAGTTTTGTAAGTCTAGTTCTGCACCGCTTAATTGCGACTATTGTTGAAAGTTGCGAGATGCTATGTCTCTTAGTTTTATTTTGATGAATAGGTATTTAGTTTATTGTTAGCATAAAGTGTTTAGATAATCGAACGATATCATGTAAGAGATCTTTAACTCTTGATGTATCGGTGATAGTGACTCGAGACTGTGAATACGTTCAGTGATGCTTAGGAAACCTTGCTGTTAACTAATGTCAACGTTGTAGTTAAGGAACCTTGAACTAAAATCTGGAGATTTCCTGGATGACTCTGGGATTGTTCCCAGCAAATTTCCAGAGTGTCTGGAAATTTGAGCTAAGTGGGGGAGGGTGTAACGAATCGTTACAAGCCTTAAGTATATTATTTTTATTAAGATTGTGAAGTCAATGTTATTCGCTAGAGGCCACTGTGGTAGTGCAGTACAGTGCAGGCAGCTGTAGCGCTGTGGCATGCGAGTCAACCAATGGGAAGACGTCACGTAGGCCGTGCTGGTTCGTGATTGGCTAGAGGTGATCACGTGCGAACTTTTGCGCCATTTTGTGTGGCCTGTAAGCAGTTTCAGCCTAGACGTGAACGAAGAAGGAAGGAATCGGTGTCCTTAGAGCTAAGTTGAGCGTGAAATGGTCTTAACTGCGCAATAAGGGATTTTACGATTAAAACGATAGAAATTGTCGAAACTTGGGGACAATATTTCATCGTAACTACATCTTTGAAGATCGGGCGTCGAATTTATCGACGGGCGTTCGATATTTCTTCGAATTTGGGGAATTATGACAAAATTACTTGGAGGCTACGATTTCAATGGAAATTGGTGCAACGGAGCTCCTGTGACCTTGGATAACCTTGACGTGGAATGATATTTACTGGATTTGACCGAGATCGCAAATATTGGCAATTGGGAAGAATATATCTTGGAAGTTCAGGGAGTACAACCCCTTATTCTTTTGAGTCGTATATTGAAATATCCAGCGATACTTAGAGAAATGATAGTTAGATTAGATACGTATAAAATTGTTGTGAAGCGATAAGACGATAGGTTAAGTTCATGTGCTCGATAAATGTACACGTTAACTTAGTCAGGAAACATACAGCGATAGATAAGTCGATAGTTTAGAATCACTTGTGCTATATAAATGTAAATGAACATATGGCGATAGTATAAGTCGATAATTTCATTTCCGTTCAATAAATAATTATAATGGAAGAAGAGATTTTATCTGAACACGAAACTAGCCGAACAGGCGACATTTTGGAAAGGGTGGTAGAAACCCAGAGAACAATTGTAGAGCGCCAGACAAATCAAGACTCTATATTAAGTGCGTTGGTTGAATCCCAACGAACTTTTGTAGAAACTCAAAGGGTATTTGTAGAGCGCCAGACAAATCAAGACTCGATGCTAGGGGCATTTATAGAGCGCCAGTCGAATCAAGATGTTCTTTTGAGCGCATTGCTAAATAGTCAGCGAGAGTTTGTAGAATGCCAAGCTAATAGGGAGATTGGTCTTCAGACATTTATGGAGCGCCTGTTATCAGATAGGGTCCCTGAGAGAAGAGAGCTGAAGAAAGAAATTGAGTCTGTTGTGAGAGCGTCGAACCCTAGTGAGGGCTTGATACTAAGCCCTGCTGCGCCAGCAACGGAAGCCGCGGACATGCCACTCGTCATCCATGGTAGAAGAATGCCTCAGGGACCTAGTATAATGCAACCGGACGTGAAGCCTCGCTCTCGGCCTAGTAAGAAAAGGCGACAGCGGTTGCAGCAGATAGAGAGAAGAGAACAGGCCCACAGCGCCAGCAAGCTGGGTTCAAAACCAGGGCTTGTATACTCTTCAGATGTTCTCTCACAACAGCGCGGGCACTCGCTAGAGCGGGACGAGCACGCTACAGTAGTAGTAGTAGTAGTAGTAGTAGTAGTAGTAGTAGTAGTAGTAGTAGTAGTAGTAGTAGTAGTAGTAGTAGTAGTAGTAGTAGTAGTAGTAGTAGTAGTAGTAGTAGTAGTAGTAGTAGTAGTAGTAGTAGTAGTAGTAGTAGCAGTTGTAGTAGTAGTAGTAGTAGTAGTAGTAGTAGTAGTAGTAGTAGTAGTAGTAGTAGTAGTAGTAGTAGTGGTAGTAGTAGTAGTAGTAGTAATAGTAGTAGAAGTATCATTATCATCGTCATCATCATCATCATCATCATTCTCAAAAGCTAAGGACAAAATTGATTGAAGATTGAAAATTTAAGTTTTAAAATGAGTGCAGCATGGCATAAGCGCCTAAGCAGAACGAAGAGACACATAGAGAGAATTTCCTACACGTATAATTCAGCACCCAGTAAGCGCAGAACTAGATAAGAGCAGACAGTGGATTGCTCCCAAACAGGGTAGCCTAATAGCGCAAGGAAAGGTTTGCTTAGTGATCTTTGAAAGTCAAATATGTGACGAAAGTCTTCTGGATCGGCCGCTTCTTTTGTGTGCAAGTAGTGTCGGTTACGAAACTATATAATAGATTAAGTAGATAGTTTTCCATGATCATTCGTGATAATTGTAAAAAATTTTATAAATCGTGATGTTTTCTTTTGAATTGTGGGGCTATAACCTGCTAATTTTGCCAAGATAATCCGTTTCACAAGCTACTTACTTTGAGCGAAGCATAGCAACAAAATATAAACATCTTAATTTTGTACGACAGATCAGTTGCCCAACCAACTCGAGCTTTCCTCCACAACAATTTTCCGGAGAAATTTTACCTGGCCCTGTATCGATTCCGTGGTGCAGCCAAGGATTAGTTCACTTTTACTCCGACGCCTCCGGTGATGCCACTGGATTCAGCCTCGATTACTACGTCAGTGAAGGAGGTAGGGGTTCTAGATTGTGTTTCCAACAATAATTGATAGATTTAGTTTCTTATTTCATGGAAACACTGAATGTAAAAATTACAGAAATGTAATCCGCTAGTAAGGGAGCTCCTTCATTGCGGTTGGGGAGGAGAATGCCGGTTGCATCCATGCCTTTGTCTGCAAGTAAACACAACAATCGGGGGCTGGTGAACAGGTTATCAAAGATAATGTGATATGAACCACCAGGAAGTATTGGTAGATCTTCTACTGAGCCACCGAGACCAATGTCTTTGTCAGTCGTACCAGCACCTTGGTATGGAAAGAACTTCACGATGTAGCCCAGACGCGTAGCTAACACCCACATCTTGTAGCCACCCACATCTTGTAGCCAAACCTGAAGGGCTTGCCGTGAATGTACTTGCTTGGCACCATGGCGACCATAATAGGGCACCATGCTTTCATCAGCACTAAATGTCTGTTCCGGTTGAAAGTTGGCGAGACATGCAGCATTGATGAGATCCAACAGAGGGCGGACTTTTGACAATTGTCCTTTAGATCTAAGGCGTTGTTGTTGGCAAAGTGAATATTGCTCATGATGGAATTGAACCGATTGCGAGACATTGCTCCAGATACCATCGTGTTGTGAACATCACCACTGGCTTCCCAATACATTGGGCAGCGGGGTAAAGGAGCATAGCCTATCTGCTGATTAGAAGTATGGATATAAATAGCTTGAGCGCTGGAACGTCTAAATCAAAGTTCACTTGGCCCTGTTGAGCAGCATACTCATTGCTTTCTTTGCAAATGTGATTCATTAGCTCAGGTATGAAGAACATTTCAAATAATGTTGTTGGTGACTTTGGACGGGGGATTCCCCATGGCGATTATTTGGACTATGTCATTGGAGTAGTGGGCACTTGTATATAACTGTCAGAACATTTATAATGCATATAAGTCTAGTTGGCATTAACTCAGGCTTACAGGCTGCTGCTCGCCTCATAGAGGGCATCATGAAGTTTGCCCATATCTCTTCTTACATCCGGGACTCCCTTCACTGGCTTCCCATTCACCAATGCATCCAATTTAAAGTCCTTTCCCCCTTCCCTCATGCGTAACTGTCTTGTTGGCTCAGCGCCGCTGTATCTCAGGGCTTACTGCACCCCGGTTTCCAGTTTGCCTGGTCGGGCCTTTCTCCGGTCATCTGCCCGTGGTCACTTGGTAGTTCCTTGGATGCTCACTGCTACTGTCCAGTCTCGTAGTTTTGCGGTTGTGGGCCCTTCAGGGTCCGATTTGTCAAAAAAGAAGCAGGGGGGTCGGAAATCTATACAAATAATAAAAATTTATTAAGCCATAATTAATTTTTTTACTCGTTATTTTGTAAATGAGGTTAATGAACTTCCATAATATGTCAAGATTCTGCAATGACCAACAGTCAACTACGATGCAAACATGACATCGAAATAATTTTATATTCAAAATTAAAGGAGTTTTCAGTCACAGTTTTAGCTGAAATATACTTATAGGCACAACAAATTGTAGGCGTGACTAAATTGCACTGAAAGATGAAAATAATACAAGTACACAACCAAAGCTATCAAACCAATGCACCAAGTACTGTCATTGGAAATACTAGCAAACCCAAATGAACCAGTGCACCACACTAGTACAGCCACTATAAAAAAGCTGTGCATAATTATTTCTTTTGTTTGTGCACAATAGTCGCCTTGCCAATTGGCTTATCTAAGGCATCATGGCGCCCAGATTTCAGCCAGGAAATAACGTATATCCTGGCATTCCAAGATGTTAGAGATGGCCCTTTAATGCTGATCATCAGCAGGTAGCTGATGGGGCCAACAGCCAGCAGGTTGCGTACTGTAGGCCTATGTTGCAAGTTCATCTGGCTAAAGCCACGCTCGCAAGCTGCAGACGAAATGAGCAGAATCTTCAAAGCCTGCTCAAGTGTTGCGCTGGCCTTGTTTGTATGTATAGAGTAGGCCTACTCGATCACAATCTGGGAATTGTGACTTATTGTTAATTAATTTTTTAAAATATGAAAATAAATTGGAAAGATCATTTTACTTATAAATAAAGTGTCTTCTATTATATTAAGAGGTTCAAGTACAAAACAAAAGGATAAGCTTTAAGATGCTTATCCATTTTTTAATAGAAATTGTTGATACAGACATAGAAAGAAATTAAAAATAGTTATAGGCGGGACCTCTAAACTAAAAACAGATAGATTGAGTCAGTTAATTAGCTCAGTTAAGCCTACAGTTGGGTCTATATTTGAATAGGCCCAATAGGACTTTGGGCACTTTTCCATTGGCAGTCATCAATAAACTGATTAAAATTCAGTTGACGTAGAATATCACTCTCTATGCTAGGTCTCTCATGTGTCATACATGCGTGAATTGTCTTCATCTTAGAAAATGACCATTCAGCACTACAGTTTGTTACCACGAGAACCAAGTACATTCTTAACATACTTTCCACATTTGGAAATGAACTTTCAACACCTTTGCCATGTATTGGTACATGAACTGCTCCTGACTTATGTTGAGGCCTGCCCTACCTGTCTCGTGTTAAAACATTTTGACAAAATAAGAACACTGCATATTATGAGCTCATTGCCAAGGCTTTCATCGAGGTCATCGCCGTATATTGCTACAAGGTTTTTCTCTGAATTGTGTGTTTCTTCATCACTACAAGACCAAGCCTAGATAGAAAACCAAACCTTGAGCAGAGTAGTTCGTATGATCCAAGCCTTCTTGTCAACTCGGTTGTGAATTGATCAACGATGGGCAGAAAATTGTCAATCCGAAACTTCTCTGAAGCAGAGTGCACAGCTTCTGGGGTTCCACCATAATCCAGTGGTAGGAGACGTACGTTTTGATGACGTATTCTTGTTTGAACATATTCTGCCGTTCCACAACAGTCAGACTCGGCAGAGCGGGAAAGTTGTTAAACTGGCGGTTGTCGACATCAACTGCAGCATCACCAGTGACTTTATATAGGCACAGATGAGCCTGCATTTTGACCATCACGGTGACTGCAGATGTACTAATAGCTTTTGCTTGAAGGAAAACAGGAAAACTACTTTGCAAGTACTTCCTGATTTTGAGATGTTTTATCTTTACTTAACGCGTTTTTGAGAGCCACTAGGCCGATTAGTGGCTCTTATGCCGATTTCCAATTCGGTTCATGTCACAAAAATGACAGCATATAGCTGTGCTCTGGTATAGATGTGCACTCTAGTCTAGGTCAATCGAGGTCAAAAGCGCCAGCCAACGCTGGACAGAATGCCACTGGCTGCTTGACCTGTATACCCCCCAACTGGATGCTGGTGGCGTTGGAGCCGATGTGCCCAAGGCGAAGACCCCGGGCATGAGCGCCCGAGGGGCTGGCTTGTGCAGGGACTGCGGTCCGTTTGTTGTCTGCTGTATGTTTAGTCATGCCCTGCGAACTACTGAGGTATGTCTGACACTGCCTCTGCCTACACAGTAGACGACCTCAGCTTGAGTTAAAAGTAACTTAATCCGTCAACAGCTGAAGATGCCAAGCTTAAAGCGCTACTCGTGAACAATATTAGCGCGGTATTTCAAACTTATGGTACCGATTGGATAATAAATAATTACCCAAAGGTACCAAGGCAGTACTGCTTGCGATTGGTCATAATGGAGTCGTTTGGTGTAGGACTCAGGGTAATGAATTTGAGGGGGTCAAGCCGACCCCCCCGGGGGTCGGCCAAAGGCTTGAAGCAGGGGGGTCAAAATAAGAAGCAAGGGGGTCCAACCCCCCTGACCCCCCCGGCAAATCGGACCCTGGGGCCCTTCCAGCTGGAACAGCCTCCCTCAGGGCATTAGGCATGTCCTCCTCTCTATCTCTCCTGTCCAGTTTCGCAAGCGCCTGAAAACATTTCTGTCAGTGAAGACACTGACCCGGATCGGAAGCGCCTTTGATTTTGAGTGGCGCTATATAAATTCTCGATTACAAATTACAAGTCCGTGTCAACATGTGACTAATACAAGCAATGTTAGAATGTAAACTGTTTTTATAACATTTCATAAAGTAATTTAATTGTTCAGGGTGAATAAAATGTGCTTCTGTAGTCAAGGTTCGTAGATGTACCCTGCTGTGGCTAGCGTCAGTTTAAACTGACAGTCACTTTTTTGACTACAACTTCTAATGTGTGCCAACATTTTTGAAAATCTTGGTGATTACAATGGTTTTGGGTCTAGGCAAGCATAAATATGTGAAATAAACCATTAATTTCTGTCATGGGTTGATATGGGTTAAAATAGGGCCAAAAGCGGATGTCCCTTGGGAAATCGAGTATCACTTTTAAAAGAAGTCAAAGGTCACTAGCTGTTGAAGCGTGAGAGCTCTCTTGAAAAATCATTCAGTCACATGATCTGCGACGTCATCAGCTATGAAAATAACTGACGAAACTATATTTTAAATATATTTTAATTACATTTTAAATAAGTTCAATAATGTTTAATTAATTTATTAATATTATTCTCATAAGACTGTAATTCATGGATTGTAACTACTGCAACACAGAGCTATCATCACACAAGTCCTGATGCTAATCAGCATTACCTAACTGGTTTCGAGTTTCAGTACAACTTTAAGTCAGATATTGCATAGCGCAGTTAAAAATTGAAGCTTCTCATAGGCTCTCTACCTAACGGTGAAAAGACCTACGAAGATGTGTGAAATGAATGAGGCAAACTTATATCAATGAGTGACATAAGGTCCGATATTCGTCAGATGTAGAGAGAAATCTTTCTCACCGTCACATCAAACGATGTTTTACTTCAGCTGGCCTTCCTTCATTTGCGCAACGATTTTTATACGTCATCATACGGTGGCAAAGCTTTCTTTACCAATCTACTGTCACCTCTTACCATAGTTACTCTATGCATCCCAGTGTCCAACAGTACTTCCTGGTGAACACCACAAATTGTACTTCAGTGTCTGGATTCTGTTCAAACTGAAGTACGGTAAAGTAAGGTAAGGTGGGTGTTAGAAGCCAACACAGAAGATGTCGACAAATCGTTCTTGATTCAACCTTCACTAAGATGAGAGACGGAGAGAGGGCGACGTCAACGGAGTGGAGGGTCATAAGATGTCGTTAAACTCTTGCTAATGCAACGCGATTCAGTGCTTTGGAACTCTTTTGGTCACTTGCTGTTGCCACTAATTTCTAGTCGATCCATTACGTAAATAAGTACATCAACGACGGTGTTATTATTCATAATGGAGGTGGCAGATTAAAAATGCGTTGGGCGCCATATCATTTAAAACATCTTAAATTTGTTTTATTGTTGGATGGTTGTGTATGTGGAGTTTTAACCTTCTGCATCACAACCACACCTCTGAGGACTTCTGTCTATGGAAGCGCCTAATAAATGCGCCTTACTTCCTTCCACAATCCTTCCTTGTTTACCTCTCTACACCTTTTCTCCTTTTGCTTACTTCCTTTGCTTACCTTCAGCTTCTCTGACTTGTCGGATTTCGATCTGGCGTTTTCAGATGCGGCCAAAATCCATCAATATGGACCAGATTGTGCTGACCAAATGCCCGCCGGGCAAACGAACACTGGCGGCGTAATCTGACGGTCTACATCTTTGGCGCACAGTTCTTGGCCAAATTCGTGCTGTTTTCCTTCTGCCTGATCTATGCATGTAGGCACATGTATGTACGTATGAATGTATGTAAATCCGAACATTTTTGTAGCGCCTCTATAGTGCATCTCAGTAACGCTGGAATATGGATCTGTGTATCTGCATGCTTGGCTGTCTATCTCTCTTTTTGTGTATGTGTTACAGATAGCAGCAGAATGGCCGTCAATGGAAGACTGGATGCTGTAGAGAAAGTGCCCATCGATGGAAAGCCTAACGCAGAAGAAAATGTGGCCAGCAATGGAAAGCCATATGCTGCAGAAAATGTGGCCATCGATGGAAAGCCTAATGCAGCAGAAAAAGTGCCCATCAATGAAAAGCCTAATGCAGCAGAAAAAGTGCCCATCAATGGAAAGTCAAATGGTGCAGAGAAAGTGCCCATCAATGGAAAGTCAAATGGTGCAGAGAAAGTGCCCATCAATGGAAAGTCAAATGGTGCAGAGAAAGTGCCCATCAATGGAAAGTCAAATGGTGCAGAGAAAGTGCCCATCAATGGAAAGCCTAACGCAGCAGAAAAAAAGGCCCATCAATGGAAAGGTGGATGCATCAGAAAAAGTGCCCATCAATGGAAAGTCAAATGGTGCAGAGAAAGTGTCCATCAATGGAAAGCCTAACGCAGCAGAAAAAGTGCCCATCAATGGAAAGTCAAATGTTGCAGAGAAAGTGCCCATCAATGAAAAGCCTAATGCAGCAGAAAAAGTGCCCATCAATGGAAAGTCAAATGGTGCAGAGAAAGTGCCCATCCATGGAAAGTCAAATGGTGCAGAGAAAGTGTCCATCAATGGAAAGCCTAACGCAGCAGAAAAAGTGCCCATCAATGGAAAGTCAAATGGTGCAGAGAAAGTGCCCATCAATGAAAAGCCTAATGCAGCAGAAAAAGTGCCCATCAATGGAAAGTCAAATGGTGCAGAGAAAGTGCCCATCAATGAAAAGCCTAATGCAGCAGAAAAGGTGCCCATCAATGGAAAGTCAAATAGTGCAGAGAAAGTGCCCAACAATGGAAAGTCAGATGCAGCAGAGAAAGTGCCCATCAATGGAAAGTCTAACACAGCAGAAAAAGTGCCAATCAATGGAAAGGTGGATGCATCAGAGAAAGTGCCCATCAATGGAAAGTCAGATGTAGCAGAGAAAGTGTCCATCAATGGAAAGCCTAACGCAGCAGAACAAGTGCCCGTCAATGGAAAGCCTAACACAGCAGAAAAAGTGCCCGTCAATGGAAAGCCTAACACAGCAGAGAAAGTGCCCATCAATGGAAAGCCTAACACAGCAGAGAAAGTGCCCATCAATGGAAAGGCAAACCCAGCAGAGAAAGTGCCCATCAATGGAAAGCCTAACACAGCAGAAAAAGTGCCCATCAATGGAAAGCCTAACACAGCAGAAAAAGTGCCCGTCAATGGAAAGCCTAACACAGCAGAGAAAGTGCCCATCAATGGAAAGGCAAACCCAGCAGAGAAAGTGCCCATCAATGGAAAGCCTAACACAGCAGAAAAAGTGCCCGTCAATGGAAAGCCTAACACAGCAGAAAAAGTGCCCGTCAATGGAAAGCCTAACACAGCAGAGAAAGTGCCCATCAATGGAAAGCCTAACACAGCAGAAAAAGTGCCCATCAATGGAAAGGTGGATGCAGCAGAGAAAGTGCCCAGCAATGGAAAGTCAAATGGTGCAGAGAAAGTGCCCATCAATGGAAAGTCAAATGGTGCAGAGAAAGTGCCCATCAATGGAAAGCCTAACACAGCAGAAAAAGTGCCCATCAATGGAAAGCCTAACGCAGCAGAAAACGTACCCAACAATGGAAAGTGAAATGCAGAATTATGAAGACAGAGGAAATAGTAAGACATGATCTTGCTTAAGTTGCGTTCACTCGACACCCTTCTGGATTCAGTTGGCAAATAAATGCAGACCAGTTGACGACCAATTTTATATCCATTACTGTTCCCTAGAGTTTATGACTTCGTTTCTCTTTCATACTTACCAGTACTACTAATAGTTTGTATGTTTTAATGACAATTTTGAGTTGAAGTTTTTTTTAATCTTTTACAGTTTTCGTATTTTCTCGTAACCTTTTATACTTGAAGACGTTTACTGGGATTTTCTTGTGGAGTAAGTTCCGAGCCTGGACATAGCGTCGATAAATGGCAACTAAACATTGTTAATCATTAGATCTTTAAATCTTTTAATCGTTGAATAAAAAATATTCATCTTTGTTATGACAGCGTCGTTAAATTAATTAGAAACTGCCTACCTATATAATTTAGCTGGCAACTCCCAACCAAGAAGGAAGCAATTATCTTTATTGTAGGGGCCTACTGTACTATGAATTCTTTCAAATCATAGTCGAGTAACCCAAATTTAGGCAAGTTTACACTACCCTGTATAATCAATACCTACAAAGTTTAGTTTTTAATAATAATAATCTTCATTTAATATTTTCAAACTGACAATTACGAACCTATTATTACAAATCAGTATGAACGGATGATCACAAGTTATTAATTGTGTTAGTTTAGTAAGCATGGACAACTTCAGAAATTTGACTTTGCTCTGCTTTCTCAAAGATTCCCGCTTCCACTTTTTCGTCTAGCGTCCGAAATCTTGATGTGACTCTTGACAGCTCTCTCACCTTTACTGAACACATTTCTAAACTCACCCGCTCATCCTACTTTCACCTAAGGCGCCTGTCATATCCTCAATTTTCAATTCAATCGCTCATGCATTTGTCTGCTCTCGATTTGACTACTGCAACCTCTTCCCTTTGGTTCCCAAGGTCCGTCTTGATCCTATTCAGTCTATAGGCTTATATACTTAAAGCCGCCGGTATACACTGCTTACCCATCTTCCCCGATTCTCTCATATCACCACCTTTATGGACGAAGAACTCAATTGGCTCCTGCTCTTCGCTCGGATTCAATTCAAAGTCCTCATTCTAGTCTTTAAGGCTCAGCTTAGTCTTGCTCCGAAATACGTATTAATCCATCGCCAACACTCTGCTGCTTCAGTCCGTTCTCTTGTTTTCTCTGACCGATTGGACCTCCTCATTGTCCGTGCCAGGACTTCATTGGCTCAATACATGTCTTTTGCTTTCATTGGCCCTGATCTTTGGAATGAGCTTCCTCCGTCCGTTTGCTCTTCTGGTAATGTTTTTCTTCATCCTTTGCCTTTTTTAAAATTTGTGTGTTTTCTTGGGGTCTCTCGTACTGCGAGCGCTTCTAAATGGCTCTCCCGACAAAAGCGCTTTATAATTATCCGAATGCAATACACTGCAATATTTTATCTATCCTTCCCTCGTGAAATTAGAAGTGAGGAACTGGATGCCGACATCCGGGTGAATCTAGCTAACATCCCCGGGGAGTGCTTCAATCTGAAGCGCATGAGTGACATTTAGAGTCAATGGTGTATGCCTATGGGCGTCGTTGTTTCACCATGCACTCATATATACATTATATATATACATATATATATATATATATATATATACACAGGAGTTCTTTCTTCACCCTATCCCCTTATGACGAAACTACATCGTCAGGTTACAGCCAACTGCAGAGAGGGCTTCTTTCGCCAGTCGAATTATGCGCGTAGGCGGGTCCTCGCCGGTGTTGCCAGTTCCAACCAGTTGTAGCATGGTTTTACTTTTGCACCCGGTTACATCTCTGGATAGGAGGAGCGACGCGGGGTTTTGAAGTGACCTCGGCCGTTAGTCACTGGTTGCTCATCAATCGAACGACATGCATGTTTCAATGTCTGTTCTATGTGCACCTGGCGCCCCGATGAATAGCCGATTCATTTGGTGAAGTGGATATTTGCACCGAGTTCCGGAACAATTTGGGATCAATCCTGGACACGGGACGCACAAGACCGATTCCGGGGACTGTCGAGATTAATTCTGGACGGTTGGCAGTCACAGTAACAGATAAAAAGGATGTGCAAAGATGGAGAAAACCAGACAGACAGTCCGTAAATCCTCTGCATTCTAGTGTAGCTCTGCTTCTGATCACTACGCATCCTGAGCTTGTTTAATTTTCTTCGATGCAACCTTTTAAAAGCTTGTTTTCAACTGATATCGTTTATTGTTCAACAGATCATTGTAACTAGTGATATAAATAACCATGGCTTTAAAATGATGTTGACGAAGTTCGCAAGTTTATTGTCATAATGCTTTTCTGAGGATATCATTTTCCACCAATGAAGCGTAATTAAGTGGAGTAATGCTGATTGCCTAGTAGCAAATGAAATGTCTATAACCAAGTTTCATGAAACCAAGTACTGCCATTCACCTGAACATCGTGTTTCTCGTAACAACCGCTGCTGCTCAGACAACTGAGACCAAGGCACCGGTGACGAATATTCTCAGTAAACGCTAGAGTGTAAAACAGCCAAATTTCGTATTGCAGTATGTAAAAAATTGAACTTCCATGCCCGTATTGGGACTTACGGAGCACTCAGTTCGTGATCTTCGACCCTTGAGCGTATGTAGAATTGGTCAGTTAATTCTGTCATCTTTTTCGTTTGCTTTCCGAAGGTCAATGTGAGTGTTCAGCTATCAGTCACAATCTGAGCGTGTCACAACGCAATAGTTTGGGGAGTCGAGAGATTTGGTGGTACAATTGGTCTTACTCTGCGGATGTCTCCTTTATGCAAATGACAGTTTTCCAAGTTGCTAGATAATGCTTTAAGAAATACGTAGTAGAATCGGATATGGCGCCCAAATTTCATGATGCTTAAGTGCATGTTGTATGTACACAATTGTTGATGTATGTATTTGCATTATGTATGTGTGCATGTCTGCATATAATTATCTACGTATGTGGGTATGTATATACGTATGTATAAGTATTTAGGTAACACGTACGCAAGCATTCTTATACAAATTCGCGCCATGAGCGATTCCAAGAGGTTTATTACGTCAAGAGCGAGTTAAGAGGTTTGGCTGGTATAGAAAAACCATTTATAACGAAACAGCGAGCGATTACTTCGAATCTATCTATTTGTCAATCAGAATTCTCGGTTTATGACGTTTACAAATCACCTTTGGACAACAGTCGAGTGTACGCGTTATCAGTTTCGACACAATCGGGAAGTAACCAGAATAGCACTTGAAATGTAAACTAACGATTGCCAATTAATACAATAATTAATAGACTGCGACAAATTATCTGACTGGCCTGACTATCTCAGGATCAAAGAGCGAAGCTTTGGATACGCGGTTGTTATGGCCACCAAAAGATAACTAATCCTCAGTTTGGGCGATTTGACATAATTCGTGAGTCGAGTCTATCACAGTTAGGCTCTTTTGTTGTAAAAGCTACGCCAAATAAGACTATCCAGGTATGTTACGCATCTCTATGAAGAGGTCTCCTTCGAGTAAACCAATGAACTTTATTATACGTACACACTCACGTTTGTATATATATATATATATATATATATATATATATATATATATATATATATATATATATATATATATATATATATGCGTGTACAATACATACGTACACAAATATTTGCATAAGTACGGATATCAACCCGTAGGGCCTATGGTAGGGTGTCCCAAAAATACTTCTATTTTTTTAAATATTTGTATGCAGTCACTCTAAAACGTTTCTTTATGATCCCATAATAACAACTGAAAAATTTTATGACATTTAACAAATATTTAGTGGTCCCCAAGACTCTTAAATTTTCCCCAATTTGGCATAATTTGCGCCCGATGTGCCCAATTTCTAAACGCTTTTAGACATCAACCTTGGATCCCATGATACCATGCTAAAACCATTGGAAAGCTCTTAAATAGTAGAATCTACAAGTATGTAACTTTATTGGATATATAGGTATGGTTTTACGATGAAATAATGCAAAAATTAAACTAAAACTAAGATTTCTGAACGTGTGCAGTATCAGTTATTGCCAATAATTGTTAGGAGTAATCATCACTACAAATCCTTGATAATGCAAAAAGCCATGGTTTCAGCTCCTCCATACCTTCATCTGCTTATTCTTCATCACTGTTTAAACCTTCGGTTGCATAATTCTTCAGTTCTACAATCTACTTTCTTCATATGTCTACAAGATTGTCACGATTGCACTTAAAAAGTTGTGCCTGTGTTTTTAAACAACTTGTAGAAGAAACTGTTTCTGTTCTTCGTTATTGTTGAACTATACACTGTTACATACTGCATAAAAGCAAAACAACGTTCAGCACTCTCATTCACACATGCCAAGTTATTAACAAAGTCACAAGCAATCTTATATGATTGGCTTTCGGGCCACTCTTCAACTGGAATATTGAGAAAACTGTCGCCGATGGCGGTAGTTCGGAAAAAAGCTTAGGGAAATAGATAATTCTGTTATTGTGCGGTGAAGAGACGGAACCACACGCAATCCTCGATCCTCTTTCACTGGTCGTGATAAGCTGTGCTTTCTCATCAGAAGATAGATGCTGAGAGAAGAGAGAAGGTTGCTAGCTCTTAGCTTAGGCACCGAGAATGACGCTGTTTCATCCTCAGACCCTGTGGTCTGCAGAGCAGCAGCATCAAGCATCAGCAGCGACTCGACACAAGAACTACGAGTGGATGTAGATGTTGATTACAAATCTGTTAAATCTTTGAATGACATGAAATTTACGGAGAGTCAGCTGGATAATCAATTCCTTTCCATCAAAAAGCAATTCAGTCTATTGCTTTCGCCATCCAATTTGCTCTGTTAAGAGCAACAGGCTTGCGAACCGCTGCCGAACTGCTCAATCCAACCATGGATGCCGCGAGTTGGAGAAATTCTCAATAATCATCTCAAGGATGACCAAGTTGAAGCTGTTCAGTAATGAACTCCTTCAGTTTGTCATCAATGTCATTCGTGGAGGCTTTGATTGTCTGCGGGATAGGTTGGACCATTTATCTTTAAATCACTTGAAGAGCAGAATGGCATGCCCAGTTGATTGACAAACTTGACCAAGGCACAATAAGAATGCATCAGACAACAGGACTTCAAACATGTGATGTCGACAAGCCATATACAGCAGATCACGTCCGATGGCTGTCTCATTAACTCTGCCAGTATTTGAGGCCGTTGCGTCAAAGCACATGCCGATACAAATGCATCGCAGTGCCACCACCTCACAAGGTCCAGAGCTGCTACCGCTGCTGCCTGTCCTGACCAAGAAACCAACTTGAGCACACTCAGAAGTATTAGTACTTCCTTCAACTGTAGAAGAAACCAGGACTGGCAATTTGAGATAGCAATCACAGATAGCAATCAGAGATAGCAATCAGAGATATCAATCAGATATAGCAATCAGAGATAGCAATCAGAGATAGCAATCAGAGATAGCAATCAGAGATAGCAATCAGAGATATCAATCAGATATAGCAATCAGAGATAGCAATCAGAGATAGCAATCAGATATAGCAATCAGAGATAGCAATCAGAGATAGCAGCTTAATTGTCATCCCAGTGCACAACAAATTTACAGGCTCGAAAGTCATTCTTGTTTTGCTCGGCATCTTCATTGTGAAAATGCTTCGTTGACGGTGAACAGTACTCTTAGAAGCACTGCTGAAGATGTTGAGCAGCCTGTTTTGCTGACTAGAGAAGCTAGCATCAATGTGAAAAATGTTGGAAAATTTATGTAAAACTATTGCAAGATACATATTGAAGCCAAGAAATCTTCATTTTGTATGCTTCCTGTATTCTTCATACTTGCTATATGTTATATGTTAACATTGTTTGTAGATTATACTCAGTGTTTTTTTTCTAGAAAAAAAGGTTCCGGAACGAAACAATAGGTGCCGAAACGCAACAATTATGAGCGGGCTAAAATCACGAGAAAAACGGGATTGGGGGTTGGTAGGGGTCTCAATAAACACTGAAAACAGTTCAAAAACACTTAAATTAAATTAAAATAACTAAATAATTGTTTTTATTATTAAAATAAATAAATAATTTTAGTAACTGCAATAAGGTGCCGAAACGCCGTTCCGGCGCGTTCCGGCTGAAAAAGCACTGATTATACTATTTAAGAGCTTTCTAATGGTACTAGTCACAAACTGTGGTTCTCCGAGAATTTTAAAACTCAGAGACATCACACGTAATTTAGGACAAACTAGGGGCCTACATAATTTAATTCTACGAGCCTTGGGGGACCGCTAAATATTTTTAAAATGTCACAAAATTTTGCAGGTTTTCTTATGGGACCATAAAGAAACTTTTTAGAGGGACTGCATAAGAAATTTCCCCCAAAAATTTTTTCCTGGTTTGTCTTGGGACACCCTAGCGGCCTAGCCTAATGCGTTCTTACATATAGTGCATACATATACTCGTACTGAGTCATCACGTAACTTAGGCGCCATATTTGAGTCCAATATGTTTTGTCAAAGGTAAAATCAAGCGGCTTTCAAAACTGTTCATTTTCATATACTAGAAATCCACATAATAATACTTCATAATTATATCATGGAATGCCTTGATTCCACTATCAACCGCTCTACTACCTCGTTGTCTCAATAACAGTCACTAACCTTCAAACGGCATCAAAATATTCGCTTAGCGATGCATTGACTCTTATTTTGTCCGGAACCCAAAGAGTACTTGGTTCAAAATCTTTTTCTTGTCCAGGCTCAAACCTCTGGAATTCAACGTTTCTATCCGATTGTTATATGGTTAAGACCACACATATTACATACGCGAATACATGCACATAATTATGCACAAATGTCATACATGCAATACAATACTACTGCAATGTCATAATGCCCTCTTTAAACAGTTCCGAAGTTCACTTTGTAGAAGGACGAATAATAAGAAGTATCCGTAAGCAGACTGGGAGAAAACGAAAGACAGTCTCCGTAGGAGAGTTGCCACATATGCAAATACATGCAGAAATGCGCATAGACAATAACGTACATGCATGCAAACATACATAGGAACATGCATCATGCATACAATTCATACATGCTGTGGTGAGGGACTGTTTGTCTAGGGTGATTCAGCCTTCTTAATGGAATGGAAATCCAGAGTTCTATGAAATACTCTTTACTAGCAATGTACATGCGATTTATACCTTTAACACGAAGAATGACGAGCATCGAAAGCTGGCGAAACACGACAGCACGTAGATAAATGCAACTATACATTGTTACATTCATACATATTGTCGTGTTACCTTTTGTCTGTGCTACATGTAGGTTGTACACAACTTGAAACATCAGTCATAAGAGATATGTTGATAATATATTTTGAAATTGATTGAAAGTCACAACAATTAAATATTCCCTAAACTTCAAATAATATTTATTAGGCATTGATTATGTAAAAGAATAATTGTTTTTCTAATCTCGATTTTAGAAGCCGTATTCAATAGTCGTATAGTGTACTAGTAGATATGTGAAATTGCTGATTCTTTGTATACAATGAAACTCGATGAAACAAGTCCATAAAGCGTAATTGAATCGTCCTATGCCAGTGTGTAGAAATTGACAGATGAAGAATTTGCATCCATTGATTCTTTATCAAATTCGACAACTGACTTGTTTCTAACTGATATTACAAGACTTTTTCAGATATGAAGTTTTCGCTCGTTTTCCTCGTGTGTCTGGTAACAACGACCGCTGCCCAGACAAATGAAACCAAAGCAGGTGACGAATTTGATACTTCTATTCTTAGTAAAGGCGAAACTTCATGTTTCAGTATATAAAAAACTAAAGCTTCCATGTGCATACAGTGGAACGAAGACGAGATTCTCAGTTCATACTCTTGTTCTGACAGTGAACTTAATCCCAAGGTCCTGACCATGAGGCCAGCGTAGGTCTAACACTTTTTTGTTCCCAGTCCACGCTACACTATCGGCCTATTGTCTATGATATTGAGAGATGTCCGCAAACATAGTTCGAGAATTTGTGACTTTCGGTTTTAAAATTCGTAAAAATTCGCGAATTTTTGGTTTATTTTAAAATTCGTAATCATTCGTTGGGCCTTTTTTTACATTAACAGTGACGTTTTGCAAAAACAGCGTAAGCAACAACAACAAATGTGATGACGTCATGAGTTGTTGTGTTGAGCTTCTGCTTAGAATTTAATGTAAAATTCAATATAAACGTTTATTGTGTACCCGGTAACGAGTTAATTGAGTTAAGATCTAATTTATTAAAGATGAAAGAACGTGGACCGGAGTGGAAGTATGTAGTAATTTTGGAGGAGAAGGAAAGGGTAATCAAGAAATACAGTGTTGTTTCTGTGACAAGGATGTTGGTTGTTCTGCCCGAATTCGGGAGCATTTGCATGGCGAAAATACAGAAACCAGAGTCGAGTGTGAGCAGTGGGCTGTTCCTGACTCAGAATCAGAGGACAATGAAGTAGAAGACACAGCTCGGTGAACGTTGTCAACCCTTTTTAACCATGTTTGGTTGCAAGCTGTGTCAGTGACTGTCTGGTAACACTTGAGCTGGGGCACTGGTGGTTTTTCGTTCTGCTGACTGACACTCACAGTCACACACCCCAACTATGAAAGAAATCGAAGTTCAAGACTCCAAGTAGAACAGTAACTGAATATCAGTACTAGTGTCACAGTAGTAGTGTGTTGCTAGTCAGCTATCTTTTACGGGTGATTGATTGATTGCCTATGACATTGACAATTACTTGCTTAAAAAGTTGAAAAGTAAACAAATAATAAAATTCGTTGCCATGGCAAAGAATTCTATTGTTTTATTATTAATTTTCACGAATTTTTACGAATTTTAAAACTGCAGTTTTAAAATTCGTTAAAATTCGTGAATTTTTAAAAATCTTAAAATTCGTAAAATGCGAATTCTCGAACTATGTCCGCAAATAACTTGTCGAGGATCGCTACACGGAGTCATCTCAAGAGGCTCAAGCCTGCAGTTTAACTTGCAGATGAAGAACACTAGCATACAGTTGCAGATGTAATTATTTTCTAATCAAGTCTTTAGGATGGATATTTATATCCTATATGTAATTATTCGTGTATTATTCATATATGAGGATGACACACGGCATCGCAGGTTACAGCATATAAATGAAAATTAATAATAATGTATATTTCAAATATAACGAAACCGAGATACATGGGGCATAAGCAGATGTTTGGAATATCGAGATTTAAGAATCAGAGGGAGGGGATTAGGATGATCCGATAGAGAAGTTGAGGAATAAAATGGGTGAGGCGGATTCAGTAGAAATAGGCCTATATTTTAGTGAAACGTCGTTTTGTGTAAGCCATTACACGATCTATCTGATCTTTACACTTCGAAAAGAACAGAATCTGATGGCACACTCGCCTCATGCATAAAAAAGCTGCTTCCATGACATACCCTTTTGTGCGCTGAAAACCTACGACAGCACAAATCAAAATCCGAAATATTTCGTCTTATGTATCAAGAAGCCGCAATCTTATTGTGTGCGTTGCTTTGAGATCGTGTAAATTGATCCTTCAATAGGCAATAGACGAAGGCAATAACGACTCCGCATTTGAAAAACGTTTTATAATAATAATAATATTTATTCTTTAATTAAGCGCCTGCAAACGCACTGCGCTGTACATTGTACATGTTATGCGATAAACCTTAACTACTAACAGAACAGACAGCCTGCAATACACGGCGCAAATTGCAGCCTACAAAGCATGTCCGCCTATGGGACTCGATCTCTGTACCTCTCGCACTCTACGCCAGATGTTATCCAATGCGCTTCAATATTGTTCAGATAAGTATTTGTAGTCAAACAAATTTAATCGTTTCAAAGTTTATAATGCGTGCTATGCATGCTGCATTTACGGTGTTAAGGTAACACAAGTACACGTTCATCTTTAGGTACTGAATCTCATTCAGTTCCGAGTTTTGCGGTTGCAATGTTCACCGCAGACACCAATTCTATTATAACAAATCTTGGATAATGACTTCTATTGCGCCATTGTAATGCCCAAGACATCTATCGATGATTGCTTCAAGTGAAATTGCAAATAACAAATCCACAGAGCAGAGAAACAAGGTTGTCAGGCTAGACAAGGCTACGTCAGGCTACAGTAGCATACCTGTTGAAAGAGATGAGTCTCAGGTTTGATTTACACCAAACGCTTGAAACGAACGAATTGAACTTGGCAGCAAATTTCACAATTTTGGACAAGATACCGAGAAAGCTCGAGAACCCAACTGTAAGTCACACCGACCAACAACAAGGAGTCACACACAACTTATGACTAATTTATTAATACTAGGAACAAGCTTTATATACAATGTACATTAATGTTATACGCACACAGCCTCCTGATTGGCTAAGGCCGTTTGAACTATGCTCAGTCTAAATTGTCCAATCATACAGTTGCTCTATGCATATATAAACTGTCATTATACTAGATAATCATTTACATAATTTAGATAAACACCACGCCTACCCACTCTAAAGCCTAACAAAACACATGCCCACTATTAATGCATATGACATCAACCATGTTCGGGTGCGGAACGCAGCAAGAATCGCAGCGTCCACTGATTGAGTGTACAAATCTATTTGTATGAGGCTGAGCATGGTACATAGGTCGTAATTTATGCGGCAGATTGAAAAATGTTTTTTTGATCAATTCCCAACCAGTGAAATGAATGCATTACAGGTGTGATAATATGCTGACATGGCTCTGACAATGGAGTTTTGAATTATTTGTACGTTGTGCAGGTTTCTCTTAGTGATAGCAATGAGAAGTGAGTTAGTAGTCTGTATTAACTCTTTGTTTGGAAATACGAAATGTCGTAAGCTGTTGTTTCCTCAAATGCTGTAAAGGAAAACTACTACTTAATTATTGTTTGTATCATAGGCTCGCAAAGTTCAGGCGATATGATGCATTTTGAGGGTTCCTAAAATGCGCTTGATAAAAGTTCGGATACATTGAAAATTATTTCAACTCAATGTCTGGCGGTGAAGTTTAAGATATTTTTGTTGTTGAATGGTTTTTGACGCTACAGGGTGCGGTGACCTCTCCTACAACGATCCGTCTGGAGTCATAAGTTCTCCCAACTACCCTGGAGGTTACGAAAACGGTCTCTTCTGTGATTACATCGTTTACGCTTCAAGTGGAAGTTCTTTGTCGTTCATCTTCGAATCGTTCGACACTGAAAGCGGTTCTGATTTTGTAGAAGTTAGTATTTGACGATTTACTGTCTTTTGTGCTAGTTTTGTTCTCAAGCTACTTTTCGGGTTCTTCGAGGTCACTATCCTTGTAAGAGTAAGAGGAATGATTTAATTATAATTGTCATTATCATTATCGTAATCACTACAGTTATCATTATTATTTTTTATTGGTATTTTTATTAGTATTAATATTTCCATTTAGTAACTTCCAGAGCGCCTTTGTTAAATACGCAAGGCCCAACTGATGGAGCACCAAGCCCAAGCCCTAATCGGGTGACGATTGGTCCAATTCCAAGCCGGGTGAAGCATCCAGAGGACTGATCCGCTGAGTCTTAGGTGGATAAGAATTTGGAGAAAATAATACTATGCAATACAACACAATACAATACAACTCTAATTGATATTGCGCTCCTTCCACAGTTTCAGAGGTTCACACGACCATACGACAGAGTATCGATGGCGCTGAGTAATTGTGAGTGAAGGACTTGCTCAAAGTTCCTTCACAATAACTGCCGCGATCAAGGCTCGAACCCGTACTCTCCAAGTTACAGACCGAGCGCTGTAGCCAATCGGCCTCCGTGCCTCAAGTTAAGTTGACAAAAAATGATATAAACGATTGAGCAGAACGAACAGACACAGAAAAAGAAATACTGTACAGCAACTGGAAACCTCGCTTCCTCAGCAAAATTCTGGTTAGAGCAGGTCGTTAGCTTGCCTCCAAAAGAGGGCTATTTAGAAAGGAAAGGCTGCTTCCTAAACTTGGAAACTAAAATAGGTGACGAGATTCTTTTGGATACGCCGCTGCCTGCATGTGTAAGTGGTGTCTGTTAGGGAATTATATATCAGTTTTAGTCGATGGTGTGTCGCAGTCATTGTTGTAATTTAATGATGAGTTTTGAATTTGTCTTTTCGTATTTAAACATTGCAACATACTTTTATTAAATTTTCTTCGACATAAAGCTGAGACATTTGGTTTCACATGCTAATTGTTTTGAGCTAAGCATAAAATGTGGCGAAGTTGCCAAATTAAAACCTCTTCATTTTGAACGGCAGATCAGTTGCCCAACGAACTCGAGTTTTCCAGCACAAAAATATTCCGGATATTCTTTACCTAACCCTGTATCGATTCCGTGGTGCAGTCAAGGCAGAGTCAACTTTCGCACCGACGGCTCGAGCTCTGATGTCTACAGTGGATTCAGCCTCGATTATTATGTCAGTGTAGGAGGTAAAGGTTTTCGATACTGCTTCCAGCAATAATCAATGGGTCGTATGTTTGTCGTTTTAAGGGCACAAGGAATTAGATAAAATTTTGTTTCCTGAGATAAACAGACAGAGCGAAGGGTTGGCCATAATATATGTAACGATGGCATGAAGAAGAAATTGATACGCTGTGGTAGGTTGAATTAACTGTAAAAGCAAGATCTTGATCGTGAACTCCGCATTTCTTCAGCGCCCAGAGAGAAGTGAACTTTTGGCATTCAGCAAATGTATATAGCGCCACTTCAGAGGCTTTCCCGACCTAACACAATTATAAAACTACGACTGAACAGAAAGGTGAAGTATGTAACAAGAGTTTACTGAGACGCAAAGCTAATTACGAGAAATAGAGGTTTAATTAAAACAATATCAGAGAGGCAGGTACAGTCAGAATCGGTTACGATCCAGAGTTCAAAAGCTGCTCTGATTGTTACGCTATAATTGTGGTGTTTTTTTATTTTACGAATTTTAACGAATTTTAAAACTGCAGTTTTAAAATTCGTTAAAATTCGTGAATTTTTAAAATTCTTAAAATGCGTAAAATGCGAATTCTCGAACTATGATTGTGGAACTGTTATAATGCTGTCCTCCATGATCTACAAAGAACAACAATGCAATCGAATGGTGGCACCGATGTTTCAATGAGGTTCTTGGTGCTAGTCATCCAACCAGCTGGAAGTTCATCGAGGACCTACAGAAAGAACGGGCCGACGAATTTACAGGAACACATCGCCCGTATCAAAGCCATCGTCGCCGATTTCGATAGGATTATCTTCGTGCGATCGCACATAACTTAAATTTACAAGTATAGTTCTGAACCTTTTATTCTTCGTTTGAGAACATTATCGACATTATGCAAGATTGGCTTCATCGGATGATAAAAATTAATACCGCGAGTTTATGATCGGCGCTATAATGAACTAAACGCGGTAAGACTTAATTAACGGCGCTTTTTTTAAGGGCGCGGTTTTCTGCTCGCGGTTTTGAATGAATGCCAGATGGAAGAATCTGAGACGCAAAGCTCATTGCGAGAAGTAGAGGCTTAATTAAAACAATATCAGAGAGGTAGGTACGGCCAGAATAGGTTCCGATCCTAAGGTCAGAGGTTGCGCTGATTGTTACGCTATAATTGTGGTGTTTACTGGTGGACGATATTTGTAGTTTGAGTTACGGGTAGACAGAACGACTATTATATGCATAAAAAGGCATTGATTAGTTTCTCACTTTTCTTCCAGTTCACTCTTTAAATCCAGGATTTCGAGGATTAGGAACTTGGTATTTTTAATGTAGTCATTCATCACAAACAAACATGTCGGACGTAATATAGGCCTAAAGTTCACTAAAGAGGTTGAGTATTTGTGCGTATTTTAAAAGCTTTTCTTAGGTTTTCCTGTATTACTGCATCAAGCAAAATTTGATAATTGACTGCAGGTTGTGGAAATACAGTGTACAAAGATACTTACGGAATTGTGACCTCTCCAAATTTTCCTGATGCCTACGAAATCAATCAAGACTGCTACAACATCATCTGGGCTCCACAACAAAGCACGTTCCACCTCTACTTTCAGATCTTCTACTTAGAAACACAAGAAATCTGCTACGACTTTGTGGAGGTATACTTATACCCGTAATAATAGTCGCATCATCCATAGGTGGAGAGGGATTTTAACGAGCTGTTGTTCCAAACAGCGATCCGGTTTCGTCCCTCTTTTACCTGCTGGTCTATTCGGTTGCCCGCTGCGTCTGTAATCCAACGATTCTGGTTTTTTTACCTGCTGAGCGGACTCTTTAAGGATCCAGAGCAATTTCATCCCATACAGTAGTTCGCATAATTTTTATGCTACAGTCATTATCTAACCAGATACTACACTGAGTTTTTATTAACTTAACATCTCGGATAGAGACCTGCAAGGATGTGAGAACATTAAATTCTTTCTTCGTTAAAAGTGAAACTACGTTTATAAACAGCCATTTTATATCAACCGTTTTACTCAGGCGAGAGGTTGCACACCAACTCTCGGATAAAGCATTTATAACTACGCATTAATTTTTGTTGTCTGGTAAAGTTTGACACGCTGGCGTACGCAAAGGGTCACTATCTCACAAGATATTACAAGATACTACATTGGGTTCAGCATGGAGTTCTATACAATACACTAGCAAGATTGATTATATTAGGCCTAATGCAGAAAACAAAAAAAAATTAAAATTAAAAAAGCAACATGAATGTTAATTCGTCACAATGTCCACTGAGTTCCTATCGGTCAAGATTTGGCGAATGCCTTATCATAACGATAGCGCGCATAAAGTATGCTCTTACTGTAAGTGGAGCATGGTGGTAGATTGTTTGGAGTGCTTGACCAGTAACGCGGATTGTGCGGGTTTGAGTATCCACTGAGGCGGACACTGTCTAACGACCATGAGCAAGTCCTTCACGCACAGATGCTCATTGCTCAGTGTCATCGATGTTCTGTCGCATGGTCCAGTGTGCACTTCTGAACCAAGCAATGTGTGAAAACATTCAACAATTATTGAAGACAACGGGTGATGGATTGATAGTAGCATCTCTTTTCTCTTTTATGTTGTAGATAAGTTGTCTAGATAACTTGGGGACTCAACCCTATAAATATTGTGGAGAGCGTGCTGACACATACGTGCACATCTACCAGTGCAGTCAAGTTCAGTTGTGGTTCCACAGCGATTATTCTGTCACATATCAGGGATTTAGTATCGAGTACAACGTCTATCCGGATGCAGGTTGGTATAAACGGTATTCTAAAATTATTGCAGTGCCTTAGAGAGGCATATAATGTTTTATTTAAATCTCGATTCCTTCATACTTTCATATAATATGCATATTTACATAAATGCATACATGTGGGCCATTGTATTAAGTCTAGATTTATGCTTACACACATACACACATGCACACATGCATACATTCATACATACGTACATACATACGTACGTTCATGCACACAAATACAAGCACACACATATATTTATGCGGGATACAGAAATTTCGCCCCCGGAAGATTCGCCCCCGGAAGATTCGCCCCCGACATTTCGCCCCCGGGAAGATTCGCCCCCGGATGAAAATGTAACTAAGACTAGAAGCGAGATCTATGATGAAAATGTAACTAAGGCTAATACAGTTCAAACCAGAGCTGGATCTATGATGAAAATGTAACTAAGGTTAGAAGCTGGATTAACGATGAGTCTTCCGGGGGCGAAAGTTCCGGGGGGCGAAATGTCGGGGGCGAATCTCCCGGGGGCGAAAAGTCCTAGAACCGGCTGCTAATTATAACTCGACAGGAGCACTGTTCGGAGATGTCGCGGGAGCAGCCCTTCGAGGTACATGATTCAGTTGCCTGGCTTCGTAGTGTCGTGGTCGAGGTATCGTGCGTTGTTGGCCTTTGCGAAACTTTTAGATGCCATTGAAATTCCGCCTCTGAGACATTCTATATACGAGCAGATGCATGTCTATGTCGGTTAAAAGCTCGAGTTCACTTTTGTAGTTTTCATCAAGGCGTCCAAGGCCATTCCTGGCAAGGAGTAGTTAGCCGGGACCAGACTGTAGTGCTTCATCGATGTGGCTCTGAAGGTCTCGAATACATCCGGTAGTAGAATTACATCCGTACGGAGAAACAAGTCGGGATAGTCACTCAGAGTCTTACATTCGAATTCGTTCCAAACTCGTTGGGCCTGTTGATAATCCACATCCGAGATGTGTTTTCTGGAGACCTTGCTGTAGAACGCTTCTTTGGGTCGAAGTCTGTCTTCTTCGAAACGGGTATGGCGTCTGTATACTCGTATGGATAGAGCCTTGCACGCCTTAACAGATCTAGTTTTATCCTATCATCGTAAATGAAATTTTCATCTACATGTTGGCCTTTGGCCAGCATGAGCGCTTGTCACAGGCAAATAAAGGCTACTTACTTACTTACTTACTCATGTGCCTTTGTGACTTTCAGGTCTTCCAATGATAGGTTTCCATACGGCTTCTCTAGCCAGCTGTTCAGGAACAGGAGGATGTCGATGAACTGTAGTTGGTTCAGGTTGAATGCCATGTATTTCTCCATATTGTTTGGGATGCATTTGATTTTAGTTTTCTCATCCTGTGCGGCCTCACAGCAACCTATCGCTTGCATGATGAGGTGGATGTCGTAACCTCGTAGATTGTGGAAACCACCGGTACCTTACACGTATCGGGATATATTCGAAGGGTGAGGGTGCAGACGTTGTGAGCGGCACCTCGGTACTTACCGGTAATGTGGCAGTGGTCACGAACTCTGTCCGCTTCGAGCGCTTCTCCGCAGATGTGACATTTCGGTAGCCTCGCGGAAGGACTGGCGATCGGCCGCTGTCAAAATCATCTTGGCTTTATCAACCATATTTTGTTGGATGGAGGTCAACTCGTCTTGCAAACATTGCAGGACACTTCAACGGCGTTCTCTCAACGAAAGAGCTTTGTTCGAGTAACCATCACAGCGAACCAATATGTCGCAAAAACTGCACGGCGTGCGCTGAGCTATTTGTCTCCTGTCGCTCTCGTTGAGGTCCATGGCTGCGTCTTCTACTAGTATGCTTAGAGACTAGAATCAGGCGTAAATGATATACGGAACGCGCATCTGTTTGTGATAATTCTGAAATCTGAGGATATTTTTATCCTCTTCAGGTATGACGATCCGCTGGGGCTTCTGCCCCAGCGGATCGTCATGCCTGAAGAGGATAAAAATATCCTCAGATTTCAACCACTGATGCCCCGACAATGTTTGATATGGGCATCCATCAAGTTTTGTCTACATACAAGACAAGTCTCGTCTAGATATTAAAAAACTTCTTTCGCCCTGTAAATTTACTGTTTTTAGAAAGCATTGGGGAATCCTTCATCCAGACACAGCGATAGTTCTCACCAGTGGCTAACAGTAGAAGATCAACATTGTGGACTCTAGTCTCAGTTAGGACACTGAATGGATATATCCCGCTCTTCCTCTCCGAACCCACTTACAGCTATGGTCGGGTTTCGGCTTTCGAAAAGGCTAATCAGTCACCCTCACTGGGAAGGTCCTTCATGTAAACGAACTGGACTTTACATTGTAAAGTCCAGTTCGTTGAGATGGGCCCGATACTTAGTGTGGCATTGAGGGTTTTTCTACTGGATACATTGCCAATAATATTGCCCACTCGAAACAGTGTTGTCTTTCTTTTGTACGCTGATTATACCCCGTGATCGATCGAGTCAAACTGCTGCGATCGACTTGACTCGGCCGACGATCGACTCGATCGACTTTGTCGGCTCGATCAATTTGGCAAATAAACGATCGACTTTGTCTACTTGGACTGTAGTATCTTGGTCAAAATTCCCGAAGTCCGTTGCATTCTTATATTACAGTACATGAATTACTTATGAATTTCAATTGCACACTCTTCATCAGACTGTAATTGAACTGGTAAGTAAAATTTTAGGCATTATAATTATATCGTTTGTGGTCCACACACGATATCATTATAATGCCTACGAGAATAGTAAATGAACACACAAATCGAGAGAGAGAGAGAGAGAGAGAGAGAGAGAGAGAGAGAGAGAGAGAGAGAGAGAGAGAGAGAGAGAGAGAGAGAGAGAGAGACAGAGAGAGACAGAGACAGAGACAGAGACAGAGACAGAGACAGAGACAGAGACAGAGACAGAGACAGAGACTACGACAGAGACTACGACAGAGACAGAGACAGAGACAGAGGAGGGTCAAGCATAGTACTGGCAAGTGAAAGTTAAACAGAGAAAGAGACAGGCAGACAGAGAAAGAGAGAGAGAGACAGAGAGACAGAGAGAGACAGAGAGAGACAGAGAGAGACAGTTGATAAGTTTTGCTAATAGCACGACTCTCTCACAGACAAGAAATTAATACACGCTGGAATGTGGGTCTGTGTCGTTGCATGTTTGACTCTCTCTTTCTCTCTGTTTATGTGTTACAGAAAACAGCAAAGTGCTCAGCAATGGAAAGCCGCATGTAGTAGAAAAATTGCCAATCTATGGAAAGCTCGATGCAGCCGAGAAAGTGCCCATCAACAAAAAGCTGGATGGGGCAGAGAAAGTGCCCATCAATGGAGAGACGGATGAAGTAGCGAAAGTGTTCATCAATAGAAAGGTTGATGGAGCAGAGAGAGTGCCCAATAATGGAAAGCCGGATGAAGCAGAGAAGGTGCCCATCAATGAAAAGCCGGATATAGCAGAGAAAGTGCCCATCAATGGAAAGCCGAATGGAGCAGAGAAAGTGCCCATCAATGGAAAGCCGGATAGAGCAGAGAAAGTGCCCATCAATAGAAAGCCGGATAGAGCAGAGAAAGTGCCCATCAATGGAAAGCCGGATAGAGCAGAGAAAGTGCCCATCAATAGAAAGCCGGATAGAGCAGAGAAAGTGCCCATCAATGGAAAGCTGAATGGAGCAGAGAAAGTGCCCATCAATGGAAAGTCGAATGGAGCAGAGAAAGTGCCCATCATTGGAAAGCCGGATAGAGCAGAGAAAGTGCCCATCAATGGAAAGCCGGATAGAGCAGAGAAAGTGCCCATCAATGGAAAGCCGAATGGAGCAGAGAAAGTGCCCATCAATGGAAAGCCGAATGGAGCAGAGAAAGTACCCGTCAATGGAAAGCCGGATAGAGCAGAGAAAGTGCCCATCAATGGAAAGCCGGATAGAGAAGAGAAAGTGCCCATCAATGGAAAGCCGAATGGAGCAGAGAAAGTGCCCATCAATTTAAAGCCGAATGGAGCAGAGAAAGTTCCCATCAATGGAAAGCCGAATGGAGCAGAGAAAGTGCCCATCAATGGAATGCCGAATACAGAAGAAAGAATAAAGGGAAAATAGAAAGAGACGGTCTTGCTGAAGTTACGTTCATTCAACACCCTGTTGGGTTGAGTTGATAAGTAAACGCAGACGCGTTGGCAAACACTTTGATATTCATTACAGCTGGATTTTATTGCTTCGCTTCCCTTTCCTACTGATCAAAATATGTCTTATTAGTTCATTATATTTTAAAATTACCATTTGAGTTTCCAAGTTCGCTTCTGTCCTTTACAGTTTCACAATTTTACCGCGACCTTTCTGACTTGAAGAAGGCAGTTGGGTTTGCAAGTGGAACCATTTCAAAGTCTCTAAAAAGCGTCGATAAAATAGCGACTAACATTTTAATAATTAAATCTTAAATCTTTTAATCGCGTAATAAAAAAATCTTCATCTTTTGTTATGACACAGCGTTGTTAATCATAAACTACCTACCTACATAGTTTAGGTACCTCTCAACCAAGCTGCTCCCAACCAAGAAGCTAGCCAAACTTATACACTTTGGAAATTCTAAGAATTAAGACCGCAGGGTAAATTAATATCAATGATAAAAATGGCCATCAAGGAACTTAAGTTGCAGTGGCAAAGCATATATTAGATCAGAAGATTTGATCGATAATACGAGATCAATCATACATTGACTGTCTCGCGCCAGTGCATAAATTGTGTACATGCACATCAAAGCAAAAGTAATCGGAGAGCGTGACACCAAAAATCTTCATGAGTTTGATCCTGGTGAGACCAGCGACTATCGGTTGGTTTTCATTCATTTTGTTATTTAAAATCTTTATGAGTTTGATCCTGGTGAGACCAGCGACCTCTATCGGTTGGTTTTCAATCATTTTGTTCTTTAAAATCTTCACGAGTTTGATCCTGGTGAGACCAGCGACTTCTATCGGTTGGTTTTCATTCATTTTGTTCTTAAAAATCTTTATGAGTGTGATCCTGGTGAGACCAGCGACCTCTATCGGTTGGTTTTCATTCATTTTGTTCTAAAAGCTCTTCATGAGTTTGATCCTGACTACCCATTTGCTACGGTGCTCCTCAATGTACGATGTGGTCACAGCAGCCACAGTGGCAAGGATTACGTACGCTGAGGCTATGTGGAACAAGGGGCAAAAATTGATCCGAAATGCTGATTCTTAGCTTTTCACGGCCGTCCTTAAGTATCCTGCAAATGTGCAGCATGTGCTATTACTCCCTTCTTAATTAAGCACACCGGTTACGCTTTGCGACCCCGCGTTCATAATCGGGTTCTCCCCACTGTAGACTCACTCGCAAATCGTTCATACTCGGGTTCTCCCGACTGTAGACTCACTCGCAAATCGTTCATAATCGGGTTCTCCCGACTGTAGACTCTCTCGCAAATCGTTCATAATCGGGTTCTCCCGACTGTAGACTCAATCGCAAATCTTTCATAATCGGGTTCTCCCGACTGTAGACTCACTCGCAAATCGTTCATAATCGGGTTCTCCCGACTGTAGACTCACTCGCAAATCGTTCATAATCGGGTTCTCCAGACTGTAGACTCAATCGCAAATCTTTCATAATCGGGTTCTCCAGACTGTAGACTCACTCGCAAATCTTTCATAGGCCCTAATTAGGATGATTTTCACTGCACGTGGTTTACATGTTTGAGCCAAAATGTGGTTAGCAATTGGCTTAATAAAGGATATACTTATTTACTTACTTACTTACTTATATAATGTACGTGTACGTTTGTATGTGATCCAAGGTTCAATACGTATGGCCTAACCATTTACAACTAGAGAGATAGCGATTACTCAAAATCTCGTGATATCTCTTTCTCGTATTCATATCAATCGACGTTTTTACTTCAGCTGGCTTTCACTCCCCTGCACAACGAATTTATACGTCATGAAAGACTCATGATACTGCGGCATCGCTTTCTTTAACAATCTACTGCCAATAAATCGTAATCGTAATCTCAAAACTTCTAAAGCGCCACTCGAAGGCCAAGCGCAGGGCACCAGCCTTTTCACGAGCACTACACTTGCTAATTCGACATGCCGAAGCACGTTGAAATGCCTTTTTATAACTTGTTGTTTGTCATTAGTTTCCAGTTGATCGATCATGTAAACAAGTAGGCCTAAATAAATACTTTACCGATGGTGTTATAATTGTTTTTGATGGTCCAAACACATGTAACGCAACATAAAGTAATAAAAAAACGATTTTATTAAGTCACGTCTCAAATAATTGGCATCAACAGACTTGATATTGCTTCACAACTTGTGTTCAATGTGTCCTCCAGCAGTACCCACACGGGTTCTGAGTCTCTTTGTAAAGTTTTGATGGCCTTGTTGATAGGTTTCAGAAGTAAATCTTCCCATATCAACTCCAATGCCACCTTCAATTCCATTATGGTTTTTGGCTTTGGTCGTAGATTCTGGTATTTCTCCAGCATAGCTCCCTACTCGTGATAATCCAGGGGGTTCAAATCCAGAGAGTTTGGGGCCACTGATCCTCCTCAGTGAAACAAGGGCAACTGACATTGAGCCATTCTTGCGCGAGACGAGCAGTACGCGCTGGTGCGCGCGCCATCTTGCTGACAGATGAATGCAGCTGGCAACAGACGCTTGCAATCTGAAATTAATTCCGGAAGCAAGAGAGAAAAGTAATACGCAGCACTCACATTCGCCTTTTCATCAACAAAATGCAGTCGACCTTTGCCACCAAAACAAATACCAGCTGATACCATAACATGTGGAGCGAACTTCTCGCGTTCAACGATCAAGCGATCAGGTGTTGCTAAATGATGTCACAGTGACAAGCAGCTACGCCGGTGACCGTTTCTTTTCTAAATAATAATAATGATAATAATATTGAATGATTTAGAAAGTCTTACTTTTGGCCGAAATATTACCAATTATTTGTGCAGGGGGTGCAAGGCACCCGGGCCCATGACCTCCAGGGGCCCACAGAGACACCAGACAATTTTTGAATAACCACAGGTGAAAGTTTCGTTTTACAATTAATCTAATTCACATTACTGCTTATTTGGTGACAGATCTAGTATCGTGATGTTCGAATGCTTCGATAGTCGACACGCATTACTTCCTTAACATATCCAGCTACCGGCCACCGTACTGAACTCCTTTTGCCTTGTTTTTTGCGTCTCGAGTGACAACTTTCACATTGTTTAATAACGTCAGAGTTTATGTGCATAAATTATGAGTGATAATAAAGATTGTTAGCAATGCAGTTTTAAGTTGAGAAAATTAAGTGCATTAGCCAAATTAAAATCTTATGCCATTATGCGTGAAATAAAATTTGCAGACTGTTGAAGTTTCAACTGATTTGTATGAAACACTATGCCTGCAAGACGTACGTAATTCGAGTATTACATCCTTGGGCATCCGTAGGAATTTTTCCGGGGGAAGGGCAAACATTTCTAGGGGAGGCAACATTTTCTAGGTGGGGGCAAAAGTTTTGTAGGGGAAAAAATGAGGTTTTTTGCATGGAATAGCTGACTTACCTCAATAATTAAGTGGTCTTAGCATTGAAAATCGTGTTGGGACTGTTGGAATAATCATACAAATCAACAGATTTCATTTTTTAATATTTTCAAAATCCAGAGGGGAAATGCCCTCCATTGCCCCCTCCGGACGCCCATGATTACACCAGAACATTTAAGCGGATTTGCGAAACGTAAACGACGTCAGCAGCTTGCAACAGAATAAAAGAAATTGCCAAAAATCTCCAGTTTCATTGTCACTAAGGCTGACTCTGTAACTGCAATGTCTGCAGAACTGAATCGCTACCGACAATAGATTGTACGAATGTACGTACAGCGTGCAAGGATGATTAACGTTGCGAGGATGATTTACATTTTTGCTGAACAAAAGGCTAGAAAGAAAACTCTATAATGCCACAGCATTGTTTTAAGTACTAGTGTCGCGAGGGCCCCACCTTGGGTGCCCGTGCGCTGTGTTGGGTCCTGATACTGGACAGTGTCAAGTGATTTGAAGGACTTCCTATGCAGAGGGTGCCACTCCTCTTGTCCGTAATGCACGGCTGGTTTTCCCTTTAACCTTTCACTACGCCTAGGCTGGCCTAAGGACAGGTTCCCCTCCCTTGACTCACCAATTTCTACTGCCCTTTCAGCATCTACCAGGACGGCTGAACGGCTGTCCGCGGTTTCCGGTCTGGAAACAAGGTCTCCCTGGAAGGTTACCTCAGGATCCGAACCGGACCCATACACAGATTTATTGTTCATGTCAAGGGGGACTCCTTCCTCACCTAGGCTTACTCTATCTGTGTCATCGTAAGTGACTGGGGATCGAACCTCCCATTGAGCTACGTCCTTACCATCCAAGGAAGCTGGCGCCTTAGAAGTCTCTCTCTTCTGCGCTAATACTCTTTGAGTGACCTCTGCTATTAAACTTGCATCCTTAAACATCAATTCAACGAGTTCAGATTTGCTTAAACTCATTGTTTTAATATTATCAAACAAATTAAACTTAAATGTGCAATTACATATAATTGTCCTGTCCTGATTTCTTTCCAATGTTTCTATCAATAATAATCAGCATTAAACCTTAAACTAGCAGTAAAGATTTCAACGTCTTAGCATCTATACAAAATTACATTTACATTTGACCTTCCACTAGAGATCAGTCCTTACAAGTGATGCGCGTGCGCGTCAGGGCCTCACCTTACTTACGAGGGTAACTACTACACAGTGATGTGACGCCTGAGCACGGAAAGGAAAATGTGGGCAATCCCCAATTTCTTACTCGCTCATCGCCAAAAACTCCGATAATTTAACTGGCGAATACTATTCCGGGCCAGCAAACATTACTTCTAGGTCAAAAATAAGAATAATACAACAGGTTGCCTGCTTAGGTAAGGACTTCCTGACAAGCTGTCCGTCAAGCGACGACGTGTCTTCTCCCAATTCGTCCGTTAGCAAAGTCCGGCGACGATCGGCCCAAATTTCGATCTTCCGATGCGGAAATGTCGAACGATTCACAGTTCGAGTCCCCTTTTCCCAAGTTCACGAAGGAATTCCGAAATGTTGATTAATTTCGAATAATTTCGACGAAACTTTCTCGGAGAGCTTTCTTGCATCGATCCTTCTCGATGGCCGACGCAGTCAACACTGGCCTCTTTGCTCGTCTAATCTCAATGCTTAGCCTAGCCTAGCCTAGCGCGCATGCGCTGTCACCTAGGGCGGCCTCAGGTCACGCATTTCTTTAGCGCTAGAGGCGAAGCACTTCGCCACACTAGTACTATATGTGAAGAAGTCTGAGTCACTACATGCAATGCAAGTTTGCAAAGTGACATGTGTTAAACCTGATTGAGAAATAACTTAAATTATAAATAACATTGTGATTATTTTATCCGTCTCATTCTTACAGCATTCATGTTTATTCTGTGAATGAGTTGTATTGCATACTTAAATATCAAACGTAATTGTTTAGTTTTTGTAGGCAGTACACAAACAGCATAGTACTAGTAGGCCTACACTGAAGTTAGTAAACAGAATAATTAATTTTACTTATTGTCTTATTTATATCTTTGATTTCTCTGCAGGCCTATAATAGCGATATGTTAATCAATTTTATCACTGTGACCTAAGACCTTGATTTAGGTGGGGGTGGGGGGGTGGCATACATACGAGAGTCCATGACAGTATTGGTAGGAACACAGGGCTACAAGCCTTACAGGGGTAAAAAGGGGCCCATACGGGACCCCCTGCACCCGGGCCCATGAAATGTTAGCTACGCCCGTGATGTGCATGCATGTATGTGTGTATGTATGTGTGCACACCTGCATATAATTATATGTGTATGTATGTATTCGTGTATGTATGCTTGTAAGTATGTATACATTATGTATGTATACAGAGGCGTCTACACAGTAGAAACCTTGGAGCAAAATGCTCCATCCAAGAAATAGGGGGGTTGAATCTGTCAGTGTGTGTGCCGCCAGTGTAGGAGGGAGGAAAGGGAAGGGGGAAGAAGAGGGGGAAAAGGAACCGTGCTTTAATGACTTAGGGGGAATAGACGCCTCTGTATGTATATAATTGTATGCATGTATGCATCTATTATGTGTGTGCCTGAAATGTTTATGTGTGTAGGTAACACGTACGAACGCATTCTTACACACCTGCGCGCGATAAACGATTGCAAGAGGTTTAGTTCGTCAAGAGCGAGTTAAGAGGTTTGGCTTGTATAGAAAAAACCATTTATAACGAAAAAGCGAGCGATTACTTATGATTATCTATGGTTTGGTTCTAACTTATCATTCAGAACTACCGGTTTATGATGTTTACAAATCACCTTCGGATTGTAAGCGTTATCAGTTTCGATACAATCGAGAAGTAACCTGACTGGCACTTGAAATATAGATTAACGATTGCTAATTAACAAGATAGACTGCGATAAATTATAATAGGATTGGCCTCACTATCTGCGGATCAAAGGGCGAGGCTGAGAAGATGCGGTTGTTATGGCGACCAAAAGATAAAATGATCATTAGTTTGGGCGATTTGATATCATTCGTGAGTCGAGTCTAACGCAGTTGGACTCTTTTGTTTCAAAGGTACACAGAAGAAGACTATCCAGGTGGGTTACTTATCTCTATGAAGAGGTTTCCTTTGAGTAAAGCAAAGAACATTATTATACGTACACGCGTTTGTATATACGTGCACAATGATGTATACGTATGCAAATATTTGCATACGTAAGGAAATCAACCCGTAGGCCATACGTTCTTACATGTAATTACGTACATAATTATACTCGCACTGACTCATCACGTAACTTAGGCGCCATATTTGAGTATAACATGTCTTTCTCAATGGTAAAACAACCGGCTTTCAAAACTGTTCCTGTTCATATACGAGAAATCCGCAGAATAAGACCTCATGTACCATGGAATGCCTTGATTCCACTATCAACCGCTCTACTTCCTCTTTCTCTCAATAACTGTCACCAACTTTTAAACGGTATCAAAAATATTCGCTCAGTGATGCTGACTCTTATTTTGTCCGAAACCCAAAGAGGACTGGGTTCAAAATCTGTCTCTGTCCCCGACTCAAAGCTCTGGAATTCAATGCTTCTTTCCGTTCCGAGGGCTATGTGATGTCGTTTGGATCAGGCATATACATGTACGAATACATGCATTAATACGCACATATATACAATACAATACAACCATAGGCGTAAACCAATGGGGGCAGCCGGAGGACCTTCCCCAACAATAATTGAAATGGGGGCATTTAAAATATTATGTTTAAATTTAGACAAACTTCTTCAAAAACAGAGACAACGAACTGAAATATTATAAGAAATTCATAAATAAAATCAAAGATTTATTTATATCTTCAATATGAAACAAATTTATATGTAAACGAAACTGTTTATTGTGTACGAAACAATGTATACGAATTAGGTAACACGGGAAACGCACATGATGTCATCAGTTTTAGCGTTCTGTCGTCAAGTTTCTCGTCGTAAGACATCTACATCGTAATCGTAATCTCCAAACTTCTAAAGCACCACTCGAAAGAGGTCCGGGTCCAGTTTCCATTGGCCAGATCAAGAGAACAGGGAGAGCAGTTGTCAAGGCGCGTGTCGTTCAGGGCGAGAAGAATAGAAGGCGGAGATTCATATAGTTAGGGTAACAGTAACTGCCTGTGGGGCAGAGCTGTACTGCTACCACACGCGTCCACAGGTGGCGGATAGTGGAACAACCTCTAGATATAGAGGCTAGCTGCGAAATAAGCAGGTATACCCTGTCGAATAAGCAGTCGCGGACCAACAGCGGCAAGGCTATCAGGGCGCGGTATGGTATGTGGGTGGCACCGCATCCTATGATAAAAGCTGCAGATGCTCTATGACGGTCATGTGACAAGGCGAGTACAGGCCGCCTTTAAATAAGCCTGAAGCCCTCGCTGCCTTGCGAGCAGGTGCTTGCACCAAAGGCTAGGTTCCAAACCGAAAGTGGTTGACGTCAGGAAGGGCATCCGGTTGTGAAACTTTGCTCCAAAATCTTCTATGGATCTTAATACAAGTGGACGAGAAGGATCCGAGTGGCTGACCCCTCTCCAAAGAGGGATTAATTCGAGCCTGAAGGGAAAGAAGAAGAAGAAGAAGAAGAAGAAGAAGAAGAAGAAAAGTAACTGAAAAGGTGAGACCCCCGTTTTGAGTGGAAAGCCCGGAAATGATAGATAGAAGAACATGAGAAGGATGGGAACGGGTTGCAGTGATTATGGGGAACCGAGAATCTTCTGAATTCAAGGGGCAGATCGTTCCAGAGGCGTGGTGCTGTGTTGGGAATGGGTCGGTTGCAGAACTTGAGATGAGTAGTGACTGGGGTCCAGAAAGATTGAGATAGGATGATGGTCGGGTGCAGCGAGTTGCCAGGATAGTGAAGAGATCGTGAAATACTTGGGCTGGGAATATTGTGGAGAGTTGTAGTTTACTGATAGGACATTGAAGTAGATTCGCTCTGGGATATTTAGCCAATGAAGTGATTTGAGGATGGGAGTGACATGATGGTCTTTGGTCTTTCCAGTGACACTCCTGGCTAGTGAGTTTTGGGTAAGCTGCAGACTCTTGATTTGGGTGGATTCAAAGTTGAGAAAGAGGGATCGCGGTAAAGCTTTGAATGAACAATGGTTCGAGATAGCAATGGTGGAGACAGTTTGATGGTCGGGCATGGGCCGGATGCGGCGGAGGTCACGATTGTGCATAAAACTGGAGTGCGAGAGGTTGGAGGTGTGGTTTACGCCAGTGCAAACAACTGCACTATCATAATGCCCTCTTTAAATAAGTTCATCAGTTCACTATGAAGCAAGGCGAATAATAAGAACCGTAAACAGAATGGAAGAAAGCGAATGACAGTCGCCGTAGGAGAATTGCAACTCATGCAGATATATATATGCAGAAATACGCAAAGACAAGTACATACATACACACATGCACACATACATAGGTACATGAATACATACACCTATACATCCATGAATACATACATAGACCTATATACATACATGCATAAACAATTAAACATACATGTACTTGCATATATAGATATCTACATGTACACATACATACTTGAATATAAAATCCATGCATACATACATACAGAAAATCAATCAATCAATCAATCAATCAATCAATCAATCAATATTCGTTTATTCAAATTCGAAGTTGACACAGACGCAACTGGTCACAGATTAGACTCTACATACGTACGTAGATCAATGCATCTATTCATCGCTGCATTAATACATATTACCGTGCTATATACTTTCTGTCTGTGCTAGGTTGTAGACAACAGTACTGGAAATATAAGTCATAAGATAGATTTTGATAATGATTTGAAATCCATTCAAAGTGACAATTCCCTAAACTTTTTATACGGCACCGATTATATAAAAGAGTATTATTTTTATCATCTCGATTTTTGCAGGCGTATTCTATAGTCGATTAGTGTACTGGTAGATATGTGATTCTTTGTATACAATGAGACTCGAGAAAACAAGTCCATAAAACGCAATTGAGTCATCCTTTGCCAGTGTGTAGAAATTGATAGATGAAGGATTAGCATTCATTGCTTCTTTATCAAATTTGACAACGGATTTGTTCGTTCTGCTCATTAGTCAATACAACAAGTGGCTTTTCCTTAGGCCCGGCTCAAGACATTTGGTGGCCCTAGGCAAAAACTTATGATTAAAACATAACGGTGAACCCTACCTTAATAGAACATAATTTATTACACCAACACTATAATACTTCCATCTAGCGAAAAATAATTAAAAAATAATCCAACGTTTCATTTATGAATTTCCAGAAATTATTTTTTATGTTCATTTCGGAAAAATGGAAAATTGGCGGCCCCTAAAAATCGGCTGCCTCGTTTGCCTAACGGACGAACCGGGCCTGCTTTTCCTTTGGCCAACTATTATTTCTATAGCACCGTATTCGCTAAGTATTAAGTACAATAATTATTATCTAACTTACACTAGATATTATATTGATATATTAATAGACAGTAAGAGCGAAAAAGACACTGGGTGAACGCTCTACGTTTTTTTTACATATATAAATACATACAGTCTTAAACATCTCATTGAATACATTAAAATTGATGAACTTATGATTAATGATCCTGTCCTCATTGCAAACAAATTCAATAACTTTTTCACATTCATTGGTCAGGCGCTGGCTACAAACATACTCCCACTCAACACACTGTTTGACATTTTTTTAAACAGCCCACCCCTGCCTCACTCATTTATATTATTCCCAACTTCTACTGTGGAAGTCATTGCAATATCTAAATCCCTTAAGGTTACACACAGCTCTGGGTATGATGGCATAGACCCGCATTTGGCCAGTTCTGCTATACATATCGTTGCTCCATTCCTATCTGAAATTATAAACTGTTCTTTCAATGCTGGTAGAGTCCCTGTTGGCATCATATTGGGAAAGTTATCCCAATCTTTAAGGCAGGTGATTAAAAGAATGTCACTACTTACCGACCAAGATCGATTCTTCCTTTTTCCCCAAATACTTTGAAAAGTGTGTGTCTGATACTATGCCAACAAATTGAATATAATACACACAAATCAGTTTGGTTTTCGTTCTGGACTATCCACATCAGTGGCAATAATCGAATTTCCCAGTTTTCGATTGGTATTTTCCTAGACCTAGCCAAGGCTTTTGACACCGTAAATCACTCAATTTTAATAAAAAAAATAGCTGAAAATTTATGGGATACGGGGGTTATCGCTATCCTGGTTAATAAGTTATCTGGACAACAGACAACAACAGGTGTTGGGTAATGGAGCATTTTCCTAAATAAGGAGGCTCCATTATGGAATTCTTCGAGGTACAATTATTTCTCCTCTATATAAATGACCTCCCAAACTCGTCCAAATTGCTCCACATCATAATGTTTGCAGATGATACGAATGTCTTTGCATCTCTTAGGTCACTTAATGTCCTGATAGATTTTATTAACACTGAACTTACATTAGTGGCTGATTGGTTTCAATCTAACAAACTATCTTTAAATGTAAGCAGGACCAACTTCATTCTGTTCTGCTCACACAGGAAACTTATCCCAAATTTAAACATAAATATCTGTATTAACAACCAGCAGATGATTCAAGTGAACTCTTGTAAATTCCTTAGTAGTCACTTAACCTGGAAGGTCCACATACACCATATCCCTAGTAAAATCTCCAAAAGTATTGGGATAATGTATCGTATTCGTAATATTATACCTCTACTTGACCTATTGTAACTCTGTCTGGGCTTCTAACTATTAATCACGTTTAAAATGTTTATTTGTCTTGCAACGCCGTCCTAAGAATCTTCATGGTACAGGTGATGAAATGTGCTTTTTTAATTTGAATCTATTAAAACTTGACTCTATAAACAAGTTTCTAATCTCCATTTTTATGTTTCGATAAGAGCGTGACCTGTCATCATCAGTTTTCGATAACTATTTTAAGAAGTATACTAATCGACATACTCATTTTACTAGAACCCAAGCTCATTTCTTCAGCATCTTTGCTCGGAAAATACGAAATCATTTGCAATGAAGCTTACTGGCCCAGCAATATGGCCCAGCAATATGGAACTCACTCGCCCACTACATGCATGTGAGTAAAGTTCAAGTAGTCCAAGAATCTGCTCAGTCCATCAGCATTTTGTTTAGCCTCTTGATTTTCCCAGTAGCTGATATTACAAGACTTTTTTAGAGATGGAACGTTCGCTCGTTTTCCTCGTGTGTTTGGTAACAACAACCGCTACTCAGACAAATGAAAACAAAGCAGGTGACGAATTTAATACTAGTCTTGCTTTCTTAGTTAAGGCCAAACGAATTTAATACTTGCTTTCTTAGTTAAGGCCAAACATCTTGTCTCAGTGCATAAAGAAACTAAAGCTTCCATTTAGGCCTATATGGTGCAGCAACGGGGAGGCGCTTAGTTCGTATTCAGAGACCCTTGAGCTGACAGTGGACGAATCCCAAGGTCCTGATCATTAGGGCAGCGTAGGTATTACCGTTTTTTCTTCCCAGTCCATGCTACATTATATTGTTTATGATATTGAGAAATGTCCGAAAATAACTTGTTTTGGATTGTCTCAACAGGCTCAAACCCGCAGTTGTTAACTTGCAGCTGAAGCGCACTAGCATGAAGTTGCAGGTGACATTATTTTCTAGCCCAGTCTTCAGGATGGATAATATAAAAAGCTGTTTGTAATAAATATTATTTATTACAAATATATTTTTATTAATATGTTTTTGTGTAAGCCACTACAATGATTGGCCTTTGCACTTTGAAAAGAACAGAATCGATGGTACACTCGCGTCATCCTTTTTGGCTGAAAGATGTTCATAAGAAGCTGAGTTCTTGACACACTCTAGTGTGCTCTGAAAACCTACGACCGCACAAATCAAAATCTGAAATATTTCGTCTCATAAATCAGGAAGTTTTTAGCCGCAATAACAACAACAACAACAACAACAATTGCAACAACAACACCGCATTTGTAGAACATCTTCTAACCTTCAATATTGTTCCGAGAAGTAGGCCCTATTGGTAATCAGTTAAATTTAATTGTTTCAAGCTTTATGGATTTGTACTCTGTGCAGGTTTCTTTTAATGATACCAATGCGCAGCGAGCCAATACTAATGTGTGTTCACTCTTTCTTCGGACTTACAAAATGTCATAAGCTGTAGTTTATTCAAATGTTGCAATGAAAAACTACCTCTCAATTATTGCTTGTATCATAGGTTCACAAAATTTATTCGATATGTTGCATTTTTAGGGTTTCCAAAAATGCGCTTTAGAAAAGTTCGGATACTGTACATTGTAAATTGTTTTTAGACTACACAATGTCTGGCGGTGAAGTTTAAAATATTATTTTGCTGAATGGTTATGAAGCTAAAGGCTGCGGTACCCTCTCCTACTATGGTCAGGTTGGAATCATCAGTTCTCCAAACTACCCTGGCGACTACGAAAACGGTCTCTACTGTGATTACTTAGTTTACGCTTCAACGGGAAGTTCGATAGCGTTCATCTTCAATTCGTTCTACACTGAAACAGATTGCGATTTTGTAGAAGTTAGTATTTGACGATTTTCTTGTGGGTTAGTTTTTGTTTTTGATTTAAGTCTGAAGCTACTTTTCTGCAAAACCAAGAGGAACCATATAATATCTATTGTCATTATCACTCATTATCATGATGGTTATTATCACTATTACTTTTTATGCCCCGAGGAATACAGGATCCCTCAGGGACTTAAATATTAAGTAATGTAGAAACATGTAGAAAATGTTGAAAAAAGTGTCCGGAATTGTTATTATTATTATTATTATTATTATTATTATTATTATTATTATTATTATTATTATTATTATTATTATTATTATTATTATTATTATTATTATTATTATTATTATTATTATTATTATTATTATTATTATTATTATTATTATTATTATTATTATTATTATTATTATTATTATTATTATTATTTGCCCTGAGGTACTTAGTTTTCCCAAGGATCTTAAATATTACTAGCATGATGGATATTGAACGGCTATTATTATTATTGGTATTATTATTAGTATTATTATAACAATTTAATAACTTCCATAGCGCCGGTGTTAGATGCGCTAAGTCCAACTGATTTAGCACCAATACGAAGCAGGGTGAAACATTTAGAGGACTGGTCCGCTGAGACAAAGAGTCTTTTGGTGGATAAGAAATTTTGAGAAAATAAAACTGTGCAATACAGAACAATTTAAAATAACTGTATTTGATATTGCCCTCCTTCCAAAGTTTCAGAGGTTCACGCGACCAGAGTATCGATGTCGCTGAGAAATTGTGATTGAAGGACTTACTCGAGGTCCCTACACAGTAACTGCCTCGATCGAGGCTCGAACCCGTACTCTCCAAATTATAGGTCGAACGCTAAGTTGACAAAAAATGATATTTATGGCACTGAGCAGAACGAATAGAGACAGGGAGAAAAATACAGCTCAGATTCAGCAACAGAAAAGCTCGCTTACCCAGCAAAATTCTGTTGTAGAGCAAGCCGTTAATCTTGCCTCCAGAAAGGGCTTTCTGCAAGGCAAGGACTGCTTCCTAAACTTGGAAACTAAAATACGTGACGAGATACTTCTGGATATATAGGCTTACGCCACTGCCTGCATGTGCAAGTTGTGTCTGTTAAGGAACTATATATAAGTTTTAGTCGATGGTGTGCTACAGTCATTCATAATAAGTGTTGTTATAATTTTATGTGAGATTTGAATTTGTCTTTTCGTATTTAAAAATTGCAACATAGGCCTACTTCCATTAAATTTTCTTCGACAAAAAATTTAGACAAGCTATTTGGTTTCACATGCTACTTGTCTTCAGCTAAGAATAAAAAGTTGCGAAGTGACAAAGTGAAAACGTTTCATTTTGTGCGACAGATCAGTTGCCTAACGAACTCGAGTTTTCCACCACAAACATATTCCGGATATTCTTTATATGACCCTGTATCGATTCCGTGGTGCAGCCAAGGAAGAGTCAACTTTCGCACCGACGGCTCCAGTGTCTTCAGTGGATTCAGCCTCGATTACCTTGTCAGTGATGGAGGTAAGGGTTGTTTATTGGGCTTCCAACAATGATCGATGGATAGCCTGCTTTCCCTTTTATGGAAACAAGGATTGAGATACTTATCTTACCTGAGATAACGAGACAAAGCGAGTGGAATAGGTAGGCAGCGATGGCATGAAGAAGAAATTGATACGCTGTGGTAGGCTAAATTAACTCTAAACGCAAGGTCCTGAGCGTTAACACCGCGCTTCTTCAGCGCCCAGAGAGATGCTATCTTTTGGCATTCAGCTTAATTCTAATTGTAATTGCAAATTTAAACAAGCGCCACTTCAAGATAGACTCACCAGACCTAACACAATGAAACCATGACCGAACAGAACGGCCTTCAAACATTCACGGAAAAGAGGCACAGAGAGTCTGAGGAGTTCAAGTCACAGGTAGTTCGGTAATTAAATCGAGGAGGTTGTGCCCACCACAGCAAAACTTGTAGGCTGGAGCGTGGAACAATCAAATTTCCCTGCGCAGCAGAGCGAAGTCTGAGACCAGTACTGTTGCATTAACTACCGCGCGCAGTAAAACCGCGCCGTTAAAAACCGCGCGTAGTGAATTATTGCGCCGATCATAACCGCGCGAATCAAAGTCATAGTAAACCAAGAACTCATTCGCAATCTCGTAAACTATATTGAGACACGTGGATTGGAAGGCCTACAAGACGTGGAGGTAGGGCTGAACCAGCATTCGGTCATTCATTGTGGAACTGTTATTATGTTGGCCTCCATGATCTACAAAGACCAACAATGCAATCGAAGGGTGGCACCGATGTTTCAGTGAGGTTCTTGGTTCATCCAACCATCTGGAAGTTCATCGAGGACCTACAGAAAGAACAGAGCATATCGCTGGTCAACAACCTGTTCCGGACCGACGAATTTACAGGAACACATCGCCCGTATCAGAGCCATCGTCGCCGATTTCGATAGGATTATCTTCGTGCGATCGCACATAACTTAAATTTACAAGAATAGTTCTGAACCTTTTCATTCTTCGTTTGAGAACATTATCAACATTATGCAAGATTGACTTCATCGGATGATAAAAATTAATACCGCGAGTTTATGATCGGCGCTATAATGAACTAAACGCGGTAAGACTTAATTAACGGCGCTTTTTTTAAGGGCGCGGTTTTCTGCTCGCGGTTTTGAATGAATGCCAGATGGAAGAATCTGAGACGCAAAGCTCATTACGAGAAGTAGAGGCTTAATTAAAACAATATCAGAGAGGTAGTTACGGCCAGAATAGGTTCCGGTCGTAAGGTCAAAGGTTGCGCTGATCGTTACGTTAGATGGTCGTTGCTGGTGGACGATATTTGTAATTTGAGTTACGGGTAAACAGATTGACTTAATGAAGAAGAAAGGAAACGATTAATTTGTGGCTTTTCTTCCAGTTCACTCTTCAAATCCAGGATTTGAGGATTAGGAATTTGGTATAGGCTACTTTTTGTAGTCACTCATCACAAACAAACATATCGGACGTAATATAGGCCTACAGTTCACTAAAGAGAGTTCAGTATTTGTGCGTATTTTAAAAGCTTTTCTTACGTTTTCCTGTACTACTGAATGAAGCCAAATTTGATAAATGACTGCAGGTTGTGGAAATACGGTGTATAATGGTACCTTCGGATATGTGACCTCTCCAAATTATCCGAATTACTACGAAATCAATCAAGAGTGCTACAACATCATCTGGGCTCCGCAGCGAAGCACGTTCCGCCTCGACTTTAAGAATTTCTACCTAGAAAGCCTAGAAATCTGCTACGACTTTCTGGAGGTATACCTATGCCCGTAATTAGTCGCATCATTCATAGGTGGAAAGAGATTTTAGCGCGCTGTTGTACCAAACAGCGACCCAGCTTCGTCTTTGTTCTACCTTCTTCGTAAAATAATGCTGGTCCATTCGGTAGCTCTCTGGGTCTGTAATCCAACGATTCGGGTTTTTACCTGCTGAGCGGACTCTTTAAGGACACAGATCAATTTCTTCCTATACACTAGTTCGCATAATTTTTATGCTACACTCATTATCTAACCAGATACTACACTGAGCTTTTATGCACTTAACATCTCGGATAGAGACCTGCAAGGATGTGAGAAAATTTCTTTCTTCGTTAAAATTAAAACTACGTTTATAATCAGCCGTTCAGCAACCATTTTACTCAGGCGAGACATCGTACACCAACTCTCGGAAAAAGCATTTATTACTACGCATTTTGTTGTCTGGTCAAAGCTTGACACGTTGACGTTAACAAAGGGTCACTATCTCACAAGATACTACGTTGGGTTCAGCATGGCGTTCTATACAACACACTGGCAAGAATTATGTTTTGAAGCCTAATACAAAAAATGCAAAAATTACAAATTAAAAAAGCTTGACACGTTGGCGTTAACAAAGGGTTACTATCTCACAAGATGCTACAAATTTTTTTTGTAGCATATGCAAAACGAGTGTATGGGTAGAAATTGCTCTGGGTCCTTAAAGAGTCCGCTCAGCAGGTAAAAACCCGAATTGTTGGATTACAGATTACAAGATGCTACATTCGGTTCTGCATAGAGTTCTATACAATATACTAGCAAGATTGATTATATTAGGCCGAATACCATAAAAACACAAAAATTAAAAATTAGAAAAGCAACATGAATATCAATTCGTCACAATGTCCACTGAGTTCCTATCGGTCAAGATTTGACGAATGCCTTATCATAACGTTAGCGCGCATAAAGTATGCTCTTAAGTAGGGCATGGTGGTAGATTGGTTTGAAGTGTTTGACCAGTAACGCGGAGAGTTCGGGTTTGAGTCTCCACTGAGGCGGACACTGTCTAAGGACCATGAGCAAGTCCTTCACGCACAGATGCTCATTGCTCAGTGTCATCGATGTTCTGTCGCATGGTCGAGTGTGCACTTCTGAACAAAGCAATGTGTGACAACATTCGACAATTATTGAAGACAACGGGTGATGGATGGATAGTAGCATCTCTTTCCTCTGTTATGTTGTAGATAAGTTGTCTAGATAACGTGGGGACTGAACCCTATAAATATTGTGCATCATCTAATAACTCAAACCTCCACATCTACCATTGCAATGAAGTTCAGTTGAGGTTCCACAGCGATTCCTCTATCACCTCTCTGGGATTTAAGATCGAGTACAACGTCTATCCGGAAACAGGTTGGAACAAACGGTATTCTAAAACTATTCCAGTGCTTTAGAGAGGCATGCAATGCCTTATTTAAATCTCGATTCCTTCATACTTTCATGTATGCATACTTACATAAATGCATGCATGCGCATGTAACACGCTACTGTATTAAGTCGAGATTCATGCTTACATACATGCGTTGCATACATACATGCGTCTAAAACTTACATGCACACAAATAGAAACACAGCTATATTTATGCATGCACACATACACACATTTAAATGCATACACACATTCATATATAATATATATATAAAGATAAACTGCAATAAAGATAGATGTATCTTCTTCTTTTAATATCTCCCACCCTCTTATATGGTACTCCTCCAGTAAAAACTTATTGCTGCCAAAACTGGTTGTGATTGGTGCACATTTTAGGGTATGCTCAATCCACTTCTTTGCTGAACGTTGGACGTCGTTGGTGCTATACAAAATATAACTCTGCGAAATTGTGAATGGTTAAAAAAAGTTTTTATCCCAACTCCTCTCTGTTCCGAAGCTGTCTTACGGAACTGGTCAGGCAATGGCATATGCAATTATTGAGGTTCTGTCTGAGTTGGGCGTTAAGGATTGTATCAAAGGACTCAGCTTTGACACAACGTCCAGCGACACAGGACGAAAGAATGGAGCTTGCGTTTTAGTAGAAGCTGCTGGAGAGAAAAGTGCTCTACTTGGCACGAAATTCCTTTGGAGGAAGCCTTCAGCACCACAATAGGACCATCCAGTGGGCCTGAGTTCCTCCTGGTTCAAGGCATTCTGGCCCAATATTTTTGTTGCAGAATACAAACCTGATGTGGAAGTTCCGGGCATTGTAGCTGCTCTGGGTATGGGTGATATTTCGTCTGAGGTCATGGACTTTGCGAAGACTCAGCTTGAACTAATACATGAGCATGTTGACTATCGTTAACTCCTCGGGCTTGCTACCCTGTTCTTAGGATGAGTTCCACCTCGCGGAGTTTCCTTCATGAAACCAGGTGTCATCCACCGTGCTCAATTCATGGAAAGATTAATATATGCGCTTAAGATCTTTCTGTTCAGAGGTTCGGGCTTCAAACTGACGAAACGAGAAGCACAAGATCTTGAACATTTCTGCATCTTTAGTGTCGGAATGTTTATAAAGCTTTGGTTCCTCTCCCGGCAACCAACTGCAGCTCCTACCAGTGACTTGAAACTATTGAAACAACTCACGACATTTGACTCGCCAGCGTCCAAGTGTGTTCTGAAGAAGTTGTGTGGGAGGCTTTGGTATCTGAGTGAAGAGTTGATAGCATTAGCCTTCTTTAACTGAGGCGTTGATGCAGGGGCGTAGCCAGACTTCAATTCAAGAGGAGGCAACTACTGCTTGTCTAAACTTTTATGCAGTGGCGGCGATTTTTTTTCAGAGGTCAGAGGGAAATTTTTCAGCGTCCGAAAAAACTTCTGAAAATTTTTGAATTTTGCTCTGAGAATTTCAAAAATTTCGTCACGAAAAAAGTAAATTTCGTCACGAAAAAAGTTGGACCTTTTTTTTTTTTTTTTTAGTCATTAACACATTCCAGGACTTTCTTCGACACAAATCAAGAGGAGGCAAAATCCACCTCTCCTGGGGTCTACTTCAGAAAATACATGGAGAATTGTTAAATTCGCAAAACCAAGAGGCAAATGCCTCCTCTTGTCTCCATGTAGCTACGCCTATGCGTTGATGTAGTCAAGAAAACAGCAATGGTGAAAGGACTCGGGAGGAAGGAAAGGAGGCTCCCCAAAGCCTATTTGTCTGCACCAGTCCAAGATTCCAGAATTAAGACTATGTGATTTTGTGACCGAAAACACGAGCAATTTCTTCCAGATTCTTGACTTGCCAGATTCCTCCCCTGGAAGTCAACCCCGGTCTGGCCGACAAATGCTGACTATCTTCAAGCACAAGATGTAGTTCGAGAGCTTCTTGTTGTCAAAGATACTGCAGAACGAGTGGTGGCACTGATGCAAGAATACAATGCTTTGCTCACAAAAGACGAGGAGCAGACTCAGTTTGCTCTTCTTGTCATCAAAGAACACCACAGGCTCTGCCCCGCTAGCAAGAAGGCTACTGTCCTCCAGCCTGGCTCCAGGGTCGCTTCTGCTTCGTACCAAACTGCCGGTACTGGACTCAAATAGCGGAATGCAATTGTACTATGTAGTGCCGTCTTAGCAGCATTGTAGGCCCTAGGCAAAGCAATGCACTGCCGCGCATGCAGATCAAGTACACTTTAACTTGGGGGGGTCTTTTTAATTTGGGGCCCCTAGAATCGTGGGGCCTTGGCGACTGCCCAGCCTGCTCATGCCTTATTAGACGGCACTGGTACTATGAACTAGTCGAATGCGCCTGTCCATTATACTACTGCATGCAGTGCATTCGAATCATTGATCATATCTTGTCGGAAGACTTTTTTATTTACATGTATAATGATTGCACAAAATTAGCAAAACTTTCAAGTAGATTGAGCATACCCTAAATATTGACCAATAGTAATGAAATTTTATACCAATAAGTTTTTTCGTGTAAGTTAGAAATTGGTAGCCCCCACATTCTAGACCAAAGATACGCCTCTGCTACAGTGCATTGTTGTACCTCTTTGCTTTGCTTATAATAGAAGCCTGCTTATTCGTCAAAGAAACCCGCTTACATAGCGGTTAACTACCACAAAAATATCATTTTATATAAATGCAATTCATCGCTTATAAAATGATGCGTAATTTACAGTTAAGCAATTTAGTTGCCTTATTTCTGAAAATGAAAATGCCAAACTTGCAGCTACTACGACCGTCGTTGCAACGCAGGCAACGCAGACAACGCAGACAACGCAGACAACAACGCCAATCACTAAGTTTCCACCAGGTGATTAAATAATGTCTGTTTCGAAACGTATTTTTCTGTGATAAGAATTTACATTTAAAGTCTCGGTTATTGTACAAGATCTGCTTCTCACTTTAGGGGAGTTCCCTGATGTTTGAAATCGTTGTTACTAAGTTTCAGCAAAATTTTATAACGCAACCCATGTTTATAGCTTATATTAATTAACTGCAGGTAATCTTTTAGGCGCACTAAAAGCTAATAAAGGTTAAATGTAGCTTGCCAGTCTTTATGTAAACAACTCTCCAGAAGCAGGCCCTGAGGTCGAAAGATTATTCGTCTGAGGCACAAACGTGATGACAGCAGTCCACATTTGACATGATGTAGGCTATCGTTGTTAGAGTTTCCTTGAATAGCGCTATAAATTTTTCTATTGCAATTATTGGTTGATCGTTTTGGCCACATTAGACTTATGGAGAAAGCTGAACTCCCGCAATACGGATCGACTTGAATATTAAACAACTTGCGTTAATGAGAAACAATTTGGTCATGAATCGTAATTATGACTTCTATCGCCCCGGTCTCTAATGCACACGTCGTCTAATTGTGAGACTAGGAGCAAAGTTTCTGGACTGTTTGTCCGATAACCCGGTTAACGTAATGCAACAAAGTCTTCAAAGTGAAACTGAAATCGTATTCTGCTTACTTTTGCGCCTCACCTCGAACGCCGCTACTGCTACTATCAGTTGCGCCAGTTCCGCACAGTTGCTCGCTCTCTCACCCAAGTGCAATTTCTACCCTGGTGCACTTTTTCGTGACCGCCCGACTAGATTACTGCTTTTCGCTCTATTCTGGTCTACTATCCGTCCGCCTGGCATGCCTTGGCCGCGTTTTACGTTCTGCTGCCCGTCTTATCGGTCAAATATATAAATTCGACCATGAATATAGTTATATGCTGGAGGTCCTGCGTTGTCTCCTTGTTGGTCAGCGTAGTGTAGACATGGTCGCCTCTTTGGCGTGGCGATTTCAGATGGGCCTTGCCCCAACTTATCTGTGTGACTGATGTCGCCCTGTAGCCGTGGGGGGGGGGGGTGAATGTGCTCAAAGTGTCGTTTGCCAAAACGGCTACCATGCACAACCCTGTCTTCTCAGTGGTCGACCCAACGGTCTGGAATGGGCTACCTCAGGAGTTGCGTCTGCTTTAAGAACACTCTCTGATACTTTCTATACGTGTTAGCTTAAAAACAATTCTGTTTTGTCGTGGTGCACACAAAACACCTCTAGTAGATTAGTAACACGGGGTTGGGGACATCATCGTAATTACGTTTAAAAACCAGTTTTGACTGGCCAACAACACCCAGTTTTTCTGGTCCCCACCACTCCATTATCTCACCGAATTAAGAGGATGCCGATCTATACCATCTAGGCTTCCAGAGGGTCCTGAAACCCACGGACAATTATAGCAGACCGACTTCCAGGCAGCCCGTGGAATCCACGAACGCTTATAGCTTAGAAGTCCTCGAGTGTGACAACTTTCACAGTGTGACGATAATATCTGTCACATCTGTCACGTTTAAGCTAGGAGTGTAATAACAGCTTTAACTATTTAAATTAGGAATATACGCCAAGTTGAATATATAAAAACGGTGCGGCGCTCCTGAGTAGGTATCTTGAAGGGGCTATTTTAAATTCACAGAACGAATGAATGAAAGAATGGAAATAGAGAGACTGAGAGAGAGGTAGAGAGATAGACAGAGACATTATTTAATCATAATCATATTTATACCATAATCGTCATCATAGGCGCCGACTTTTGGTTTTGTCTCTGGGCGCCAGTCAGGGGCGGATCCAGAAGGCTTATTTTTTTAGTCATCCGTCAAAAAATAAAAGGGGGCCATGTCTCCTAAAATTTGGCGACTTTTAGGAATTCATCCCCATAAAAATGTAACGACCTTTTTAGGAATACCCCAAAATTTAATTTAAGGTCCGAATTCCTCTGGGGGCCAGGCCCCCACCGAACTTTTTCTCTGGGTGCAATGCACCCAAGGCCCCCAAGAAGTCGGCGCCTATGATCATCATTACACCAGTAATATATACTTTTTCGCTGAATATAGAAACAAAGTAGAACACTACTCACCAGATGATTGGTTTTTTTCCTTGGGCGGATTGCCGTTTCTTCCTGTGCAGTAGTCATGTCCTGAAGACCAATGCCAAGACCGTAGTCTCAAAGACAACACGAGTTTTGCCTGGACTCATCAGGGCGTCTTCGAGACACCGACGGCCTCCTCCCAGCAAAACTGCTGGTCTTCCGCCCCCATGTGTGGAACACGATTGTTGGACGGCAAATACTATGTAATGATATTTCAGGGTCTATTGTGTTGCCTGTATTGGAGTCGTCTAAACTTCTATCAATGGGCTCCTGCGGTTTTTAATTATGAGACAAACGCCACTTTGCCACACACCGCGCCCTGATAACGATGCCAATATAAATCTTTAAAATTTTCACAGAGCTACGCTATACTCAGCCTTATACTGGCACGGCATCAGCTAAAAAATCCGTAATAGCCAGGCTCGAAGGAAAAAATTTACCATATTAGGGGTCCGGCCTTATAACAGCGCCGTATGAGCTCAAAATTCGTAATAGCCAGGCTGTAAGGAAGAATTAAAAATTTTGGGAATTTAACGACTATAAACTAAATTATAATTGACCTCCATATTCTCCACGACAGGTTCACCCAAGCCTAGTAAAATGTCATCTTCTACCTGTTGAGGTGGTTGTAAATTTTCACATTCAGAATCTGAATCTTCATTTACGCCTACCTTTAGCCCGTTAACTTTCTCACGCAGCGACTTCCGTTTAATTGCGAGCTGCCTTAATTTTAACGCTGATTCATTCAGCCGTTGTTTCGTCTTTCTATAATTTTGATTTATTTTGTTAAGCTGCATTTCTGCAGATTTAATTTTCTCTTTTTTACTAACCTCTTTAAATGGAATATCAGCTAAAGCTCGCAAAAATCTCTGTTCCTTATCCATATCGAATGTTTATAGGACGTTTACCGTTCAACAACCTTTCGTCCGACACATGGGATGTCAATCCAGACTGAGCAGGTCCTATATATAAACACCCACGTTGCTCTGCCTGCCTGCCTGCCCACTTCCATTAGTAAGCATCAGAGACTCTTACGCGCAGCCTGGCCCAGCCACCAAAATTTGCGACGGCCCATATAAGTCGATGGTTAAGACTCGCACAGAGACTGACAGGCGCGCGGCTACCCCAGCCTGGCCCAGCCAGCAAAGTTTAGCCCCAGAGCGGAACGCCTGCGTGCGGCTACGCCGCAAGGCTAGCGAGCAACGATACATGAGATTCATGACAATACAATGAATACATACATACATACATACATACATACATACATATGCATACATACATATGCATACATACATACATACATATGCATACATACATACATACATACATACATACATACATACATACATACATACATACATACATATGCATACATACATACATACATACATACATACATACATACATACATATGCATACATACATACATACATACATACATACATACATACATACATACATACATACATACATACATACATACATACATACATACATACGGATATCGTCTGGCCGCTATGAGGCCATTAGGGTTCAGCCAAATTATTTGTGCTTTTATGAGACTCTTGATATTAACTATAGCTTTTGACTTAACCATTGTGCGGAGAACCGAAAAGGCAGACACAGGCCAACGCAGATGCAGACAGAGACACACACAGAGGCGCACACAGGCACACACACAGAGGAAGACATATGCCCGCATAGAGGCTTTAGGCTACATCATTCGACGCTTGATATAAAACAGATGCGTATTATTTTCCATCAGTGCAGCGGTCTCTGACAACTACCTAATTGTGATTTATTGCTTTGTACCCACATAGAGGCTTTAGGCCACATCATTCAACGCTTGATATAAAACAGATGCGTATTATGCAGCGGTCTCCGCAACCACCTAAGTGATTTATTGCTTTGTATTATATTCCATTAGTAAGCATCCTGTTTCACGTGATGCGGCTTTGTTTAGCGCTGAGAAATCTCGGGGATATAGGCCTACATTACATTTACGTAAAGTTCATCCATCATCCTTTCCATCTATCTATCCATCATTTTCCATCCATCCATCCATCCATCCATCCATCCACCGCGGTCTGGGTTTACAACAAGCGAACCATAAACACAGGCCAAAATAATAAGGATTTTGACCGATCATCACCCATATCGACGCCGTGCACTTTCAGGCGATGACTGTAAGCCTTAAATCCAACAGCGGCCTATTTTTTATGTACTGTGGCGCCTCATACGGTGAAGGAGTATAAATCATGTTTAAAGGACTTGTATAATTAAAGACTTGGAAGTCCTTATTATTTTGGTTATGGCATCTATGTACTGTGGCGCCTCATACGGTGAAGGAGTATAAATCAATAACAATAATAATAAGAATAATAATTAGCCTTGTTTTGAATATTTTTTCAATTTAAATAAAAGAATCAGTTGTGGTATGTATAAAAACATAATGTTGGGGCAAAACTTCTGCAAGTGGTTGGTTATAGGTAAAACAAATCTGTGCTGTCGCAGATGTATTGGGGAGCACTGTTTCAAACATTTAGCACAGCTGCGAAATGGTTTTGAGACAAGACCGTGCGCTAAATGTGGAAGGGGAATCAAAAACCACTTAGGTGAGTGTATACGTTGTGATTATTACGTCATAAAATCAAGAGTTCGACGCTGCGGACTAACCCGTGAATTCGAGAAAGAATGGAAAAGACTAGCGAACATAGTAGTAGAGTAAAAAATTCTCTATTAAAGAAAGGATTCCATTATTGTATTGAGATAATACAGATGGGCAAGCGACAATCGAATATCTAGTAAACAAAATTTCATTTTAAACAAACGATTCTGTTATTGTATTAAGGAAAACTTTGCCACAGTAGTATAAATAATTTATAACTATGGCATTGTCTATGAATGAAAAAATTGCACAATTGTTGGGTGAGTTTACTGGCCCCCCAGCTCTTCGAGCTGTTCTAAAAAATATCTTAGACGAACCTATCCCAGATGCAGTCAAACGGCGCTTACTACAGCCACTGCTTCCAAGGCCAATTCCTCCAGTGCGCAAGCATAGAGGGGCAAAACGAAAGGCCCTTCTGGCACAATTCGACCCACTCCTAATTAAGCAGGATAGAGGTGGACCACCGCCATTTCTAGTACACAAAGAGCTCGCCAATCAGCTTCTGAGAGACTTCCGTGCAGAAGTACCTCTTAACCACAGGCTGGAAAGAGATGCGTTGGCTTTCTTGAGTGCAATGGAGCACAGCATTGAGGCGCAGCTCAACGAAGAGCTGTTGAAACAAGACGGTCTGAAATACTCGCAAGTGTTGACAGTTGAGTTGGAAAAGCTGGCTCCGACCGTTGACATGTTGTACGACGGAAACGCGACCCCGGGTACTATTACCAATACGGCCTACTTTCGAAGCAAAGCAGCGCCAATTACGAATGCGAGTAAAATCCAAGGGGCTGTACGAAAGGCCAAGGCCGAAGTACTAAAAAGCCTCGAGGACTATACCAATGAGGGGTCAGGCTGGAGGGTGAGGCGGGTCGTGGCGGTAGACCTCAGCGTTGCAAAATATCAACCATTTCGTGCAAGGAGCTACTTTCCTACACCAAAGTATATACCCCCTCGTACGGTTATTAATGTAAAGAATAAAGATAACCGATGCTTCGAGTGGGCCATATTAAGTGCTATGTATCCAGTAGGTCATGGACAAAATCCAGATCGCCCAACTAAGTATCGGGGCCACCTCCTCGAGCTAAACTTCGATGGTATAGAATTTCCAGTGAAGGTCACAGATATCGGTAAGTTCGAACGTCAGAACCCTAATATAAGCGTCTCAGTCTTCGGGTGGGATAAAGCTTTGTATCCAATTTATGTCTCAAAGCAGACCAATAGAGACTATAATATCGATCTTCTACTGTTAGTCAGTGGTGAGAATTACCACTACGTCTGGATTAAAGACCTTGGCCGAATTCTTAATCAAAATAGCAAAGACAAAAACAAGAAACACCCATGTCGTCGCTGCCTACACATATTCTGTAGACAAGACTTACTGGATGCCCATATCAAAGATTGTCAGGGCATCAGTGAGAAGCCTCAGCGAATTGAGATGCCAAAAGAGGATGAAAATATCCTCAAATTCCAGAACCATCATAAACAGATGCGAGCCCCGTATATCGTTTACGCAGACTTCGAGGCTCTAAACGTACCAATTGAAGGTGCAGCCATGAATCCCAGCGAGAGCAACACCAGACAGATAGCTGAGCAGAAACCATGCAGCTTCTGTTACATAGTGGTTCGATGCGACGGCCGCACGAAGAAGCCGGTTCTATACCGGGGAGAGAACGCCGTGCCGGAGTTCTTGCAACGACTACAAGGCGAGCTGGCCTCTATCAAACAAAGGCTGGCCACCCCAGCTAAGATGGTTATGTCAGCGGCCGACCGCCAATCATTTCGCGAGGCTACCGAATGTCACATCTGTGGAAATGCTCTCGAAGCGGACAGAGTTCGTGACCACTGCCACATTACCGGTAAGTACCGAGGTGCCGCTCACAACGCCTGCAACCTCAAGCTTCGAATATATCCAGATAAGTGCAAGGTACCAGTGGTCTTCCACAATCTACGAGGTTACGACAGCCACCTCATAATGCAAGCGATAGGCAGCTGTGAGGCCGCACAGGATGAGGAAACTGATATTAACTGCATCCCAAACAATATGGAGAAATACATGACATTCAACATAGGACAACTGCAGTTCATCGATAGTCTCCAGTTTCTAAACAGCTCGTTAGATAAACTATCAGGAAATCTGTCGCTAGAGGATCTCAAAGTCACAACGGCGTATATAAAGGAAAATTTCGTTCATAACGAACGGTTAAAATTAGATCTGTTGAGGCGAAAGGGCGTTTATTGTTACGAATACATCCGTGATTACCACCGCTTCGAAGAAGATCGACTTCCACCCAAAGAAGCGTTCTACAGCAGGCTCTCCCGAGAGAACATTTCTGATGCGGATTATGAACACGCCCAACGAGTATGGAATGAATTCGATTGTAAAACTCTGGGCGACTATCATGACTTGTATCTCCGTACGGATGTACTCCTACTAGCCGATGTATTCGAGACCTTCAGATCCACATCGATGAAGCACTACAGTCTGGACCCGGCTAACTACTTTAGCCTACCAGGAATGGCTTGGGACGCTTTGTTGAAAAAGACGAAGATCGAACTCGAACTTTTAACTGATATAGACATGCATTTGTTTGTAGAGAAAGGCCTCAGAGGCGGAATTTCGATGGTATCCAAGAGATTCGCAAAGGCCAACAACCCACTATGTCCAGATCATGATACCACGAAGCCAGAAAACTGGATCATGTATCTCGATGCTAATAACCTGTACGGCTGGGCGATGCAACAGTCACTACCAGTTGGAGGATTTAGCTGGGAAAGTCCAACTCTCGATGAAGTGTTGGAAACTCCAGATGACGCGCCTGAAGGCTTCCTACTTGAAGTCGATCTCGGGTACCCGGAGCACCTCCACGAATCACATAGCGACTATCCCCTAGCACCGGAGACCCTGACAGTCCAAGAGGAGTGGTTGAGTGACTATCAGAATGTGCTTATGAACGAGTTGGGAGGCAAGTTCACAAAGCATGTGAAGTTAGTACCAAGCCTGCGACCTAAGGAGCGGTATGTGGTCCATTATAGAAATCTCAAACTATATCACTCGTTGGGGCTGCGAGTTTCTAAGATCCATCGTGCCATTAAATTTAGACAGGAGGCGTGGATGGCTCCATATATCGAGATGAATACGAAATTGAGAGCGAAGGCAACGTCAGAATTTGAAAAAGACTTCTTCAAACTGGCTAATAATGCAGTTTTCGGAAAAACCATGGAAAATCTTAGGAAAAGAATCAGGGTCAACCTGGTACCGACCTCAAAAGTTGACAAACTTCGTAAACTAATTGCCGACCCGGCCTACATATCACACAAAATCTTCAACGACCAACTCGCCGCGATTCACAGTTTGAAGAACAAGCTCAAGTTAAACAGACCTGTATATGTCGGCCAGGCTGTCCTCGACCTCAGCAAGCATCTGATGTACGACTTCTGGTACAACGATGTGAAAAACGAGTACGGAGAAAAAGCCCAGTTGCTATATACAGACACTGACAGCCTGTTATTTCAGGTGGAAACTCCGAACGCCTATACCGATATGTGGAATAAAAAACACCAATACGACCTCTCAGAGTTTCCAAGAGACAGCCCCTACTACGACGTCGAGAACAAGAAAGTCGTGGGCAAGTTCAAAGATGAATGTAACGGAGTTGCCATAGCCCAATTCGTGGGACTGCGTCCGAAGATGTACTCGATCTTAAAATCGGGCGGTTCAGAGATCAGGAAAGCTAAAGGCGTTCAGAGAGCAGTTGTGAAGAAGGATCTGCATCACGAGCTATACAAGGAGTGCCTGTTCGAACGAGAAGAGATGCGGCACACACAAGTCGTGATTCGAAGCCACGACCACCAGATCGGAGTGTACGAGCAGAATAAGATCAGCCTCTCTCCATTAGACACAAAAAAGTGGATAGAGGCCGATGGGATAACAACGCTGGCATACGGGCACTACAAAATCAACGACGGTTGAGTATTCTATCGGGGGGTAGCTCAGTGCCCATAGGCACCAGAAGCAGCTCCTCACGGACGAAACCGCGGCCTGGCCCATCAACTAGATGGTATAAAGCCGGTTTACCAGCCTGCCGAACAACATCCAAAATAGCGTGGATGGTGAGCGACCAGTTAGGATCGGTGGCACGTTTGCTTCCACCTTCGAGCTCGCCGGGAGCGTACAAATAGCGGACGAGAACGTCGTGTCCGAGAATAGGCTCATCCATTCCCCACAAACGAGTTTTCATTTGTGAATGAGAGGGCTTCTGTGTCACTTTAGCAGCTTTCATCGCTTCAACCGGCTTCATGTCGAGCAAGCGCGTCGGCTCATCGTTTAGTGCAGCTACAACTTCGGGCAATCGTCGAACCCATTCCACTGACCGTTCTGATGACCCCCTTGCATCCAGGAGCAATTCCTGAGCGTATTGAGCACCGAAGAGTCGCTCAGCTAGAGTACGGTTAAAGCGTTCAACGATGCCCTGTTGGCGATGATTTCCGGCCTGTCCGCGTCTTACAAGAACGTCGTGCTTCGCCAGCAACGGTGTAAAATCACCCATAAATTCGCGTCCAGGATCGACCTGAAAGAGTCGAGGCCAAGTTAATGGGCCCCTCTTATAGATCCGGCTTAAAGCGGCGGCGACTTCGGTCGCACTTTTGTTGATCAACGGTTCAGCTTCTTTGTATCGTGAGGCAACATCAACAACAGTGAGAGCGTATTTATAAGTCTTTCGACCTACTTTATCGTGAGGTAAAAACAAGAGATCGGCTTGGTGTACCGCGTTTGGTCGATTTTCATCGAACTTTGGACGCGGTATGCGGCGTGGAACGGGAAGATAAATCTGCCACACAGCTTGTTTCTTCAACCAATCACGAGCCTCCGCCTCGGAAACTTTGGCGGCTGAGGCTAGTTTCTTCACCGCAGCCTTACCTCGCCAGTAACCTCTAGGGCTGTAATAGACGGCTGAAAGGTGCTTAGACATTTCAGTAATACTATATATTACAAACAGGTAAACACATACACAAATGATTTTCATTTGCGTTTTCATAAATGAAACTCATTTATGGCCCTTTGTTCTGACACCCATCCCCAGCCTCGACTTCGCTGACATAATGGCCGATACCAGCCGCGCATCCTTCTTCTCATAATCCGGAGTTTCATCGGTGAGTGCGATCTTCGACGCGGCTGCAGCGAGGATGTCATCTGCGTGGTTACGCCCCGGAGTATCTTTATGAACTGCGTAAGCCACATCGTGGTGGAGGCACGCACGGTCGAGCTGATTAACACCGTGATATCGCTGTGACAGCCGTTTGTCGAGTTTTGTGAATGGTCCACAGTAAGAGTACTTTCCCGTATTCTGAAAAGAACCTCCCGGATTATCTTCCGAAGACATACCGGATGGAAGACTCATATGCATCTCAGGCAGAGGAAGAGCGTTGAGGGCCCTATTCAGTAGAGAACCTCCAGTCTTTCGCACTTTAGAAGGCAAAATTTGGCTCTTCTTTGCACCGCAGACGGCACAGGTTCCCTTCTTGGCTGGCCGACCGTTTCGTAACTCGACGATTGTTTCATTTGAAGTCTCAGTATGTTTCTTACATCGTAGGCAATACATTGTTTTCGTTGAATACAATCATAACTCGTTGTCTCTATATGGAAATAACAAATTTTGACCTCGAAGCCGACGATGGGAAAAAACACCACCATTGGTTGTTGCCATCAAGCATACGATGCATAATCTGTGGGCCTAGCGGATGCGGAAAAACAAACCTACTACTCAACCTCCTTCTGAAGAAGGGGTACCTACGTTTTGACCGGCTCTATCTATACTCAAAGTCTCTGGGACAGGAAAAATATCAGTTTCTTCGGGACTGGATAACAGAACTCGAAAAAGTTGCCGGTAAGGAAGTGGCTTCCTTTCACTCTTGCTCAGATGAAATAGTTCCAGTTGAATCATTAAATAAGAATGCCAGAAGCCTTCTAGTGTTCGATGACGTCATGCTTGAAAAACAGTCGCCCATTGAAAGGTATTTCACTATGGGTCGACACGGTGGCGCGGACTGCTTCTACTTAACACAGAATTATTTTCGAATTCCGAAGCAAGCGATCCGTGACAATGCTAATCTTATCGTCCTCTTCAACCAAGACAGCAAAAATTTGCGAGCCATTCACGATACGTTCGTGGGCGGCGACATGTCTTTCGATGAATTCCGTACGTTCTTCAGCGAGTGCGCTGCCCAACCATATGGATTCGCAGTCATAGATTTGACGTCCAAAGTGTACGATGGAAAATATCGCTGCGGGTTCGATCGCTTCTATAAGCCCAAGGCAAGTATTTAAAGACACGATATAGGCAATATATAGCCGACATACAAACGCGATGTGGACAAAAGTTATCGTTACTGATTGATTGAATGTGTATAAAAAAACCTTAGCGTGACAGTTGTGACGATATTATCAGTCACATTGTGAAACTTGTCACACTTAAGAACTTACAAGATATAGCCGACATACAAACGCGATGTGGACAAAGGTTTCTTCTAAACAGGAGCGAGACGCGTTAACTCAGGATTATTTAGCTCGGAGAGATCGATTGAGACAGCGTTTCGTGGATGAGAAGCTCGGTGAAGCCAATCTTCAGTACGATGCGGCAAAGCTTTTCAAACCAATAGCCACAGCCACCGCTGAATCCCAGGTGGCTACGTCTAAGGAGCTGCAGAAAGTCACCAGCGCTTTACAGGATTTGCCGGCGCAGATTTCAGAGTCTGCTAATTTTAACCCGATAGCAGCTTTGTTCGGTGATTCCGTGGGAGCAGTTGCTCCAACGGCTGCTCCAGCGCTTCCAGCGATTGCGGCACACCCCGCCGCAGGAGCATCTGCTCCAGCGGAAGCATTGCTCGTCCATCCGAACAGACATCTCAACGTCGATACAATCAGGCGGCACGGTTTTACCCCTCCGAGCGGGCTCGACCTGAACGACACGGCAGCTGTGAAACAGATAATCGAAGGCGTAAATTATTATAATCGCCACACCCTGGGCAAAGAGAAAAGGAAGGCCAATAAGAACGGAGACGAAGAAAAGGTACATGCGCTGGCCGTAGATATCGGCGTCCTACAGGACTACAGAGATCGAATTCGTTTGCTATTGAAAGGCCACGCCCTCACTAAAAAAGGAAAGGGTTTCAGTGTTCCAGCCGTTCCTCTGAAATTACAAGGTAACGCCTTGGGTGAGCTCTCCGTTGACCCCGTCGCCCTGTCTGCTGGTAGACTGAGAGTGTTTAAAGGTGGCAACCTCGTTCTCGAATCTCCGGCCGATGAGTCGTTGTTCAGCCTGTTAACGAAACGATTCGTTAAGACTAAGCAATATTCGCCTCAAGCAATCGAAACTTTTAAAAAGCTCGTACAGATGTCTGGTCTGCCCATTCATGGCCGGAAAAGTAAAAAGTTCCAGCTGATTCGAGGCGGCGCGGTGCAATTTTACAACGATCCAAACGCTCTGGTAGAGAGGTTGCAGCTTTTGGTGGCCTCTAAGGCCGCGGGAAACACTGGTCTCGGCAACGAAATCTCCGCCATTCTTGATGAGTTACTGCGTTCCGGTGCGATCTCCAAAGAGCTGGCACTCGAATTGAATAGAAACATGCTCATAAAATAAAATACACAAGATGGAACGCTCGGAGAAACTGCTCGAAGAAATTAGAGAACTTTTACAGCCTAAGGAAAATTTTAGTATAGTTGTTTCCTCAGATACTACAGGGTGGACCACGGCTTTCTCACCGCCGCTGTACCTGGATCCAAAAAGACGCTTTGAGCTTGCTTTGGTCAATCTTGAAACTTATAATTCGATTCCCAACATCGATAGTACAAATAACAAGTTCGTCTACAGCACCGACAATGGTGTGACGTGGAAGACGATCATTTTGCCCGACGGAAGCTACGAGATCGCACAGATTAATGATGAAATCGGTAGGCAGTTAGAAAAGCAAAATTCTCCGACGGGTGTGGCACCACTCGGCTTTAATTCTCCTATTACCATAGGAGCTAACGCATCTACCCTACGCGCCTTCATAAAAATTACGAATGCCCTATATAAGGTAAATATGGCTCAATCTACCATCAGGCAAATGCTCGGTTTTAACCCTCAGAGGCTTGGTAGTGGTTATAAAGAGGGAGAAAATCCAGTCGATATTCTCCGCGTGGACACAATCCTGGTAAATTGTGACATTATCTCTGGATCGTATCGAAATGGTAGCCAGCTGCCAGTAATCTACAGTTTTTTCCCGGATGTGTCGCCCGGCTACAAGGTAATCGAGTCTCCGAAAAATCTGGTGTACCTACCAGTTGCACCGGCTGGTAACGTACAGGGCATTCGTGTGTGGCTGACCGACCAGAATGGTGAACAATTAAACCTCCGCGGTGAGACAGTAACTATAAGGTTTCACATCCGCAGTGCGTAAATGTTCACACTTAAATATTCTAATGTTGGTTCTTGGAATTAAAAAGCGGCGTCGTGTCGTGGGTGGTGGACTTTTCGACTGGATACCCAAAATCGCGGGTTTCCTTGGCCGTGCAGGCTCCTTCATTTCGGCGAATAGAGGCACAATCACAAACGTTGCCAAGGCGGTTGGTAATGTCGCGAAAGCCGGCGCCACAACAGCATCTGCCGTCAGGCAAATTGTTGATGCCGTGAAAGCGAGACGCGCTGCAGCCGTAAATGAAGCTCATTTACGAAATGAAAATTCAGCTGCCGCGCCCGTTGTCCCCGCACCTTTGGAGAAGGCGCTCAGCGACAAGAGCATCGAATACTTAAAACAACTGGCTGTGAGTCCACCACCCGTTGTTCCGACAATGGCTGACATAAACAGCCGCATTGCTGGATCCGGTTTCAAGACTATAAAGCCGAGTCGTTGTGGTAGGGGTCTGTTTCTTGCAAAATGAAAAAAATTTCCGACTAATTCACAAAACGGAAAAAAATGTTTAACCCACCACATATGAAATTAATTTGCAACATGATTAATAATTGAAGCTTGAACTTTTTTAACTATAATAATGGCGGCATTTGACGTGCCGAGTGAAATGTTGGACATCGCTTCGGCGGTGCCCGATGACAATAGCATCGAATCGTTTGAATACCGCGAGTATGAGTCACAAAATCCCGCGGCTATCAACAATGGCCAGGCCATACAGATAGACATCCAGAACCAAGACATTTTCACGCAGCCTTCTAAGAGTTACCTTCTTGTGGAGGGCAGGCTTACAACAACTGGCGCCGCTTACATCGCAGACACGTTGGTGTCATTCATCAACAACGCCGTCCCGTACATGTTTTCTCAGATTCGATACTTGGCTAACAACACCGAGATAGAGAATGTGATGTCGCCTGGGCAAGCCACGACGATGAAAGGCATGCTGGTTTACGGCGATGATTTTTCCAAAGGCGAAGGTTTAAACATGTGTTGGCAGAAGGACACGACCGCGGCGGCGGCGGCTGCGAATATCGGCTTCGAGGCCCGTCGACTGATGATCATTGGAAAACCCGTCCCTATTGGAACGTTTTCATTCGTCGTTCCCTTAAGACATCTATTCGGTTTTTGCGATGATTATCACAAGGTCGTATACGGGATTAAACACTCCTTACTGCTGAGCCGGCAGGGGGATGCAGACGCGATCTTCAAGGAAGCCGCTGCGGTCAATGGCCAGATCACGCTGACTAAACTCTCCTGGTTCATGCCGCATATAATACCCGCTTTGGAGTATAAAAGCATGCTAATGAAGCAGATTGAAGCCAAGGTTAAGGTACCTGTAGCATTCCGCGCCATGCAATGCGACAACATTGCGGTGCCACGAGCGACGACTTTTTCCTGGCGTTTGAGTGTTAAGTCGGGCACGGAAAAGCCACGCTGGATTCTTGTTGCTTTTCAAACTGGAAAGAATGCACATCAAGGCCAGAATCCGGCACTGTTTGACCATGTGCAGGTTCGCAACATTTTCGCTATGCTCAACAGCGATCGCTACCCGGTTGTTGACATGAATCTCGACTTCACCAAGAGGACAACTTCTCGAGCTTTCAAGGCCCTACGTGACTTCAAGGAGGAATATTGCGGTATAGACGCGCGTGAATCGTCATGCCAACTGACACCAATCGAATTTGTAGATTTGTTTCCAATCTTCGTTCTGGACGTGCGCAGGCAATCTGAACGACTTAAAACCTCTGTACAGGACATACAAATCAAGGTGGACTTTAACGAAGGGGTACCAAATAATACGACAGCATATGCCGTCCTGATCAGCGACCGACTCCTGAATTTTGAATCGGATGGCAGCAAATTCAACGTCGTTTACTAGAAATCGTTTTTCACATTTAGATACAAGGCCCTCTTTTAGATATATTTTTTCCAAAAATGAAAACTGAATACGTTGCGTTCGGCCTTTCGCTGACCGAAGGGCAAAAGCAAACATTAGCTAGAGCTGCGCGCGCCGGCACTGGCGCCACGATCCGGCTCACTCATGGCCAGCTTCGCGGAGAGGACAAGCTCGCGCTGACAAAAGTTCAAGCCGCACGAATCGCAAAGAAGATTACCTCAGGCGTTGGCATGGAGCTGAGATTCACCAAAACGCAATTGAAAAAGATGACAAAATCGGGCGGATTTCTTCCACTACTGGCTCTCCTCCCGCTGCTTTTTGGTGGGTTATCCGCGGCGGGTGCCGTGGCTGGTGGGACCGCTGGGGTAGTAAAGGCTGTGCAGAGCAAACAGGCCAGCGACGCTGCACTGGCGGAGGCGGCGCGTCACAATCGCGAACTCGAGGCCCAGGTCCGCGGGACTGGTTTATATCTCGGGCGTGAGACTCGTGGTGGTTGTTGCCCAATGTGTAAAGGATCGGGTCTCTACATCGGACAAAAAAACTAAAACCTCTTAGCAACTTCGATATAGAGAAAGTTGCCAGGGCGCTGCCGCATTTCCGCGGTGTTTTCATGCGAGACGGTCTGCCCGCCGTGGCTCGTGAGAAGGAGTGTGGAGTTGTTAATTTAGATTCCGGTTCTGGTGATGGTACTCACTGGGTCGCCTATTGGATAGATGGGCCTACAGCCGTCTATTTTGACAGTTATGGGCTGGATCCGCCTCTCGAAATTTCTAGATATTTAAAAAATCCTATAAGAACACAGACGTTCCAGCTGCAGGGTCCCGATGATGTGGTCTGTGGTCATCTCTGCCTGACCGTGCTAAGAGAGCTCACTGCCGGAAAGAATTTTGAAGACATCGTGCTTGACCTATGTTAGACTTCCGTCACCTTTTTGTATATAAAAAATGCCGGTTGATAAATTTGGAAGAGACGGTGGAGGTGGGGTGGGAGGGGGGCAGATAAGCGCCGCTGGGCTCGTCCACAAAGCGGGTGATACCATGATGGGAATTCTGTCGGCTGGAGGTTTTCGACTGACAAACGTGGGAACGCCCACGATGGAAACAGACGCCGCGACAAAGGCTTATGCAGACATCATAGATCAGGACAACTTACAAATCACCGGTGGAACGATGTCTGGTGTTCTAAAAATGGGTGGTCACAAAGTTACTGGGCTGCCCACAGACGCTGGTGCGTCTGAAAGCGACGCTGCGAGCTGGGCACAAGTGGTACGATACGCGGACCAGAAGGCGACCGCAGCCGAAAATCATGCAGACCAAAAGCTTATCGATGCCAGGCAGTACACGGACGAGAAGAATGCGGGGCTGAGAGATTCCGTTAGGCGGTATGCAGATGACAAGGACCTTATTGTTAAAAGTTATGTTAACGAGCAAGATGTTATCGTCAGGAATGCGTGCGTGCTCAAATCCGGCGGCGTAATGACTGGAAGTTTAGTTATGGGTGGCCACCGAGTTACTGGGCTCCCAACAGAAATTTCAGGATCCGATAGCGACGCAGCGAGTTGGAAACAAGTGTCAACAGCGGTCGCTGGCGCTCTAGTAAAACTCGATAGAGTACCAACGGAGTCGTTGCATGTGGTGAATAAGCGGTATGTAGATTCCCGTGACGCTTCTTACAGACAGTACGTGGATGAGAAGGTCACCACCGCTAGAAGATATGTGGACGAGAAGCATGCTATCGTAAGAGGCGGGCATGTGCTCAAAACCGGCGATTCTATGACTGGTGATTTGACCATGGGTGGTAAAAGAGTGACTGGGCTGCCAACAGAAATTCCAGGATCCGATAGCGACGCCGCGAGTTTGAAACAGGTGACGCAGCTGATCAGCAACGCCACTATGAATAATGATACGGCGCCGGCTGGACCAAAGTACTTGACTAACAAACGGTATGTGGACGCGAAAAACGCTGAGATTGGAGCTTCAGTTAGACTCTATGCGGACCAGAAAGCTGAAGCTGCTAAGACGTACGCCAACGAGCAAGATGTTATCGTTAGGAGCGCATGCGTGCTTAAAGCTGGCGACGCAATGACGGGTGATTTAACCATGGGTGGTAATAGAGTTACTGGGCTCCCTACGAGCGCAGCAACGTCCGAAAGCGACGCGTCGAGTATGGCACAAGTATCGAAGCTGATCGCCGACAACATGACAAAGAGTGATAGAGTACCAACAGAACCGTTGCATGTAACAAATAAACGATACGTTGACGTGAAAAACGCTGAAATTGGAGCTTCCGTTAGACTCTATGCGGACCAGAAAGCTGACGCCGCTAAGAGATATGCCAACGAGCAAGATGCTATCGTTATGAACGCCTGCGTGCTAAAATCCGGCAGTACCATGACCGGTGATCTGGCTATGGGTGGTAAAAGAGTGACTGGGCTCCCAACAGAAATTCCAGGATCTGATAGTGACGCCGCGAGTTTGAAACAAGTGACGCAGCTGATCACCAACGCCACTACGAAAAATGATACGCCGCCCTCGGGACCATGGTACCTGACTAACAAGCGGTATGTAGACAGTGAGATAGCTAATGAAAGGCGATACGCGACGGACCTCAAGATTCTCAACTACAGCGGCCACATTCCGCCCCTATCCAGAAACGTTTCCGAAACGGGTTTTATTGCCTCAGCCAACGAATCTTTACCCACTAACCCGCCTCATATGGCATTCAACTCGGGAGTGAGAGGTGAGTGGAAGACGGCGTCCACATCGAGAGCCGATATTTTGGATCAGGGTAGTAGGACTTGGTTACAGATTGAATGCCCGACGGCTGTGCGAGTATGGAAGGTTAGTCTGGCTGGGGGAATTAGTTCTACTGCTCCGCGTATCACGTCCTGGAAGATTTATGGGACACCTGATAATGAAAATAGATTTGATGAGCTCATCACCTCCAATGTCACTTTGACTAATTCTGCGCAAGAGTTCACCTTCACAACTCAGAGTTTATACAAAAAATTCAGACTGATGGTCTTGGCCACCAGCCCACCACAAGCTACTTTTGGAATAACCCACTTCCAGATCTATACATATTTTAAACACGGGGGACAGTCAGTAGTATAGAAAAATATGACTGACGCGCACTACAAGATTCGGGGGTATCTCCGTCAACACGGAGAAATAGACATGTGCAAATACAGCATAGACAGTCTAGGTGATGTGGGCCACTGGGGGTACGACATCCCGAAGCCCACCGCAGAGCTATTGACCGCGGTGCCTCAACAGCACATCGACTTCGTGTCTGACGATTACCACAACCGCGATATCTATACGGCGGCCGGAACGGTAACCACCAGTGCGTGGCAAACTCTTCCATTGACCGCTGCGCGTTTTCCGTGTATAAGTTTGCAAACCACCAATCAGGGGGTTTCGTTAGAGGGCGGGTTCTGGAAGCTTACAATGTTTGGTGTTAGTACCGGTGATGCGTCAGTTCGCATTATTACAGCCGCGGGTAGCATCGATCGTACAGTTGACATTCAAAGTGGGCAATTTGATGCATCTAGGGCAATATTCATTCCAGGACAAACGAGTTTTCGAATTGAAGGAAAAAAGAGAGGCGTTTTAAGTACTTCAACTATTGAGTTAAACGTAACGTTACTGATAGAGCAACTATAAAAAAGTATGTCTTTGTACCCACCGCTGATGGAGTCAACAATTTCGTCAGACACGACGTCGCAAACATTTCGCTTGCAGAAGATAGGCGAAATAGAAGCATTCCTGAGGTCTGAGGCGATAAGTCGGGGACAACTGTGTAAAAAGTATAAGAGGGTTGTAGATGTGGCTAATGGGGCCTCGGCCGGCCTTGCTATAGTTAGTCTTGGAACTGGGGTGGGTGGGGCAGCTATGCTAGCCACTGGTATTGGTTTTATTCCTGGTATTGTTCTGGAGAGTTTGGCCATAGCGACGAGTTTTCTGGATATTATTGGAAATGTTGTAAGTAGAAGTTTCGTTGCTAAAGCTTCAAAACACGACGAAATTTGTATTTTGGCGGAAAGTAAGCTAAACACAGTACACGACCACATTTCTAGGGCGTTGGAAGACACGGCTATTAGCGATGAAGAGTATAAGCTTATTTTGGGAGAGGAGGAGAAATATAGAACGATGAAACGTGATATACAAAGCAAGAATGGAAAAAAAGAGTTGCCGAGTCAAAGCAAAGACCAGATGGTGGCAGAACTAATCAAGAAACTAACCAGCGCTGGGTCTTCTCCGCGAACCACGATATAAAAATTTTCATCGTAGGTGGTTGGAGTAGTGAGTCTGTAGTTCCTAGCGCACCACCGCCGTACGATTAGTGGGCTATAATTTTTACTGGCACACTCCAATGGTTTGGGCCGGCCTCGTGGGAGGGTCTCGGCCGGCAGCAAACGACACTCTTGCGGTTTGATGTGTTAGGGCAATCCACGATCCTTATTTTTTGGCTTTGGCCGAATTGGCTTAGAGACGGTCTTTATATCAAAGGACTTTCTATTGAGCCTGATTTCAAAGACTCACTTAACACCACGATTCAAAAGACTTCTAAGCCATGATAGCCATAGGCACTGCTTGGAAACCAATCTTTGATAAGGGTCTGTGGGCCCTGTCCCGAAGCCGCTCAGTGTGACACTGTGACACTTGTGACCATATTATCAGTCACAACTATAAAAATGGTCACACTCGATGACTTCTAAGCTATAAGCGTTCGTGGGCCCTCAGGAGGCCCTGGAAGTCGGTCTGCTATAATTGTCCGTGGGTTTCAGGACCCTCTGGAAGCCTAGATGGTATAGATCGGCATCCTCTTAATTCGGTGAGATAATGGAGTGGTGGGGACCAGAAAAACTGGGTGTTGTTGGCCAGTCAAAACTGGTTTTTAAACGTAATTACGATGATGTCCCCAACCCCGTGTTACTAATCTACTCCTCTGAGTAGTCCCTCCTGAAGAGGTGCTATTTTGCTATACAAATGCTTGAATGAATGAATGAATGAATGAATGAATGAATGAAATCGGACATTGAATGCAACTTATTTTCTGAGACCCTGCCTTGAGTCGCAACTCTAAAGATTCCTTAATGCCCTTAATGCTTTTCTGGCGTTAATTTATACATCTGAATTTCGTAAGAAGGGCATTATGAAATTACAGTTGCATTATATTGAATTACCATACAAATGCCAATCCTATTGTGGCCCTTCAATCGACCAAACTTTAGGTGCATTCAGCTAGATCGTATTAATTATGTGATCCAATGAACTTTGCTGAGACATCCGACCCCTGAGTTTTATCATACTTTCCGCTAGGTGGCGCGTATGTTCTGCTTTCTTCATTAGTACGCAGGCGAATTACGCAGCGAAGCTGAAGGTCTGTTGTAATCGTGCTTGTATTCATAAACTGCAAATTTGCAAAGTATTATCTAAAGCTAAGCGTAAGGCACCAGCTTATTCATTAACAACACGTCGTTTCTGAGGGGTTGTCAAGTGAAGATCTGAGTTCGGTTGGCAGAAGATCAGGGAGGGAAGGAGGCAGAGGAGCTGAAAAGGCGGATTCGGTTGAGGACGAGAAAGTTTGAGAGAGGAAGATTTGATGAATTATGGAAGTAATTATTAAGAGGTAGGATAAATTTGGAGTGGAAAGACTTTACGGTGATTTGGTCTGATGAAAGATGAGGTCTGCTGAAAGAGTTTACGGTGAGGAGGTCTGACTTGAATATTATTTTATTGAATTGTTTTGCCGCTGTAGCCTGCACTAATACTTCTAACTACGGTCCGTCCGGAGTCATTAGTTCTCCCAACTACCCTGGTGATTACGGCGTCGATCTGAAATGCGATTACTACATTTACGCTTCGAATGGAAGTTCGTTATTGTTCATCTTCAAATCGTTCGACGTTGAAGAGGGCTACGATTTTGTCACAGTTAGTAATTGACGATTTTGATTTAGGTTGACTTTTCTTATTGGCCTAAGTGTGAATGCATTTTTTGGGTGCTTCGAGGCCACAGTCTATCCTTGTCAACTTCATTGTCAGACCATTGGAGGGTTAGGAGAATTCTTAATGTAATGCAGTCTCAAGTCATAGTTACAATCTTTTTCAGCTTACTTGGAGCGATTAGCAAATTCTTAATGCTAAGCTTATGCATAAATAAATTCTTAATATGATACACAAATGAATTCTTAATGTGATACAGTTTAACGTAAGCTATTATAGACTGTTGCATAAAGACTAGGTAGTTCACCTCATAAAGTTAAACAAGCGAGCCTAAGTTTCACACATTCAAGAGTAGATTTTGGCGGTGTATCATGTCATTTTCTCCACAGTTTGTTAATATGGCAGCATTGAGTTGCCTCCAAAACTGGATTTGGATAGGTAACGAAAATACTCCTGCAAACGCTTCTGCATGGTGTCCAGGTTGTGTCTGTCTACAGATGAGAGGACAGGACAGGGAAGCAGAGAGAAGGGGAGGAGTAAATTCGAGGGTATTGCAAAGTTAATTGTATAACGAGGTCCTAGTTAAGCGCACTATGTCTTGCTGAATGTGAATTGGGTTACGTTGATGTATTATGTTAGGTTTTGAACACAGCACGTCTATAGTTGTGCAGTTTAATTAAGCTGCAAATATGCAATTATCAGCATCTAAGGAACCAGCATCAAAGGGCATGCTATAACGCATATAGGGTTTGGGAAGACTGTTGCCGTGGTGATTCATCCAATGTAATGTAATGTAATAAAACATTAATACAATATACAAGGCCTCTTAAGAATCTCTCAGAGGCGCTAGACACGTGCCATCAGTCTGTGAAAATAAATGTGTTTTCAGCAACCGAGTATATGTGAGAAAGTCATTAGTCGATGGCAGGCAGAGAGACACGCTCTGCGATATATATTTAACGAATTATTAGATCGTCTGCTCAGTGACTGAACATATGCCCTCTGTCTGCGAAACGCTGCATTAAAAGGGCAGGTGGAAGTTGACTGTCGAAGTAGGAGGAACGCTTCGTAGGACAGTGCAATTAGTCCATCCTGGTCGTGTCGTGATAACTCGATAACTTTATCAGACGATATTGGATCTGTATTGTTGCAGATTGGTACGAAAGAAGTGTAGTTAGATCTTGCAAGTTGAAGGGACAAAATTAATGGATTGTTGAAAGCGTTGAACTTAACCGAGTTGCGATGTCTCAAGAGAGAGACATAGACATAGAGAGATATAAGACAGAGAGACGGATAAAGTTGGTTGGACACTGATGTTGACAATACACGCCAAGCTTTTTATATATAGCCCTACGGTAGTTGTTAAACTGTTGCACTGTGAACATTTTTGGAGAAGTTCATCGCGAGAAGACGCCTTGTGGTGATCGTTGTTCACTCAAAACGATCGATCTCCAAAATCTAAAGAACATCTGAAGTGTATAGTTAGGCTTTAAAAATAAATGATCTAACTAGAAGGATGTTGGTTTAAGTGAGACTTAATCCTATAGACGAGTGATTAGTATCTGAAAGATTTGATTCTACATTTGTATAGGTACAAGTGATGTTTAACTGATTGATACCGTCTAACTTTTTATAATTAAATACCTTAAACTTGAAGACCTGAGTGCCAATTATTGTTGTAATCTATTAAGCCACTGACAACAATAGGAATAGGACAAAACAGTTACGCATAACATCCAATAATATCCAATGCCGGATCGATACAATTCATAGAAGCTGTTGCTCAATTTTAGCTTATTTTACTGTTTTGTTTTCAACTTGTTAAGATATTTTAGTATATTTAAAGTTCCAATAAACTTCTGTAGATTAAATTTCTGTAACACATTTCAGCGATATATTTTCAGAGTGTACTTATTTCGAGCAGAGTAAAATTATGTCATCATTTATTATGCCAGATCAGTTGCCCAACCAGCTCGAGTTTTCCTCCGCAAAGATATTCAGGATATTTCTTACCTGACCCTGTATCGATTCCGTGGTGCAGCCAAGGATTAGTCCGCCTTCAGACCGACTACTCCGTTATCTCCAGTGGATTCAGCCTCGATTACTATGTCAGTGAAGGAGGTACGGGTTCTCGATGATGCTTTGAGTAATAATCTGTTTAAGATTCCATAAAACATGGGAAGAGATAATTGCACGGATATGGAGATGGAATGAATGCTATATACGTAACAGTTTACTTTTAGCAGCACTGCACTACATGTAGATCGTGATTGCAAAATCAGTTTTGGCAACCAATTTATTCACATACACATATCAGAGCAATATCTGCGGGGCAGGTATAACCTTGTTCAGTTCAAACTCAAAATTCTAAGGCTGATCTGAGAGATAGGCAGACTGCTACGTAGCCTACGTTAGACGGTGTCTCATGGTAGACGATATTTAGTAATAATTATTTTAAATCAAGAACTTATAAAGCGCCACTCAAACTTAGAGGCGATCCCGATCAGGGTCAGTGTCTTTACCGACAAAAAGAAAGGCTTTCAAGCACTTGCGGAACTGGGCAAGAGGGGGAGTGAGGACGTCAAACCTACATGTAAGAGCCTGAGGCAAGTGGTTCTAGCTGGAGGAGCCCACAATAACAAAACTCCTGGACTGGGCCGTAGCCGCGGGCATCCGAGGGCAGCCAGGTGACCACGGGCCGACCACCGAAGGGAGGCCCGACCAGGTAAACAGGAATCCGGAATACAAAATGCTCTGAGATACAGCGGAGCAGAGCCAGAAAGACAGTTACGCATGAGAGAAAGAACCTTAAATTGGATGCGTTGGTTAGTGGGGAGGCAGTGAGGGAGTCACAGATGAAGGAAGAGATATGGGCAAACTTCATGATGCCCCCTATGAGACGAGCAGCAACATTAAGGATGAACTGAAGCTTAGATGCATTAGCAGCGGAGAGGTCAATATAGACCGCGTTCCCGTAGTCAATCCTAGAGCAGATCAAGGCATGGACCAGGGTCGTGATCATACCCCTAAGCCGCCGCCGTTAGCCGCCGAGCCGAAAAAATTTCTCCAAGCCGAATACCCGCCGGAAACTTTACGGCTTAGCCGAAAAACCGCCGACAGTTATTTCACGGCTAGCCGCCGGAAAAAAGTTCGGCTAGAACAGGCACAGTTGTGATTATACAGTTTCCACGCTGGCTTGCTAGTTTGTACTTAGGCACCTAGTGCGCAATGAGCGGTGAGTGCTGACGTCAGTTACATGGCCGTCTAATCTTCTATTGTAAGACCCTGTCCAGGCTGTCATATGTTGCATATATTCCGAGTTCTACTTCCGGTTTTACATTCAGTGTTAAATATTTCTAATTATCTCTCATGCAGGTTAGTGCAGAGTGCACACTCTTACAAATCTGCTTCAAAAGCGGCTGCAGTCTAGGCCTATTACCAGAATTTTCACTTTTTTGTTTCTGTGTGTCTGTTTCTTTTTTCTCCCGCTATGCGGCTAGGCCTACACCTATTAATGCATGTCTGGTGACCCTGTTATTTTGTGGTTCTAACTTACAATCAGTATTACATACTCGTAAATCGTAATTGAATGTGAAGTCAATGCAATGTATGTGAACTGAAAATATTAAATGTCCGTTTGTTTCTTAACATAATTATATGAATTTATTTCTAAAATTATTTTCAGACTGAGTGGATATTGCCCACCTTTCGATTTAAAAGTGGGCCCTAATGTAGGCCCTATATTATGTTACTGTGTTAATGATTGATGCACTCGTAGCGAAAAAGGTAGGCCTAGTTTACGCTCTTTTGCGGCTAGCCAAAAAAGGTATACGCTCTTTTACGGCTAGCCGAAAAAGGTAGTTTACGCATTTTACGGCTAGCCGAAAAACCAGCCGTAAATTTTCTCAAGCCAGCCGTTAACCAGAAAAATTACGGCTTAGGGGTATAGTCGTGATCGCATGCAGAAGAAGGGACTGGCGAATGGTACGGAGTTGACGTGAGTAGTAGAAGCACGAACGAGAGACACTTTTGACATGATCAGATAGAGAGAGGACAAGGTCTACCACGAATCTGCTTGCTGATGTGTTGTCGCGTCGTTGTCTAAATTTCCAATTTACATATTCCAGTTTATAATAAAACCAATGTCAAACATAAATTAATGAAAGAGAATGTGAAGAAATAATGATGCATGCAAAAATCAAACAATATCCAGTGGTAAACTAGTAACAAGGAAACACAATCACCATCACTGGCGTAAACTTGTCCAAAATATTGGTGGGGCAAAATATTGGTGGGGCATGGGGTCTGGACCAGAGGTGCACAAAAAGTTTTTTCAAGATGAAACGTTGTTTTTTATTGTTTTTTCGGTTTTTTGGTTTTTATGGTTTTTGTTGTTTTGGTTGTTTTTAAGTTTTTCTGATTTCGGATCATAAAAATCATGAAAAATGGCACGAACAAGAGCTCCAACTCAGTAAATTCAGTTGCGATTTCCGAACATTTAAAATAATTTAATCAATGCTATTAAAATAACTTCTACAAAAATAAGAAATTTATTTTTTTAAACAAAAACAGATTTTGTGGTTTTCTTTTTGTTGTTGTTTAAAGCAAAATCCGAACAAACTTTTTTCACCACTGGTCTGGACAGTCAGCTAAGGCTTCCGGTGTTACGTTAATGCGTATGAAATGGGTGTTTTGTTTACATGTAAATTTGTTTCACATTGAAGATATTGAAGATAAAAATAAATCTTTGTTTCCATTATGGATTTCTGATAGTATTTCAGTTCTGTGTCTCTGTTTTTCTGTTTCCGAAGAAATTTGTCTGTATTGAAACTTAATATTTTAATATGTGAAGAAATTCTTCTCTCGATTTTTTGGGGGGCATTGCCCCGGCACTTCAATTATTGGGGGGGGGGGCACGTGCCCCGGCTGACCCCCCAGAGTCTACGCCTATGATCACCATATATATGGCAATACTAATGAGAATGCACCAACGTTCCAAAAATGGAACATGCTTTGAAACTGGATTTTATCTTCTAGAGTTGGGCCCAATATTAGGTAATTGCTATTGTCATAACTGATTATAGATATCAATTAAACAAATACAATATGACTCACCTGTTAAATGATTCCGCAAATATTTTTTTTAACTTTATAAATTTTTTTGCTAATTAATCTCAAAATTCGTCAAAATTACGCAACGCTAGCACAAAAATAATTTAAGTTAATCAGAAAATAGACGTTGTTTTATATTCTCCGTTCCTAGTTCTTTCATTTGCAGACCAAAGATAATAAATTCACAAAGGCATTATATATTTTTATAACACTACAATTTATGTTCCAAAAATTGAACGTTGGTAAAATAAAGGTTAAATAAACCTGGTCTCTGCTGCCCAGCAGATATCTCGGGAGAGGGACAGGCCTGAGAGAAAGAACTCTGAGGACAAACTGCATTTTATTCCTGGAAGATCCAGAGCTAGTCCCTAAGGAGGAGGGTCGGACGAATGGTGCAGATACTTCTCCGTAAAGAAAAAGACGATAGAAATGAAGAAGAAGAAGAAGAAGAAGAAGAAGAAGAAGAAGAAGAAGAAGAAGAAGAAGAAGAAGAAGAAGAAGAAGAAGAAGAAGAAGAAGAAGAAGAAGAAGAAGAAGAAGAAGAAGAAGAAGAAGAAGAAGGAGAAGGAGAAGGAGAAGGAGAAGGAGAAGGAGAAGGAGAAGGAGAAGGAGAAGGAGAAGGAGAAGGAGAAGGAGAAGGAGAAGGAGAAGGAGAAGGAGAAGGAGAAGGAGAAGGAGAAGGAGAAGGAGAAGGAGAAGGAGAAGGTGAAGGAGAAGGAGAAGGAGGAGGACGAGGAGGAGGACGAGGAGGAGAAGGAGAAGGAGAAGGAGAAGGAGGAGAAGAAGAAGAAGAAGAAGAGGAGGAGGAGGAAGGAGGAAATCGTTTAATTTAAGTATAATCATTTATCGCATACAGACGTGACATGAGTGATATATAATTCACGTAAGAGAGTTGATTCTTTAGCGTCAGGTGGTGTTGAAATTGTGTTGAAGATGTTGCACATAATATTATGTTCCAAAAATATCTCAAGTTTTTGCTGCATTACGTACTAAGCCTGGATTTGATGATTGAATGCAGATTGTGGAAATGCGGTATACAGTGATTCCTATGGATATGTGACATCTCCGTATTATCCTAATTACTATGGACACAATCTGAGCTGCCAAAGCATCGTCTGGGCGCCACAGCGAAGCAAGTTCTCCTTCAACTTTGAGTATTTCAACCTACAAATCTGCTGCAGTTGCGACTGGTTGGAGGTATAAATGTCCGCTTCACATCTGAGATTTGCTGACCTTGCTGTCGAGATATCGAATTAATTTACCTTTCAATAAAACATTACATGATTTTGTTCTCAGGTCAAAGGTAACACATCATTTTTCAAACTTTTTTCCATATCTCGTGCAACGTAAACGTTACAAAAAAGATTCACTATATTCACAAGATTCTATTCACAAAATAGAGTTCACCCTGGTGTTAAATATATTTTACTGCGAAGTAAGATCAATAAGAAGAAGAAGAACAGTCCCTTAAGCTAGCCCTGAGGCAGCCATGGGTATGAAGTGTTAGCGACTTCATTTTCTTAGCCTCGGCATATGAGGGCGAGTGGCCAGTCCTCTCCCTCGCCGTCTCATCTTCCCACTGACAGTGTCAGTGTACTCAGCTAAGTTGGCTAGGGGGTGCAGTGGAACAGAAATCTCGAACCAAATTTCTGCCCTAGCGGGGATTTGAACCCCCGACCTCTCGATTGACAGTCCAGCGCGCTAACCACTAGACTACCGAGCATCCCGAGATCAATAGACAACATGAAAATATAGAGCACAAAAACAAAATGAATGACACTTGAAAGTGAGTTCCTATTGCTGAGGCTGTTACAAATTCCTTCACAGTAATGGTCGCATACGTAACGTACACTCGTAATGTAATCTGGCAAGACATTCATATGGCACAGATCAAGCATCTCCCCAAGAGCTAACTAAACGACTAAACAATAGCGGCTCAAGATAAACAGAAATGAAGGTGAATCAGTTGAAATAGAACATAATATTAGAGGAAGATTGTTCAAAGAGAACGTTCCAAAGAAATGGTTATACTTAGTACCTTTCTCATTCAGGCGCCACCAAGATGGCGCCTGAATGACAATACACCCGTACAACCGCATTGAGGCATCTCCTAGGTGGCGCCTGAATGCGAGTATTACCAGTACTGTCCTAAATATAACTTAGTTCATAATTACTTACGAAAGCAAAGAACTTCCATCACATGATTCAATGTGTGACAACATTCAGGACTTGAACGCAATGGATTAGAAGAGCAGCATCTGTCTGTACATTCTTGTTCTAGATAAGATGTCTAGACAACACGGAGTATGGTCCCTATAGATTTTGTGGACCTTATCCTTACGACAATCTGTATATCTACCAATGCAGTCAAGTGCTTCTCTGGTTCCGCAGCGATGGCTCTGTCAACAACATAGGATTCAACATCCAGTATAACGTCTACCCGGATGAAGGTCGGTGTAAACCGTAGCCTAGATGTATTTCAGAGGTGCACCTTAACAATACTTGCATACGTGCTGTTATAGTGACTTCGCCCTCTCTATCAAACGGCCCGGTTCGAATCTTCCATGTCGGTTGCCTTATCTGTGGGAATATCAAGACATAACCTGTCTTACGTTTCCTTTTGAACATGCCATACGTTCCCTTCTGAAGTTAAAAACCCTTCTGAAGAATGTCTATAAATGATCCAACCTCTCAGTATTATGTTTGTGTGTTTTTAATTGCTCTCTTATCTGACAATTGTTTACAGATATTTAAATAAACTGTTTCATGACATCAATCTTGGGTTAACTAGTCTTCTTACAATTCGTCGCAATTATTTGTAACAAAAGAAAAAAAACAAAGAAACCATCAAGACGCAAAAACCATCATGTCCTGCTCCACTTCGGTGTCGAACATCAAAAGTGATTGTTCATGTAGTAGTATAAATTGTCGTCTCGTGCCATGTTCGTAATAGAATGCACTCTTACACGATCCAATCCAGGAACTTCGCCTAAAACAGCCCAATCTCTCCGCTAAGAGCCTCTTGATCTCTCTCCTCTTCATTTCCGTTAACGCTTGAAAACTTTTCTTTTTGCCGGTGCTGGCACTGATACGGTTCGAGAGTGCCGCTGATAGGCCTATGAGTGGTGCTGTATTAGTGTTCGGTTACAATTGCAATTAAAATATTATCGTGATCATCATAATAATATTATCATCATCGCAAACAGTTCTGTGCTTGTGCAATCTAAAAAGCCACCTGAAAGTACAAGATTGGGTTAACTAGTCCAACTCTGTATCACATGCATAATTAATGAAGTTTATTCGCTCATATTCGAACGAACAACACATTCAATGAATTATAGTTCTTCTTAGTTAAGCTTTTTAGTTCTTGTGCTTTCTATTCAGTTGTATATTAAGGTATTATAAGACTATTATGTTAATCACTCGTCATTTCAAACCAATTTCTTGTCAAATAGGTGACCCTAACAATCGGGGCTTGGGACCCTTCTGGATCTGCCCTTTCTATGCATTAAACATAATATTTGTACATTTCATTATGTAATATTGGCTATTTTGGAAACAATAAATGAAATTAAATCGCCAAATAAATATAATTTACACAGTTTTAATTAAATATTAATCGTTAAAAATAATGGTGCGGAATTTAGCAGTTAAACATTTTGAGAATGTGTTTCATAAGATGAAATACCATTCTTACAGGGACTACGAGTTCGATTGGAACAACAGCTTTTCCGCAAACTACTCCAACTCCACCAAGTAAATACGTAATGTTTATATTGACATATACTTTGCTGTGACGTGCAGGACATTGCAGTTGAAGTTGAAGCCTAAGTAATAATTTAAGATTTTTATCTGACTTACTGGATGCTTCTTGAGGTCAGAACACGCGTGGTACATAATTTCGGCTCAAATTCTCCTGGCGACGTTAATTTAGTCAGTAAAAACCTTCAGAAAAACTGTTTCAAAAACAGCAGCTGCAAGTTTTCATTACATTAACATGTCAGGTACTTTATAGGACCTGTAAGTTTTCATGACATTGACAATCCTTCATAGTGTCAGGTATTTTATAGGACCTGTAAGTTTTCATGACATTGACAATCCTTCATAGTGTCAGGTATTTTATAGGACCTGTCTAGTCAATAAGAGTTACCGTGTTTCATAGAGGAAATTGGGGAGTGCGTATTTCCTTTAATCAGGCCATCCCATCCAGCAGTTGACGAGTACACAGGGCTAGTGCTTCGCAAGACTTTGTCGTTTATTTCCCAGCTTAAGTCAGAAGCAAATTCTTTTACCTCTTGACATGGGCACGTGCGCATAAACAATATGCCCATTTCCTTCACTCGGATTTAACTCAGCTAGATCTAACCCGCAATCGTCAGATTAGACACCAAGCGCAATAAAAAGGAGACCTCCGTGCAGAATACTCTAGATGAGCCCATGAATGAATATTAGGCATTAGTTCCAGCAATGAACACACTATTAACTGAAGTATTTTCTAATATCAGAAGGCTGTGGTGATGATAGCTATGCTGGACAATCTGGCGTCATAACTTCTCCGAACTATCCCGATGACTACGAAAATTCTCTGAAGTGTCAATACTATATTGACGCCTCTACAGGAAGTTCTTTCTCGCTAATCTTCGAACATTTCGACGTGGAAGATGACACGGATTATATCGCAGTATGTTTCAGTAGCGTGTTTCTTGAAGTTGGATTACTTCTTGTTTTATCATGTAATACATTTTGCGGGCGTTGTTTTTATTACGTGTAGTATTTTTTGTGTTCATTGACAAGCTAACTGACAAACCGCAGTGAGTAGGCCTAACATTCATACATATCACGGTACAGTCGTTAAGATCTTATAGAACATATGTATTGGCAGCCTGTTAGGCACCCGCTAATTTTACAGCTGCTCCTAGGGAGTGGAAGGCTGAGTCGACCTATAGGGAGCCTATGTGTATCAAACCACGTCTTTCAAGATCTTATATTCTTCGACCAAGAGTGTTACCACTCTACTATTCCCCTCCTATTAAATCCAATTTGAATTGTTGGCAATCCTTATCATGCACTATTTAGCATCAAATTTGATTGGATGAATTAGATTGTTCGTTCTACCAATAGCTCATTTCGAGTTGAATTTAATTTGAAAGCAAAATTTTTGTTATTTTATGTTATTCTTAATGCCTCTGTGTTGTTTTGCACGCAGTTATGCTAATGTAAGTAACCGGTTAAACTGGTTTCGAAATTTCACTATTCAACAATGTTCTAAATCTCCAGATAGGCCTATATGTCTGAAATTAAAAATTAAAAATCAAATAGTGTCTTGTTATCAGGAATGAAACTAAATAAATACTTTACGCAATAGATCAGTTGCGAAACCAATTCGAGCTTTCCCGAACAGCGATACACAGGAGTTACGTTACCTCCACCTCTCTCAATTCCATGGTGCAGTCAGTGTAGTCTATTCTTCAACACAGACTCCAATAGGGTATCTTCTGGATACAGCATCGATTACTACGTCAGTGAAGGAGGTGACTAAAATTATTAATGATTGTATAAATACTTGCAGCTCTTTGCTATTTCTGTTTTCTTTTTTTAATAATTGGAAGACAGCTTTGTGTTATTTCTGATGCAGCCATTTAGTTTAATGTTCTTCTACTATCAATAGTTTAACTTTCTTTTGTGCTATAACTCAAAAAGTGAAAATTATAATAAAAGCAAATTATGTAAAACATGACTCTGCGTGATTTCGAGATAGACGAGGGAAATGAGAGGCATACCGACCCAACCCTTGCCTCATTTCTGAAAATGGTTGAGCGCTAGGCGGAGTGGTAGGAGGAATGGCTAAAGCGAATGTTGAATCTGCTGTATGACCAGGTAGAAGTGACACGCCAGCAAAAGATTCTGCTGCAAATGTCCCAGAGTCAGTCAGAGGAACCGCAGTTCAACTCCGTGGCTCAACAGTTGCGAGACCTGACAGAGATGCTCAGTGCTTCCGGGGCCATTTTGCTATAATCGAATCATTCGTCCATCTGTAGAGAACACATCTGTTTCGAGCAAACTATCTCCTAGTTATTGAACCAGAAACAATGTTGACGGTCCCTTACCCGGCCCCGGTTGGATCCAAAAGAGCGTTCTATGGTAATACGATGGCCTGCAAGCGGATGCCTTAACCTTTAATACATGCATACATACGTACATACAAGCATGCATACATACATGCAAACATGTAATGTTTGCTCTTACCAAGCATATATCACTATGTGTTTACCAGCATCAACGCATCCAAATTTCTCTGTCTAGCGTTGTGCAGCGTGTAAAATCCTCATTCATACTCTAACTCTGCTCGATCAGCTACAGTAGCTTGTTGTTGAATTCAGAATAAGATTTCTGACCTATGAAACCTTTAACTGAGCGTAAATACCTATCTTCCACCACTAGTATCCCTGAATATTAGGGTGGTTCACAAAATCATGTAACAGATTTGAGTTGTCCACAAGGCTAGTTTTGTTGTTTATCATGATTATAACAATCATGCAAAATTTTTATGAAAACAAATAAAATTTAGAGGTCAACCCATTTGACAGTTTTTAGGTTATCTGAACAAAATAGATAAATTGTTCCGCAATGGTTACCCAATGACATGAGCGCTGTCTTGAATAGCAACCAGTCGAAGAATAAACTGCTTCTATTCCTCGACAAAAAGACATTTGACAAGACGACTTCCATGACGTGATGACGGCATGCAATCCATACCACTTCAGCCTCCAAAGCGTTTTCAATTCTAACTCATGCGCCTTTTGGAAGCCCTGTTGTATCAAATACGAGGCCTTTTATCTGTGAATTCAGATTCCATTTATCAGTTACCTCAGCACAGGTCACCTCTTCCTCTCTCCATTGTTGAAATTGACAGAAGTTTTCATTACCATTTCCAGTGACACTAACAGCTATGTGTATGCGGTCCAAACTTTCGTTTGATCCATCAACGTCGGTCCTGCCAGTGAACACTCTCTTCTATTGCAGATCTCTTGTCTTCCTTTTATTCTAGATCGTCTGATTGAACTTTGAGATAATGTGATTTCTGAAATGTCATGGCCAAGCCCCTGTTCAACAGCTCCAGCTACAAACACAGCACCACGGTCTGGAAAGCCAACACGATCCAAAGCAACTTCAGGGCACTGGAAGATGTTCTTGGATATCTTTTTTGATGATGAAGCAGCAGTAGCAGCTGTTGATGTAGACATTGTAGACGTACAAGACTGAATTGGCTGATTTGCCTCTACTCATCATCTCCTTCTGACTCCTAACTAGATGTCAAGGCAGGAAGCTCACCTTTTCTTTCACTAATGCCCCTTGTCTTGCGTTCTTCGTATTTCACTTTTACCATTCTCTCCTTTTCCTGTCGTTGCCTCTTCCTGCTTTCTGTTGCTGCTGTCTTCAAGTCTACTCCACCCATGCTGCTGGAAAATACGTCTTCTCTTTGCATTTAAAATAATTTCCGATCTTCTTCCTGCTGGATTTCTGTCATAAAGTCCTTTGTGGCAATATCAAACAATTCTTGAAGATCACATTTGAGCAAGTCTTCTTTCATCCTGTCACTTTCTCGCTGTCGTGTTCTGTGAACCTTCAGGGCCAGCCAGGTAGTTCTGATACAGCTTTGACAGTTTTCTGACACACAAGTCAACCCCCAGTGTTGGTATTCTGGCTCGCATCCAAATACAAATAACTGCGTCACAGGACACTTTGTAACTTTCTGAAAGAGTTCTTCAATGTTATGATGAAACTGAAGTAGTTGCAGTAGGCCTACAACCAGGCAACGTAGTAATCTTGCTGTAGATAACTGAGAGATTGGCTTTCCCAACAGCCAGTACTCTGGGTCTGATCTCAAACTAGATGAAGCCATATTAGTTTAATAACACCTGTAAACATGACTAAAAGACACATTAGCACACAAGTAAAATGTTGAGAATGGGTTGACCTCTAAATGTCTGACACTAAATGCACAGTCAGGCTGAAATTTAACAGGCAAACTATCTATTCCCAGTTGACAAAAGTAAGCTTTGTGGAGAATTGATTCCACAAACACAATTTTCTGTATGGTTTCTGGACCACCCTACTGTATATCCTGCCTTGCAGTCTGCGAGCTTCGGGTATGGGTCTTTTGAGTGTAGCGTGGATTCTCGTTCATCCCATGTTGCTGCCTCCAAGGAATGAAATCACCTACAAATGTTTATCTATTGCGCGAATTCTTTTTTCTTTCAAAAAACGCACAGAACTCGCTATTTCTCATTGGCATTCGAACATCTGGTTGTCTAACTGATCTCCACCTGGCGACTGACTAACTGCGTATCAGATTTGCAGTTCTGTGAACGTGCGCGCATTTAAAGCTTCGCATTAAAAAGAATGATGATGATGATGATGATGATGATGATGATGATGATGATGATGATGATGATGATGATGATGATGATGATGATGATAATGATGATGATGATGATGATAATGATGATGATGATAGTAGAAGTATTAGTAGTACTAGGAGGAGGGGTAGTAGTAGTAGAAGTAGTATAAATAATAATAATAATAATTATAATAATAGTAATATTAATAATGAGCAGAAGAAGAAGAAGAAACAGACGAATAGGGCCATTCCGGACACGTTTTATTTTCTACATAAGATAATAATAATAATAATAATAATAATAATAATAATAATAATAATAATAATAATAATAATGATAATAATAATAATAATAATGATAATAATAATAATAATAACGCTTCAATGCTGCTGCCTTTATAGGAACTTTCATGCAGCCAGAACTTGTAGAGTGATCCGCCGTTCCAGAGTAACGTCGAATAATCTCCGGATTTAGTTTTGGACAACCTGAGGGGTTATAACAACCTCGGATAAAATAATAATAATAGTAATAATAATAATAATAATAATAATAATAATAATAATAATATAATTAATGTTAATAATAATAGCTTTCCGCGGCACTTTCCCTCTATCAGAACCTGAGGAATTGCGGCCCTTCCAGACATCTACTTCTTTTAATTAATATTTAAGTCCGCGAGGAATCATATGTACCTTGGGGGAATAATAATAATAATAATAATAATAATAATAATAATAATAATAATAATAATAACAGTAGTAGTAGTAGGCCTAGTAGTAGTAGTAGTAGTAGTAATAATAATAAATATACATGTGTATCCCTTTTGCGCATGTCTTTGTTGCATCTTCAGGCTGTGGTAACACGGTGTACAACGGTTCGGTTGGAAATGTGACATCTTCGAATTATCCGAATAACTACAGCGACAACCAGGACTGTTACAACATCATCTGGGCTCCGCAACCTAGTCACTTCTATCTTCAATATCTTGATTTCGCCGTACAGGTCGCCGACCCATGTACGCTTGACTGGGTCGAGGTAATTAATAGCTTCACAGGATCAGGTGAAGGAAGAGGTTGAGTTCAATCTGCATATTTTAGTTGAGTTATTATTACATTTCTTTCGTCTTCTGCCTATCAGTATTTCTTCATTTCTGCTGATGATTGTCGTCTTGCATCGCCAACTTACAAATGATCAACTATCCGTGCGTAGGTCGAAGACGTGTTTCGGTTCCCTCTGCTCTGCTGACTCACTTGAGTCATTTAAGACTAAACTTAGGACTCCTCTGAACACTAAGGCTCATCTCAATTAGCGATTTAGTTGCGATCGTCATCTTTGTTACGGCATGACGGTGTAACGGCGCCTTTCATGTAGATATTGTCGATGTTATTATTACTATCATTTATCATTTACTGTTGTTGTTGTTGTTGCAGTTGTCAACAGTCTCTTGTATTGACACTTCCTCTACTTCGCATTAGTAACTGTTCACTGTTTTCTGTATATCTACGTATGATGATGAGGAGTTCTCTGCCCGAAGGCAGGTTCATTGGCTTTATGCCACCCGGGGATGAAATTAGTGAGGTGGATTACCATTGCCTTCCTCACAGACAATTGTGGGTGAGCAACTTGTTCAAGGTCGCTACGCAGTGGCTTTAGGTAGATTCGAACCTGCGACCATCCGGTTACAAGGCACAGAACATACCACTACACCACCGCGTCACCACCGCGTCACCACCGCTACCGGTAGCTCTATTTAAAGTAAATCGTGGCTGTCACCTCATGAAAAAACACAGTCCAAACAGTTTTTCACAATATTATCTTTCCAATTCACAGACGACATTTGAAACCAAGTTCTTTTCTAATGTACAGCCAACACTCTGCAGAAACCTAAAACAAACCACATCAGCAAATCGTGCCTATAGAATTATACTGTTCTATGTCCACTTTTTTGAAAACCGAGAAAAACGATTTCTTAGATTTGCTGACGAAAATGTTTTGCGCTGTTTCATTGATGGCAATTAAATTAAAATTTTTGGACAACACTGTGTTCCCATAGTATGACCATGTATGTTTTTTGAATATAATGTACACTGAATATTAGTAAATTTTGATATAATTATGGCAGGGTTGACTATTTTTGGACATAGAGCTTTATAACATTTAAAAGGCCAGGCTACGGACACACAACGCCATGATTGCAGAACTATAGGGATATAAGTCCAAGTCACGTGTTCAGATCTCTCACTGGTATTGGCTATGGACATAACGCTGTATAATACTGTTCTTTAAAAGTCACTTCATCGCGGATCTATGGAACATGCACGTGATAGAAAATCATTCGTTCTATTGGATGTGGACTTGTACCTCTGTAGCATTAAAATATTTAAAATACTGTCCACATTCGTGGACATAGAGCTATATGATCCTGACAGATAGCGCTGAAGAAAGCGTCTACAGTTAAGCTTGACTATTCTGGACATAGCCCATGTCATCCTGATAACGGATATATCATTAGGTTGATTTTTCAAAAAAGTGGACATAGAACTTTATAATTCTATAGGCACGAAATCTTTCGCGCGCTCTCGTACATGAGCCTCCTAACACCTGAGAAAGAAACTAATTATATCAGGTGTTAGGAGGCTCACGTACGAGAGCGCGCGAAAGATTTGCTGATGTGGTTTATATATATATATATATATATATATATATATATATATATATATATATATACACACGACACTACTGCAAAGCGAACTAATCAATTATAGAATCTGCAAGAGTAAACTACAGCCACTCTAAAAATTAGGGATTTGTTGAAGCCATTGTCAAAAATGCAGAATAGAGTCAAATCTCAACTTGTATCTCTAATTATTGCTGATTATTCTCTGTAATTACACTGACCTAAAAAAGGTTTAGGCTATTCTTAATGTTTTTCAGAGAATTACTATGGCTGAAAAATCTGATTGATATTAGGAACATGTTTTGTTTATATTTGCGCGTTGTCACTTTTTACATGACCTTTGTTGCACATGCTAAATTGGCATCATGCTATTTTCTGTAACATGCTTTTTGCCAAACGTCTTATACGCTCCTTTGTCCGTCGCAAACTTTTTGTGATTTGCTTTTCGACGCTCCACCAAATCGGTTGTTGGTTAAATGAAAGTGGACTAATTAACGAATAATTGAGTGAATTATATTCTAGTTGAGCTGCCTCGACAACAACCCTTCTAACAAACACAGATTTTGTGGGGCCATTACCTATCCAGTTGACTTCTACCAGTGCACTCAAGTACTTGTCTGGTTCCACAGCGATGCCATTACACAATATCCGGGATTCAACCTCGAATACCATGTCTATCCGGAGTCAGGTTTGTTCAGGGAAGATGTGATTAACGTAGGAACATACATGTATTTTCGCGAAAATCAGACAAAGTGAGATAGCGCGGTGAAAACATTAGTTGTTAGGGTGTAATATACCTATTAACTGTGCTTATTAGATGTATGTACACCAGAGTGCGATTTGCAATTGGTTAAAAAAAGAATATACTTACTTACTTACCTACTTACTTTAAAGTTTAAGTGGCCTGCAGATAAAAAGATACTTCATAACACTGACCTCTTGTAACAAATGATTTGATTATTGATTTTTCATTGTTGTCCAGATTTGCTTTGATAGCCGAATAAGTCGTTTGAATTTGTTTCCATGAACTTTTTAACACTCGCAGTCACACAGACATTTTTTTCGAATCACACAATACGCACAAGAATATATCCGTCAAGATCTTTAACATTTGGACCGTACGCGCGCTTCTGCCTAGACGTACACATCATGCACATACATGTACACATCATGCACATACATGTACATGCAGGTATGCGCACGCATAGTTAAAAAAGGGCATAAGCATACATGTAGGTAAGTAGGCTCTAAGTTCAATCAAACAAGCATGCGTACTATATAATCGGTAAACGTCGTGCTTTCAGAACTTTCAAATAAAAACACAATGTTGAACACTAAAAGATAGAAGTGTTTTTCATAAACAGACCTTCGAACGGTATCTAATTTTCTTTGTTTATGCGTGCAAGTCTGAGAGACTATTTGACCATAATCTGCAAGCTCAGAGTTCCATTTCTCTTGTCGAAGTGTGAGTTCTACTAAGCGTTCTCGTATGCCGAGGCTAAGAAACCGCTCTTTCTATATCCTCTTCCTCTTCTTCCTCCACTGCTTTCAGCTATGTTTTGTCATGTCATGTCAATCCGCCGTCGTCGCTTCGCGACGGTTGGCTGCATGAATGAACTATCGCTGCCCAGCGTTGTCTGTCTTTTGCGACTTTTAATAAACCAACACCTGAAAGGCCAGTCCATGTTATGATGTTGTCGAACCAACAGATTCTTGGCCTTCCGCGTCCACGAACTCATCACACTACTCTCGATGCTATCCTGTGGCTGTCGCATAACATGTCCAAAGTACCGTAATTTTCGAGATTTGATATGACCCAGTAACTCGCTCTTTATCCTCGCCCGTTTGTAAACTTGTTCGGTGGTCACCATTTCTGTCCATGAAATTCGAAGTAATTTCCTGACACATTTGTTCTCAAAAGCCTGGATGTATCTTTCTTCTTTCTTCTTCAGTGTCCAGGCCTCGCAACCGTATGCTGCCACCGCCAAACCAAGGCTCTCATCAAACGTAGCTTGGTCTTAGTGCTGATAGCTTTGTTTTTCCACAACTTTGCTAGCTTAATCATAACCGTTGTACCCATGGCTAACCTTGACTTCACCTCGCCATTACAGTCTGCATCCTTCTTTACTCTACTTCCCAAATAGACAAAAGAGTCTACCTGCTCCATCCTACCATCGACCACCCTGATCTCAAGTACTTTATCAGTATTCGTCATTACTTTCGTCTTTGTGGGATTAATCTTCATGTTATACTCGTTTGCAGCTCCCTCAACCCTGCACACCAACTCTTGTAATTCCTCAATAAGACAATGTCGTCTGCATATCTTTGATTGTTGATGGTTTTTCCCCCGATCCTGAATCCACCAGTAAATCCCTGCAGTGCTTTCCGCATCACTTGTTCTCCTAGGATATTGAACAAACATGGAGAGAGGTTGCATCCCTGTCGCACTCCTTTCCTGACACAGAACCATGTTGATGTGAGGCTGTCTATCTTGACAGCAGCATGTTGTTTTCTGTATAGTTTTTGCAACAGTTGGACTAGTTGAGGCGGGAAACCCATTTCTAACATTGTTAGCCAGAGCTTATCATGCTGTATCATGTCGAAAGCTTTTGTAAAGTCAATGAAACAAAAGTACAGTGATTGGTCCCTTTCTTTTGCTTTTTCCAAGATTATACGAAGGTTTACGATTTGATCTCGCGTGCCCCTTCTAGGTCTAAATCCAGCTTGTTCCTGAGCGATCTCGCTTTCAAGTTTAGTTTGTATTCGCTCGAGGATCACTCGCAGCAAGATCTTGCTAGCATGTGAGACTAGTGCGACAGTTCGGTAATTTCCGCAATAAAGCGGATCACCCTTCTTAAAGAGCGGGATGAAGATTGATTGTGTCCATACCTCTGACCATTCCCCCGTCTCCCACATCTGCGTACATATCTCATGTAGTTTTGACAATGTCATTTCCCCACCGAACCTAAATAGTTCAGTAGCTATTGTATGTGGACCTGGTGCCTTTCGCATAGATGATTTTAACAATGCTCGTCTAATTTCTTCCTTCAACGGCGGTGGTTCTCTTTCTTGAACGTCTATCTCTACGTTCTCAACTTCATCGTCATACAATTCTGTGTTTTTCACTATTCAAATATCACGACCCCTTATAATAATCTTTCTAATACTCTTTATACCCTACATCTTCCGCCTGTTCCTCTTAGAATAACTAATTCATTCATAAGCTACTCTAATCATTTCCGTTTTCCACTTTCTCACAAATTCTTCCTACGCTTTTCCCAGCATTCTCCTCACAGGCTTTCCACTGCAAATTAAAGTCTCACCTCTTCAAGAATTCCTACCCTGATCCATCCGTCCCTCTGCCTTTCAAGCTTTTTCGTCCTCAACGAACCCCCCTTCCGTAACAGCTGCTCTACCTCTCTGGTTTCTCTGGCAACCGGACTCAGACATCCAATCATCCAATGGACATCGATCTTTGGACAACCCCTCGGATACGATGCATGCAGTGCTCGTGAATAAGATGGGGCTTTGCGCTACCTATAGAGTAGCACTTTGGAATGTGTACATATACCTACATATTAAAGCCTAATTGAAATATATTTAAATATAATTCAAATATGAATATAATACTTAGAATATAGCTTCAGTGCCTATTTATAGCTGATCATGTCATATATCACGTGACTGAATTTTCAGCCCCTCTTGTTTGGAGATGAAGCGAGCTGTTAGCCCCATTTGTCTTATACCATTATCGTTATAGGTTGCGGTGACTTATCTTACTACGGGTGGTCTGGAGTCGTCACTTCTCCCAATTACCCTGGCTATTACAACGACAGCACCTACTGCGATTACAACATTTACGCTCCACCTTTGTTCAGTTCGATTGCTATCGTTTTCCAAGTTTTCTACACTGAAGAGTGCTGTGATTATGTGACAGTTAGTATATTTTGACATTTTATTTTTGAACATTGATTGCATTGAGGTTTCTATTTTTCAGGATATATGTTCCAGAATATTCATTGCGTTTTAGAGTATTTTATACTTATTTTTATTTCAATTTCTATTGCATACTTGCTTGTTGCTCTGCTGCCAATATTAGAAGTGTTGTTGCACTGATATTACGTATTAAAGCACCTGCCCATTTTTAGTTAAATAAATCGATATACCACTATAGGACTATTCAAAAAGTCCATGCGTCAAATTTGAATGAAAAACACATTGAATTACGGTTGTTGCTAGTAAAGTCTTTTAGTTCTAGTTTATTTTATTCTATTGTGTTAAAGTATTGTAAGTCTATTGTTAATCACTCGTCATTTCAAACCAATTTATTGTAATATAGGTGACACTACTGAGCGGGGTATTGGTCCCGTTGGGTTATGCTCTCTGTACAGTACATTGCGCAATGTTTGTTTTGGGGAACAATAAATAAAAAAATGCAAAGAGTAGCCAATTAACTACATTGGCTTTGTTTGAATTATATCTGTGAGACATCTGAATTTACATTCATTTTATATTTTAGGGTAAGCACTGTAAGCTAAGCTTTAATTTATCATTAGTATCTTTTATAACAGGCTATTGCAGTATATCAACAAGATATATAGGAATATTTAGGATATCACTTAGACAGTCCCCAATATCTCTGTTTAATATTCTAGCTATAAGATTTCTGCTTTAAACAAGAACTATATCAGGTGCATGGTACAAATTTCAATTGTTCGAAGTTTTCCTTTTACCTTTCGGCAATAGATCAGCTGTCCAACAAACTCGAGCTACTCTCCAGTGACATATTCTGGAAATTCACTACCTCAACCAGTTTCAATTCCATGGTGCAGTCAAGGAAGAGTCAACTTTCGCACTGATGATTCAGTAGCCTTCACTGGTTTCAGTCTGGACTACCATATCAGCCTTGGAGGTGAGGATAATCACAGTCACGACGCTACAACCTCAGCAATTCGAGCACGTGTAGCTAGAATTTTAATAGCGGATGTGGCTTGCGTCTCTATGATAGCCTAAACGCAGTGGCGGCGATCTTGTCTGAGAGATGGGTGTGGGGACAAAGTCGACCTTGGTCTGGTGGATGACCTTTTCTTAAGAATTCTTCCCGAACAAAAATTTTTTAGGAGATAAGTTTGTGATATTTTCGCAAATTCATCTCCAAAAAAGTTGATGACCTTTTTTTAGTCATTCGCCTCTTTTACAACTATTTTAGGGTCTCGCACCAATATGATAACTTTTCCTTTTATTAGAACGTCGTATCATCACCCAGAAATTGTAATACTGTTTTTAGTTTTTATAAATTCTTCTCGATAAAAAATTCTTCTTCCTTTCCCTTAATTTCTCGGGGGGGGGGGGAAGAACACTTCTCCTGATAAATTGAACTTTTACCTCATCTGGTAAAAAAAGGCTTTGAAAACCCTAACACGCAATTGCATTTGTTGGCCTTTTTGGTGTTTCTTCAAAATGTGGGGGGACAAATGTATGGCGTGTCCCTCCACTCTAAAAAGGTGGGGGACATGTCCCCCGTCCCTCCATGATCGCCGCCCATGCCTAAACGTCTCTAAGGCGCTTCCGATGTGACAACAAAACACCACAATCAAACCCATTGGTTTCTATGGCGTCTACGAACAAGAGGCAGATAAAGTGAAAGTTTACACGTTGGAAAAAGCCAGGCAAGCTATTATAATCAAAGCGACCGACCATTTCAGTGATATTATGCAACACCTTGAAAGTTCGCCCCAGAATAAAAACCAGTTTACCTGCGCGGCTTCGGGAAGAATTCTACGGCCAGTATCGGATGACATCGAGAGACAGCTCTCTAAGATAAGATGGAGCCTAGCAGGCTAGACAAATGTGCAATGTGTTACCATTCATTCTTATTGCATAATTTTCATATCATGGATCTAAACATTGACAACGTGATTGAAAAATTATCAAACGAAATAAAGAGTTACAGAAAGTATCAAATGAAATAAAGAATTATAGAAATAATACGGCAATGAAACGACATGGGCAAACATATAAAAGTTTGTGGAAGTCAAATAAAAGAGCCAAGCAGCCATTCCAAGCGCTTGTACTTTTGATATACGCGTCATTTATGTAGGTTCTTAAAATGCTTTTAAAATTATTATTTTTTGTCTATATCGGTTTGATTATAATTACTAACACTGTCTTTAGCTTGTGGTAACACTGTGTATACTGAGACGAACGGTTATATTTCATCTCCGAATTATCCGAACAACTACGGCGTCAGTCAGAACTGTTCTAGCATCATCTGGGCATCTAAGGCAATCACATTTTCTATCAACTTTCTACACATGAACGTGGAGGAGTGCTGCGATTTTGTTGAGGCAAGTAGTTTACAGTCCTCGAGCGTTTTTTCAAGTCTAGTGGTCCACATACTAGGCTATCTTGTCGACTGCAATCATTGATTGGAACACACATGACTATTAGTGTGGCGGGCAGGCAACGATACTACTACTATTAAGGCTTAATAAATAATAATAATTTTATTATATTAATCGCCAAGTTATGCAATACTTTGATATTAATTTTGTTCTTTAATTTTAAGTTTTTTTCTCATATACAACAATGGTTTATTGTTTTGATCCAGTTTAATAACTGAGTCCTTACTTCTTTTCAGCACTGCTTCACCATACAAAATTAATAATATAAACAACAGAAATATCACGAAATCATGAAGTGAACTTTTTGTCACGCTCCTCGCATTGGCTGCTTCCAACTAATAAATATTTATGACCAAGACGTCACTGTTTAAAAATGGCGAAATTTCAACGGACGTTCATTTCACACTTATTTCAACGTTAATTTATAGGCCTACATGCCGTAAAGGACTGCACTTTTAACCCCTCAAATGGGGTTAAACTAATTTATTAATGTGGCGAACAGGCTGAGACGAACCAGCTTAACGGGTTTAAACGGGTTTAATTAGGCCAAAATCCCATTTATTTTAAACGCCTAATTCCCTTGTTTTTTAAACGGATTTAGACCACAACAGACTGCAGAATTTACCAAATGTTTTTACTATGAAGGTCATGATGAATTTCAGGCACACTGGAAAATACATTTTCAAATTGTTTTTAGTCATATCGCTTGGTTTTTTTAATGACTTAATAGGCCTTGACAAAAGTTTTAGCAAACAAGTTGAAACAACTTTTTGCTTTCAATATCTGAAAATAAAACTACGAAAACTCAACTAAAAACGGAAGCGCTTATCACGTGAGGGTTGATGAAAAGTTAACTACAATGTATAACACGAATGATGATAGACATCCATTATACTGTATACACATACTTAAGTAAGTAAGGAACGAGGTAGGTAAACAAGTTACACCTACACGGTAGAACACATTAAGAAATGAAAATGACAATATGAAATTTTATAGGAATCTTGAAAAATTCTATGCTGTTGACAATAAACGTAGAGGAATTACATTGTTGCATGGACTCTGCATGGACGGGGTCCAGGCTGTGCTGGCCTAATAAGTGGCAGAACGGCGTCTAGCCTTTAAAATAAGTGCATGGACGCCGTCCATGACCGTCCAATTACACCTTCTTAACAGATAACATATTATTTATATATTGCCGCTACTTCTCTAACTATACAGCGCTATTAATTACCTGGTTTATACTACACCCTCTCTTTGTGCCGTCGGCTCTAGGAGTCCTAGCGATCGTCATGCCACACAGTCTCCGTTGCCGTCTTGCTACTTCTCCCAGTAGCCCTTGAGTCGCGCTTTGGCCTGGGAGTCCCACCTCAGCGCTCCGGCCTGGGAGTCCCTCCATCCGCGACCATCGGCGTGGTTTGGTGTGTGGCATGACGATTTTCTTGGCATGATTAACAGGGGTGGCTTGCCATTGCCTTCCCCTGGTTTTGCCTGCCGTGCCCGTTCGTTCCCCCTCCTAGGAAGAGTACTTCCTAGGAAGGGTACTAACGGTCCGCACCACGAGAAGGTGGGCACGGAGGACTTTGGTTCACCAGCCCAGGTCGGATCCGAGTCTACGCTCATCAGAGTCGTCGGTCAGGTCGCCTCCCTGCTTTACTCTGTACCAGAGTGACTGGTGAACCTTTGCTAGTTCACCCTATGTTAATTAATTAAATAGACAAGTCATTTGATAAGTCTTGTGCCGCTAGAAGTTGCACAAATGAAACTGGTCTGTGTGCTCCTATGTGATTCAAAGCCGACCATCCACTGTCTGGTTCAGAGAGTCGTTCACTGAACCGAGCTTCAAGGTTGGCGATTGCTACGTAGGCAACTTCCTGAGGATGCTTTTTTCACAGAACATGGTTGCTGCCGTAATGAAAATTGTCTTTGCATTTTTGGGTGCCTTCTGTACAACAGACTTTCTCTTCGCCCCCATTCTACGTCTGGTAACTACGAAAATACCCCCATTAATTTGACTGCTTGCATCTTGCTAGAAGAGAGAAAATTAATAGTTGTAATAGTGAGAAGGGTATATCATTAGAAGAAATAAAAAAAGTGGTAGCCAGTAAAAACAGAGGCAGATAGCCGCCAGCAGACTGGCCAACAAATAGGATTGCATCATGGAGGAATGTGGAGAAGGAGTGAGTGTGGCCAGCCACTAGAGCCAGGTTAGACAGAGGAAGCCAGAGAACCAATGGAGAACTTAAGAAGAAACTAGACAGACTGGAGCAGGCAGCAAGATTGAAGACATTAGAAAGGCCACTCGGGGTCAAAGGTAAAAAGAAAAAAAATGGACAAACACCTTTATTTTGAGTTAATACATTACATTTTTACCTAATGAATTGCTATCTTCGTCTGTCAATAATTGTAGTGTATTTATTGTATATGGGCATTCATAAAGCGCCTCTCGCGGTATAAGCCATTCACGGGCTCTCCCAGTTCGCGAGACCTCGAGAGAAAAAGCAGGATATAAGATGAGAAAAAGAAGAAACAATGCTAGCAGAAATAATGTGTTGCGGACTGGAGGAGGAAGTCGCTTCCAAAGCGAGGGACCTACATGTACGCAGGCAAATGAGCTGGATTGAGCCATACTAGTCCTGACACGAAGAACTAAGAGGTCAAGGCGATCAGAAGATCGGAGAGGACGTAGCGAAGCAGCAGAATGAGGCCGAAGAATTAGGTCTCGCGAGTACTGTGGAGCAGTAATATTTTATAATAAAATTTGTTTAACCAACATTTACGTCGGTAATAGACCAACGGAGAGGTACGACATGTATGAGGTATAATTATGTTCGGTCAATAGGTGATATGGGCCAAATGACAAATCCGCGCTACAAATCTCACCCACATCAGTAGAAATCAATTCAAATGTAATTTCACATACTGTATAATATGCAAAGTTTATGTGTTGCTCTCATTTAGCTCCGTTGCCAAGATAACGCAGAATACGGTACGCATCGATTTACCGGAACCACCATTCCACCACCGCAGAACATCCCCAATTGTACGCAAGTTCTTGTCTGGTTCTACAGTGATGACTCTGTTACGTACGAGGGATTCAACCTTGAATACTATTTCAGTCCAGGTGCAGGTGAGTGAACTAGAAACATCTCGTTAACCTTGTGCACGAAAACATAGCTATCAAATATTTCTGTTTAGCATATTCGCTTTTAAACTCTTCTGCTTTCTATGTAAATAGGGCTAAAGTCTGGCTATAAATGTGGACAAAACATTCCACACTTAAACAGATTAGGGTAGAACAAGTCGGCTTGTGCAAAGATGTCGGTAAAGTTCGAAAATATTTCTTGAATGAAATTCTCACATTTTATTCTGTTTACAACAGTCAAATGTGGTATATAAATAAGATATTCAGAACTTCTGGTGTGTTTGGTTTGTGTACATTTTATGTCTATCTAAAACTGTAATTAATACCATCGTCTCTTAAAGTGAAATAAGTGAGGGGCGAAACTTCCAACGGGCGAAATGTGTGGGGGAGCATTTAACCTAAAAACAGAAGTTGTTTCCTTGCTGTATGATTGTGCGTAAATTTCAGCCGAGAGCGCATCCTGTGTCAAATAACACTCTGAGGCGCCCAATAAATGAACCTTCCGTCCTTCCTTCTCGACTACTTCCTTCTTTTTTCTTTACTCTTTCCTTCTTCCCTTCGTTTCTTTCTTCCTTAGCTTGACTTTGGTTTCTCTGCATGCCTTCCTAACTCTCTGACTTTTCGAATATCGACCTTGCTGTTTTAATAGATTACCACCTTGACTAAACGATATCAGTCGGAGAGGTCATCGATAGATGCATTACCCATTATGCTAGCGACGCCATAGAACAGTGGTTCCCAAACTTCTCTGGGTCGCGACCCACTTGTGAAAATCTTGGCAGTCTCGGTACCCACTGTGTAAAATTAAGCATTGTGTACTAAAATTTGCCTCATAAATTGGTATCGAAATATGCGGATTTACGTACAGCGCTTAAAAATTTAAAGCATTAAAAGGAAACGTAGGTAAAAACAGTTTACAATTTATTGCAATCCAGCTATTTATAGCCCAAACATAGCCAAATGTTGTTGGTGAAAAAAATAAAAGTTTATAGGAAAAATTTGGCGACCCACTTGCCAGAGCTTCGCGACCCACTTTTGGGTCGCGACCCACAGTTTGGGAAACTCTGCCATAGAAAGCACTAGATTACACTTAGATTAAATTTCCCGTTTTCCTCCTTCTTCCTTATGTCAATGCTCTCAATGCCCGTTGGTGTCCAATGCACACGTATACATTTTCTTGACCATGCAGGGGTTACAGCAACAACAACATCATCATCATCATCATCCTAATCATCATCATCATCCTCATCATCATCATCATCATCATCATCATCATCATCATCATCATCATCATCATCATCATCATCATCATCATCATCATCATCCATGCATAAACGACCGAGGCCTCGGTCGGCTACCTTGGTACTTTGGTAGCGCTTATTGAACCTCTCTAAAATGCGAAATTATTTTTTTCCGCCAGCTCGCCCTTGATGGGCGATTAGAAATGGAGAATATGCGGTCAAAGTTCTCGTTTTGAAGTTGAGGATCTTTATTTCCTCTTCCGTACGTTTATGACATGAATGATAGATTCTTGCCTCATCCGGTAGAGTTTTCCGTTTCTGAACGGACCTCATCAAAATCATCCAATCCCTCACTTACCACTGGCTCGCAGTTCCAGCAAAAATCCAGTAACATGGACCGGCATGCGTCTTTGGCTCACAGTTCTTGGCCATTTAGAGGAGAAACAGTCGTGGACCTCTTCCGATGAAGCGCTCTGTCTGTCTTCTGTTTCTCATTCTGGCTGTCTCTCTGATCTACGTATGCAGACATATGTATGTAGGCCTACGTATGAATGTATGTATATCAGAACAGTAATTTAGCGCATAACATAATACATCTTAATAACGTTAGAATATGGCAGAATGTTTGACCGTCTATCTCTCTTTGTTTATGTGTTACAGAAGACAGCAAAGTGCTCGGCAATGGAAATCCGAATGCAGCGGAAAAAGTGTCAATCCATGGAGAGCCGAATGGAGCAGAAAAAGTGCCCAGCAATGGAAAGCAGAATGCAGCAGAGAAAGTGCCCATCAATGAAAAGCCTGATGGAACAGAAAAAGAGCCAATGAATGGAAAGCCGGATGGAGCAGAGAAAGTGCCCATTAATAGAATGCCGAATACAGCAGAGAAAGTGTCCATCAATGGAAAGCCGGATGCAGCAGAGAAAGTGCCCATCAATGGAAAGGCAAATGCAGAAGAAAGAAGAAAGGGGGAATAGACAGATATGCTCTTGCTTCAGTTGAGTTCAGTCAACACCCTGCTGGGCTCAGTTGGCAGATAAATGCTGAGTTTTATGACTTCGTATTTCTTTCATGCTTATCAGATGTTTAACTAGTTTATATAATACAAAGCGACTACTTTGAGTTTCCAAGTTCGCTTTTAGCCTTCAGAGTTTCCAAATTTAACCAAGATCTTTTGGACTTGATTGAAGAAGGTCAGTTGGGTTTTCCGGTGGTGCCGGTCAAATCCTCTATAACGAAGGATGGAGTTCGTAGTAATTTTTGTTATGACATAGCGTAGATAAAATAGCAACTAACATTTTAATCATTAAATCTTAAATCTTCTAATCGCTGAATAAAACTATTTATCTTTGTTGTGACACAGCGTTGTTAATCAGAAGCTACCTACCTACACAGATTAACGAGCTTCTCCCGACCGAGAAGGAAGCCAAACTTATGCACAATGGGTATTCTAAGATTTGGGACCACAGGGTTAATTAATATCATTGATAAAAATGGCCATCAAGAAACTTAAGTTCCAGTGGAGCAGCGTATTTTAGATCAGAAGATTTGATCGATAATACGAGAGAAATCATATGAAAATATTGCCTCGTGAATTCGCTATTAGTTAGGTCTAATCTAGGTGTAGGTCTTGACTGTACATGCACAAAACAATTCCAGAACCACATAGGGCACATGAAACCGTTTATCTGAAGCCCAAGAGTGGCGATCAAGGTCAAGGGTGTGATGCCTGTGGACGTCGTTGTTTCATTCTTGAATTTATTTATAGGCCCTGTGCATTAGTTTATCTTTCACCTTGCCCTTGGTAACAGGTATCCTTATTAAGCTATAGCCAATTGCGAACTGAGATCCTGTGCGTGGGTGAGTGCTCGCTAGCGTGGCCTTTTTCGATCTGTTTCGTCTGAGACTGGGTTGTTCTCGGCAGAGAAGGAGATAAAAGGTCTTTGAAGTGACAGAGAGTCACTGATGAAGCTTCAATATGCCAGCTGGCACGCGACGAATGCCTTTTCTATGTATACCAGGCGTCTTTTCGAATAGCTGGACTTGTGCCTTCTTCTACCAAAGATGAACTGCTCTGCTGCCACCTGTTGTCTCTCCAAACGATCTACTTATCGTGGTCCAGAGACTTGGAACATGAGGTTCTCTGCTGATCATCATAGTTTGGTGTGCGTAGTCTTGCATTGGCATACTGGTTAAATATCTGTTCTTAATTGTTTTTAACATCACTGTGACGATGTCCATGAACTGATGAAGCATTGCAGTTTATTTGACTCTTAACGAAGAGTGAATTTATATGTGGGGAAAACAAATCCCTCTCGTCGTTAAAGGGTCAAAGTGTGTAGAATGTTTGTGCTGATATAGTGTTAAGAATCTGATGCAAACAGTTGTACAGTAGGGTGGGGTAAATAGCGGTTGCCTCAACCAGACAATGATGAATAGAAGCTCCCTCATCTACTGGTTAATGAAATAATTAATTTTCATATTTTGTATCATGTCTAAGGGTCCCAACTTTAAAAAATGTGTGACGTAATATATTTCATTAGAAATAAGTAAAAAAATGCATTAATCTTATTACATTGGGGTCATAGAAACTCACTAATTGCTACTATAATATATTACACAATCACTTTAATACACAAATTACACACTACACAGTACACTACGATATTGCATTGTATTGTATTTCAAAACTTATTAGTGCCTCTTCCAAGTGCCCACCAATCAGAGGCGCTCCCAGTGCGAAAGTCCGCGGGAATAAAGGCAAGTTTAAAGACAACGAAAAGCTGTGGCAGGACCACCGGATAGTACAATGAGGGACAAATAGTAACAAAGGAACGAGACTGGGCCACGACCGTTCTCACTGGGGGAACAAATGAGTCAAGTCGATCAGAGGAGCGAAGGGGGCGAAGGGAGCTAGCTGAAGTACATGTAGGAAGACGTAATGGGTCACAGAGGTATTTAGGAGCAAGTCTCAGGTAAGATCGCCAAATATGGATAAGTACCTTTAGTTGGAACGAGACTGGACCATCACCGTTCTCACTGGTGGAACAAATAAGTCATATAAGTAGGCCCTACCTTTAGTTGGATGCGGGCAGTAAGAGGAATCCAGTGAAGATGTTCAAACATGAATGTGGAAATATGGGAGAATCGTGGGAGACGGGCGATTAGTCTGGCAGCTGCTTTAAGAACAGATTGTAGAGGGGAGAGCGGGACTTTGGGGAGGCCAACAAAGAGGGAGTTACAGTAATCAATGCGAGAGCAGATAAATGCATAGACAATGGAGGTAAAAACTGGAGAGGAGACAGATCTTCTGATAGCCTTGAGACGTCGGATATGGTAGTAGGACAAGCGGGTGAGATTAGAGATATGGTCAGAAAAAGAAAGGGAGCTAACAAGAATTATGCCCAGGTTATGGACTGATGCAGAGAATGTATAAGAAGGAAAGCTTTGAGATAAAAGAGGGTAGTCAACCTTGGCCAGTTGTTGACGAATGCCAAACCAAATCAATTGGGTCTTTGCTGGGTTTAAAGAAAACAGGTTTAAGGACAGCCATGCTTGAAGGTCATGAAAGAGAGCATCAGTGAGAGCAATACAAACAGCTGAGCATAGGGTGGCCCATGCACGTAGACCTAGGCGTTATCAGCATAGAGGCGGCCAGTGTTAAATGTGTTACAAAGATGGAGGAAATATCAGCTGTATAAAGCAGGTAAAGGAGTGGGTCAAGCGCTGATCCCTAGGGAACACCAAACTTGCAGTAACCCAGTGTGTTCTGGAGTCACCACAGATTATCTTTTGTGTGCGATCTGTAAGATAGAACCGGAATCAAAGAAGAGAAGAGCCCCTGAGACCACTTGAGGACCCGAGACGTTGCAGGAGGATCTCATGGTCAACCATGTCAAAGGCAGCAGAGATGTCAAATAGAGCAAGCAACGAGATCTTGGATCTGTCAAACGCAGTGTAGCTACCAGAGAGGAGAGATAAGAGGACAGTTTAAGCAGAGTTTCTGCAGTCTGAGGCCGAGTTCACGGACATGACTCACGCCACGGTGTTATCATTCAAATGAAGAAATCAAGATTGGACTTGCCAACTATAGAAACTAAAGCTGATTTCCTGAACTAAGTTAAAACACTTACACTGCAGAACTGTGCCAGATGCTTTTTCATTTATTTTATTAGTCATTGTTGTTTGTAGCTCTAACTTTGAGTTCTTAATTTGAAAGTCATAACCATTAAACCGGCAGATGTTAGACCAGCTCTAATTTTACAACAAATTGCGTTTTCGGGCTGGTGTTTCAGACAAAGTTGCTAGAAAACGGTGATATATATCACAAATCCATTTTTGGTGCAATATCAACTTTAACTTGGACCTTTGATTTAGGTTTGTCCGGGAACTGAACTCGAGTTTTCATTACTTTTTGCCCCACCCTATTGTACAGGCATGTAGGTAAATAAATTGACAAATTAATTACCAGTATCTAATACAAGCATCATAGAAATATGCATATTAGATAGCATTTGGGGATACGGTTTGCCGTGCTGGAATATACAATGTAAAGCAGGTAACCATGACTGAGAATTGAAATCCTAATCGAGCGAATGTGTCGCCATGGGATTTAAATACAGTGAACGTTCAGTTTGGTATTGGCTGGCGAAGATGTTGGTAGTCTTTCAGATTACAGTTCAAGATTACCCACACCTGATCTGTTGGTAGCAAAGACGTCTCATGTGGAAATTATCAGTTTGAATCACAGATTAGAGAAAATTTAATCTTAAAAGTAACTCTATCTTAGGGACCTGCGAATCACAAAATTTCAGTCGAATCGAATCTCGAATCGAATCGGGGGTAAAGGTTCGAATTCGAATCGAATTCGAATCGAATCGGCGGGTACAAGTTTGATATTCACGAAGCTTGATAGCACAGGCGTTTCGCAGTATCAATAGGCCTATATCGATAACTTTTCTGCAGTTTAAAATCAGTTAAACCAGACATTAAACTAATTAATTGAAAAAAATAGCACAAATTCATGAGTGAAGTAAGTATATTCTTTATTGTACCAATTGCATAACCGCAATTTAAATTGGTGTACATTGTATTGTATTGTATCTAAACATTTATAAAGCGCCTCTACAGACATCTAAGCGGAGCATAAATTTCTAATTATAAACCCTTTTCTTGCAGAAGGTTGCTGTCGTCGAGTTAACGGCGATTAATCAGCAGCCCTAATTTTTAAACAACTAGTCTACAACATTTATCATTTTTCCGAAAAACGATTTTTCCGAAAAAAGATGCTTGGAATCAGGACTTCATTTTCGAATCGAATCGAATACCGCCGTCCGATTCGTTTTCGAATCGAATATCGAAGCTTCGCAGGTCACTACTCTATCTGTCGAACATTGGAAACATAAATCATCGAAGTTGCGTTGGATGAACGAAGATTGTTTATCTGAAGTGCGCATAACGTAGGCGATGATCGGACGATATCTAAGGAGTTTCAAATAAACTGTGTTACCTCGAGTCAAGTGATTTGTTGTTCAAAGCAACGACCGACTATACAACAGACCGTTGTATAGCACAGTGGTTACTGACGGCGCTCCAATACAAACTAAGTCATTTAACAGTTCTAAACATCTCAGCACTTTTAACAAGCCCATCGCTCGCGGAACGATACCACAGAGGCCATACCAACGACCGCAGCCACAACGCCAAACTTTTTTTCCCAAGAAAGACGAAACCGCTTCACGTTCTCGAGCTGCAACTGGTCCTGCTGTTACTGGGCACAGACCATATCAACCGCCACCCTTATCCCTTCTACATACCACCACAGCTCCTCTTGCGACACTGATGGGACCGCCAAACCTCGCCATGACTCTCAAAACTACCAATTTTGCTCCTCCTGGGTGTGTGACTGACGGTCAGCATTCGGTTCCGACATCAATTCCTGATCCATTTGACGACCCAGCCGGGGTGCAGACCTGACGTCAGCCGAAAACCTTTCAGAAAACATGCCAGAAAACCAAGGATGACTCAGGAACTATCTTATCATCTAACTACACAGCAGACTTCAGGAGTGTAAGATATAGATTTGGCCTTAAGCGTAAAATAAGATCAAGTAAATATAAAATCTTCCTTAGTAGAAATTTAGAAACCCTAGAAAATTCCTGCATAAACAACATTTCCAGTTATAAACTGAGTAATTATGAGACCATTGTCCTAAATAAGGGACTAAATTTTGTTCATACGAACGAAAAGACCAACCATTTGAATAAAAATATAGACTTGATAGATAAATTTGAAAGAAAACTTCAAATCAAGTTGTTTTTTGATAAGAATTTAGGGACTACTAATAAGTTTGAAAAAAATAACTATTTGAAAAATGCCCAACAAAAAACCACTAAAATTGATCCTATCAAAATCTCTAGTACTTGGTATCCACCTAAGCCTAATGCCTCTATTAATGCTTTTTGTAACAGACTTAAGTACGAGATCAAAAGTATCTCAAAAAAATACAAAAACACCTCCAATATTAGTAAAAACGAACTGAAGGCCCTAAACAACCTTAGAAACAACATAAATATTGTTATAAAACCGGCAGATAAAGGGGGAGGGATTGTCATTATGAACACATCAGAATATGAAAATAAGATACTTACCCATCTACATAGTAATGCCACATATTTAAACGTCACAGAGGACACGTTGAAGGAGGAAAACTTGATCCTAAAATACTATGCATTAATAAATGAATTGAAACCTTTCTTAACGAAGAAACAGTATAACTGGCTCTATGATGTCAAGAACGAGCAAGGCAAAATCTATGGGCTCCCTAAATTACACAAAAAAGGAAATCCTATCAGACCTATAATCTCGCAGTGTAGTAGCTTAACTAACAGACTGCACACATATTTACAACAACTGCTCAAGATCGGAGAAACTCAAATTCCTAATTTAATAAAGGATACCACTGATTTCTTGAATAAAATAAAGAAATACAGCAAACAAATCAAGGAAGACACCATACTGGTTACCCTAGATGTAGAATCCCTATACACCAATATTCCTCTGGACTTAGGCATAGATTTCATAACAGAACACTACTTAAAGACATTAAAATGTTGGGAACTTTTTGAGATAGACATAAAACCCATCCCATCTGTACTCCTAAACAAGATACTACAATTCGCTTTGAAAAACTGTTATTTTACGTTTAGTGGTGGTCTATATAAACAGATTCAAGGTTTTACAATGGGCGGCTCATCATCCGTCCAAGCAGCTAATATAGTCATGTTTAAATTTTTCGAAAAATTTAACAATACTTATCCTGACAGTATTTGGGACCACGACCGGTTTATAGACGACCTGTTCGGCATCTGGAACAAAACCCAAGAGGCACTTACTGAATATTTCAACACCCTAAATAAGTTTCACCCAAATTTCAAATTCACCCTTAATCAGTCCACCCAAGAAATACCATTTCTTGATGTCAAAATTATTAAAGTTAATAACAGCCTTCAAACATCCATTTACACTAAACCTACTGATAAAAAATTGTATTTGAATTTTTTCAGTAACCACCCCCCACACATTAAGAATTCGATACCATTTAGCCAATTTTTAAGATTGAAACGAATTGTCTCTGAGCCTTCAGACCTAGAATCCCAAGTTGTAAACATGAAAAACGCCTTTAAACTAAGGAAATACCCAGACCCCATTTTAAATCAAGCAATTCAGAAACTTAGCCATGTTGATAGAGCTTCCTTATTTGCTTATAGGAATAAAGGTAACAAAATAGATAAACCTATTCTAATACTGGTATATGAAAATAAATACGATAGGAATAATATACTTAGAAAAACACTTGATAAGCTCTGGTATGAATTTATTAGTGAAAATCCTGAACTACATCCCTGTTTCAGTAGCAAACCTATGATAGCATTTACAAATGGAAAAACTATACGCAACCTACTGATCAGCTCCAAATTCCCTGCTCCTTGGCATATAAAATCTAAAAATAAACAAACAGACAAATTAGACCGGGAAAACCTAAAGAACTTGGTAGCCCTGCTGTTAGAACACTAGTAAGGACTTGGTTTATAGCAGTATAATGCAATGTATGTATGATATTGATCATGTATAATTTGAAGGGGTAAGAATTTAGCATACAATTGTGATTGTGTATACACCTCATGATGCAGGCTGTTAATAATAGATACTTTAAATGTGTCATGTGCTGCTGTGCCAGTGACGTGTTGGATGAAAATGTGGAGCTATGGAACCAATGATGACGTGTAATAAAAATTACCTACTTGGTCACTGAATGGACTCCCCTGTCCTTGATACGAGGTCCATTTCAAGGATACGAGGTCCAGTCCTAATGATGTACTGGAATTTGGAATTTTGAGTTTTTGAAATGATGTATTACCATAATATGATAAACTATTTACTTATACTTGCATAAACACTATTGGAACGTTTTATTACCTCAACCCGACCAACAGTGTACCAGAATATTACCTTCTACATTAAGACGTAGGATAAAACCTTTGTCTGTTCCACAGTTTTTAACGAAGGCCGTTTGACACGTTGTTCGGGTTCACTGTCGTTGTCACCTCTGGTGGTGGACTTTGTTTCCCTACAGAACAAAAACAGAAATTGAACTCACCTGAGATAGTGCGTTTTAAGAACCTTTAGACATTGACACACCTACCAACCTTATATACCTATCATTTAAAATATTTAAGCTTCATTTTAATATGGTTGCGCCCTGTGGCGTGTTTCGGGATTATAGCACCATGCGCAAAATAAATAAGGGTTCCACTATAATGCGCCGTCGAGCTCGCTTTGTTATATTAGGTGTAAGCTTATCTTGACGTCTTGGTAGCAATGTTCCGCCATGTGACGAATTTTGTAATATAATATGGCGAAAATTTAATAATTTGTACTGATAACTAAGACCTGGATTTCTTCTTAATTAATGCGCCACCTGGCGAACTAATTATATTTTTATTACCTTACCTTATAATGTTCCCATTTTTAGAGGTTATGCTCCTACTAATACCCACTTTGGTGGCTATTATGGGCTTTTGAGTTTTTGAAATGATGTATTACCATAATATGATAAACTATTTACTTATACTTGCATAAACACTATTGGAACGTTTTATTACCTCAACCCGACCAACAGTGTACCAGAATATTACCTTCTACATTAAGACGTAGGATAAAACCTTTGTCTGTTCCACAGTTTTTAACGAAGGCCGTTTGACACGTTGTTCGGGTTCACTGTCGTTGTCACCTCTGGTGGTGGACTTTGTTTCCCTACAGAACAAAAACAGAAATTGAACTCACCTGAGATAGTGCGTTTTAAGAACCTTTAGACATTGACACACCTACCAACCTTATATACCTATCATTTAAAATATTTAAGCTTCATTTTAATATGGTTGCGCCCTGTGGCGTGTTTCGGGATTATAGCACCATGCGCAAAATAAATAAGGGTTCCACTATAATGCGCCGTCGAGCTCGCTTTGTTATATTAGGTGTATCTTGACGTCTTGGTAGCAATGTTCCGCCATGTGACGAATTTTGTAATATAATATGGCGAAAATTTAATAATTTGTACTGATAACTAAGACCTGGATTTCTTCTTAATTAATGCGCCACCTGGCGAACTAATTATATTTTTATTACCTTACCTTATAATGTTCCCATTTTTAGAGGTTATGCTCCTACTAATACCCACTTTGGTGGCTATTATGGGCCAAAGAAACATAAAGCATCAAACTTTAATGAAAACACTGCAAGAATGCTGGAAAAACAAGACCATGCGAAGTAGAAGGATGTCAAACTGGGCTAAGATGAACTGATCTACACGAGGGGGTACAAAGTGCAGCAATATCACTCACCAAGGAGACCCTTGAAGTGTTAGGTTGGAATTGGTTGAAATAATATCAGTTAGTAGATTAGAGGTGCCGGTTAACCCATTAATCCCTTTTTTCTTAATCATATTTATTCACTTTAATTCAAATGTTGTATATATAGCCTAGTATAAACATTATGGAAACTATTTTTTTCATCAATACTTGTATGTGAATTTTAGCTACTTTTGTAAGCGTCCCATTTATGGACGCTAGGCACGAGAGGGTGGCTGAACTACTAAACATGTATTTGCAACCACAACTTGCATTCTCGCATCAAATAAAAGTCAAATCAGTTTAATTAAAAAAACAATGCCTCTATTCGCAAATATTTACAGTCAACAGTAAATAGGGGTAATAAGAAAAAAGTAAAGAAAATTGTACATATTGCTCAACTACTCCATGAGTATCAAACTGGTAGTTGCCCGCTTACAGTTCTCAAACTATTTAGTTAGCAAAACTGACTGTCAAAACTTGCATTTGACTAGCTTTAGAGAATGATATAATAGTACAAATAGTACAAGTTATACAACAACCTGAAATAGCAGAGCATAATATTAAGACACTATGAGTGTCTCCTTCTTCTTCTTCTTCTTCTTCTTCTTCTTCTTCTTTCTTCTCTTCCATCAGTTTCCCGACGATGAGGCTCTTATGAAGTTTCTCCATAGTGTTCTGTCTCTGACAGTTTCGCGCACCATGGTTAAGTCCGTGCCTTTGCTCTTCAAGTCTTCCTTGACGTTGTCCATCCACGTTTTTCGCGGTCTCCCTCTACTTCTCTCTCCCTCGATCTGTCCATGTAGGGCTGCGACTGGTAATCTGCTGTTATCCATCCTTTCTACATGGCCAAACCACTCGAGTCTTCTTTTTTGTATCTTTTCTACTACTGTTACCACTGCACCCAGCTCTTTCCTTGTTGTTGTATTTCTGATTTTTTCTCTTTTACTTCTGCCCCTGATTCTCCTCAGCCAACTCATCTCTGCTACCAATATTCTTCTTTCATCTTCTTTCTTCAAGCACCAACATTCTGATCCATATAGCAACACTGGTTCCACCAAGTTATGGTATAGTTTCATTTTGGTTCCGATGGAGATGTTTTTTGTCTTCCACATTTTGTTCAATCCCCCGAACCCTGCGCGGGCCAATCCACATCTTCTTTTGATGTCTTCTGTGCAGTTGCCATCTTCCGTTATCACTCCTCCTAGGTATACGAATTTCGTGACTTGCTCTAGTGTTGCGTCTCCTATCTTTACATTTATCACCTCGTGTTGTTTTCCAATTTTCAACCTTCATTAAGTGGAGTGAGGGAGACGTCAACAGAGTGGGAGGGATTTAGATGTCGATAAACACTTGCTAATTCAACGTGCTTCAGCACGTTGAAACTCCTTTTATAGCTTTTGTTTGTCATTATTTCCAGTTGACCCTTCATGTAATTAAGCAAATTAATATATTATTCTCCAAGGTGTTATAATTCATACTGGAAGTGGCAGATTGCTAAATGAGTCGGGCGCCATGTCGTCTAACACAGGAGTTGTTTTATTGTTGGATGGTTGCATGTGGGCTTTAGCCGAACGCTACTTTTGTCTCACAACCACACCTCCCAGGACTCCCGTCAACAGAAGCGCCTAATAAATGAACCTTCCTCCCAAATCCTTCCGTGTTTCCTCCCATACTCCTTCCCCTTCTTTTTTCTTACTTCCTTTGCTTAACTTCCGATTTCTCTGACTTGTCGGATTTCAACCGGGAGTTTTCAGATGCGGCCAATACCCATCAGCATGGACCAGAGGCGCGTTTACCTGTAGGCGCACTAGGCGCGCGCCTAGGGCCCCCAAATCTGGGGGGCCCCAAAAGATGGAAAATATTTTGTTCAATTTTGGAAATAACATGTGAATTTTGACTTTTTTAAAAATATAAAATATTTGTTTATTTTTCTACAGTTTAGCATTCACATTAAAATATATTATTATAAATAATTATAATTGTTTTGTTCATTTGGGCTAATAATTCATTTTGACTTCGCGCAAAATATAACATCAGACTTGTTAGCAACAAGCAGCAACGGCCGCCTGCAGCTGCAGTTTACGTGTTGAATGTTTTAGTCTGATTATTCCGTATTTTTTAGTTTTTAAAAGTAATTGAAATTTTCATTAATATTGTTAAAATGGAAACATCACAAATCCCATCGATATGTTTCAGCCTGTGTTATGTGGTCTACAATCCACATTTCCAAATGTGGAAACAATTTTGCGTATTTACCTTAGGGGCCATCCATATATTACGTACGCAAAAATCCGGGAAAATTGGACCCCTCGCCTCCCTGTTTGCACGCGTACTTTTTTCCACCCCCCCCCACCTGCGTACGTACAGTTGACGCACACCCCCCTAAGACCAGCTGTAGAATGTGTCCAGGCAGCGACTGTCTGCACCTTAGGCCAGATTGAAGGATGAGTAATCCATGGACTCACTGTTGAGTTGTGTGATAGTTTAATAATAGTGTTCAGAGGTAAGGTGGCATACAAGTGACACCTCTCCCACAGTCCTACTTCCTCTGATAGTACCAGATAGCTGGAAAGACCGAACTCTAGCTCACTTGAAGCCCAATCAATTTGCGTAAGTACATTATCAGTACACCCCAGTCCCCCCGTTCGCAAGCGTACGCAAGCACATGCATTTCGGTTACCCCCTCCCTCCTCCATGCGTACGTAATATATGGGTGTCCCCTTACGATACCAATAAGTAATACTTCTGGAGAACGGTCGTTTTCTGTACTTAAAAGAGTGAAAAACTATATGAGAAGTTCCACTGATCAAGATCGGCTAGGTAATTTAGCCTTGCTCTGCATCGAATCTGCTGAAACTTTGACCAACAAATTGATAATTTTGCTAGGCTCAAATGCAGATAGAAAGCCATGCAGTAAGCGGTGAATAGAATTTTTTGAATTCTGCATTCGCATGTTTTTGCAATTTAAACTTTCTCTTCTGTTTCTGTTATTTTGTTTATGACTAGTTGCTAAAAGGTAACACCAATTCTGCGATTAAATTAAAAGAAAAAATTCAAGTATTTTTTACATTATGTAATATAGCATTGACTCATTGTGTTGCAAACAAACGAGTACTGTACACTGTACAATTATAAATAGGCCTATTATTGTGTTGTTTACTATAATAATTAAATCAAATAACTTCACATTCCTAGAAAATAGTTTCTATAACTAATTGTAATTACAATGTCAATGACATTCGCAAAAACGGCTTCAAGTTCAACTTCATGTTTTTTTGCACACGTAGGTTTAACACCACCAGAGTCTCAGACTTTCAGTCTACAAGTTCAGAAGAGCCCCCAAAAATGTTTGCGCCTAGGGCCCCGTTTTCTGTAAACGCGCCTCTGACATGGACCAGAGTTTGCTGATGAAACGAATGCCCACCGGGAAACGCACTCTTGCGGCGTAGTCTGGTGTAACAGGACACAACAACAGTTTATGGCCAATGTATGAATATCCGAACATTTATGTAGCGCATCTATTGTATATCACAATAACGTTCAAATATGGATCTGTGTGGGTGCGTGCCTAACTGTCTCTGTCTCTGTCTCTGTCTCTGTCTGTCTCTGTCTGTCTCTGTATCTGTATCTGTCTCTGTCTGTCTGTCTGTCTGTCTGTCTGTCTGTCTGTCTGTCTGTCTGTCTGTCTGTCTGTCTGTCTGTCTGTCTCTCTCTCTCTCTCTCTCTCTCTCTCTCTCTCTCTCTCTCTCTCTCTCTCTCTCTCTGTCTCTCTCTGTATGTGTAACAGATAGAAGCAAAGTGATCAGCAATGGTCACGTTGCCCACATGCAACCATCCATCCAGTTAGGCATAGCTCAGTTACGCATAGCTCAGGATTTGATAATATAGATCCTTGCATAGCAACTCAAGTTATAGATTCACTAGCTCCTACTCTAGCAGAATTCATTAACTGCTCTCTAAGAAATGGGGATGTAGCTACTGAAATAAAAATAGCAAGAGTTCTGCCAACCTATAAACAAGGAACGAAAAGTGACATATCGAATTATAGACCGATTTCTATATTACCCTTCTTTTCCAAACTATATGAGAGAGTGATGTACGATCGTCTATACTTTTATGTAAAACAAAAGAGCATTCTGTATCCTCTCCAACATGGATTCCTGCCGGCTAATTCAACAATTATGTCTCTACTGGATATACAGGATAAAATCTCCAAAGCTATGGATGAAAATGAATACTCCTTAGGGATCTTCTTGGACCTTGCTAAGGCCTTTGACACGGTCGAACACAATATCCTTCTGGCTAAATTGGAGCATTATGGAATAAGAGGTAAATCCTTACTATGGTTTAAAAGCTACTTGCATGGTCGTCAGCAACACGTCTCGTGCAATGGAACCTTATCTCAATTCTTGTCCATTAAATTTGGTGTACATCAAGGCTCTATACTTGGTCCTCTCCTATTCCTAATCTTCATCAATGATCTTCCTAACTCGTCTACCATATTACACTACATAATTATTATTCGCAGATGACACAAATGTTTTTCTGTCTCATTCTTCGTATGACCAGTTGTTCAAAATAGCAAATGAGGAATTGAAATCTACAAATGATTGGTTTAAAGCTAATAAGCTTTCTTTAAATATTTCTAAGACCAGTTTCATACTGTTCAGGTCCAGCAAAAAACAAGTACCCCCTAATATAAACGAAATTGTTATCGATGTTACAGTCATTCCCCAAGTCGCCACGTCTAAGTTTCTTGGAGTCCACATAGATCAGCATCTGAAATGGAAAACACACATTGAAGAAATCAATAAAAAAATCTCCAAAAGCATTGGAATAATTAAACGCATCTCCTACATACTTCCACTACACATACTGACTACCTTATACTACACACTTATATATCCTTACTTAACATACGGTAATGTCATTTTTTTGGACCTCCACCTACAACACGCACTTAAATGCACTAAAAATAGCACAGAAAAAAGCCATAAGGGTTGTAACTAGATCTCCTATTAACTCACACACTCGTCCGTTATTCTCTCAACTGTCATTATTAACTATTACTCAAATTACATGTAGATATATGCAGACCTGTGAATTTATGTTTAAGTATCATAATAATCTATTGCCTTCCTCCTTCACTTCCTTCTTCTGTCCCTCGCAGCGCAATACTATTACAAGAAGAAATGAAGACTACAAATGCACTTATACCAGAACGAATACTCGGAAATTTTCCATAAAGTATCAGGGCCCTCTACTATGGAATAGTTTGCCTCAGCTCATCCGCCCCCTTCCCAGTTTCATGCAATTTAAACATCTATTGCGTGCACACACACACACACACACACACACACACACACACACACACACACACACACACACACACACACACACACACACACACACACAAACACACACACACACAAACACACACACACACACACACACACACACACACACACACACACACACACACACACACACACACACACGGGAGCACGTGTTGTAGACTATAGTTAAGCAACATTTTATGTATACCTAAAGGATAATGATAGATTAGAGGAAGTTCCCATATCGTAATAGGAATAACTGTGAAACCGTCAACTATCATCTGCAAGTATAAATAGGCACCATCTCAGCTGGATTTTTCCCTTCTGGGTGCCTGTTGTTCCCGACAAATCTCGAGCCTGCAGGTGCCTGCTACTCTTGTATTAATTGTTGTGTAGATAACATGTCCTCTTTATATAATCAGTTCACCTAGTCTTGTCTTGGTTACCTCCTTGTGTGTACTGCATGTACTACTGTGTGGCCGCATAATCATGTGGTTGTCGTTGTTATTATTGGGAACCATAAACTTATGTTATGTTATGTTATGTTATGTTATGTTATGTTATGTTATGTATGTATGTTATGTAATGAACAGCCGAATGCAGCAGAAAAAAAGCAACAGCAATGGGAAGCCGAATGCAGCAGAAAACATTCCTAGCAACAAAAAGCCGAATGCAGCAGAGAAATTGCCCATCAATGGAAAACCGAATGCAGCAGAAAACGTGCCCAGCTATGGACAGCCGAATGCAGAGGAAAAAAGAAATTGGAAATAAACCGACAAGTTCTTCATCAATTGCCTTCAATAAACACCTTGTTATTTGTTTAATTAGCGAATAAATTTTGTCTTCATGGTGTCCATTCTTAGATCGATTAGTGCTGACATTACTTTTAATAGATTTTATTACTTCGTTTCTTTTTCAAACTTACGGTATTTTCTATTAGTTTATACATTTTAATGACCATAATTTTATTAAGTTTCCAAGTTCTTTTTAAAGTTTTAAGATTTTATAATGACCTCTTCGAATTGAAGAGGCTTAGTGGGGTTTCAGGTGGTCCCAGTCAAAAACCTGTGTAAAGGAGGATGGAATTACAAGCCCTTGTAGTCTCCAGAATAATTCACGCTGTTCATTCTTGGGGGCTTCCTGTCAACAGAATTGCATGGAAGAATTTATTGGTTTTTGCTTAGGGCTTTGCGCCTTTGCGTTGACAGTTTAGCGTTGGGGAGGGGTTTCTGTGAGAAAACTGATGTTCTTTAAAAGTATCCAGTCACCCCAACAGTGTCTTCATCAATTACTGCCCGCTAAGCACATTCGTAAATTCAACTTACGAAAAAGGGGGCATGCACTTGAATTATTGTACTTTATTACCGTGCTGCATAAGAAATCCTTCATCATTCGCTCACTGTACAACTATAAAAATTAGGTTAATGCTAGATGTAGACCCGTCACCCGAGTAATGTTTATGTTCTTCAGGTCATAGCTTTAGATATAGATAAAACTGTACATAAATCAGACATTATGAAACTGGTTATAACATTGCATCAGAAGATTTGATTGACGATACAAGAGAAATCATATGAAACTATTGCCTCGTGGATAAACTATTGGCTAGGTCTAATCTAGACCGCATCCACATGAATTTTCACTTTCTGACAGAGATGATAGAAACTATGTACCACGCGTTCTCTATAGTAGCTTGAAATGACGAAAATGCCAACCTAGCATACCAGACAATTCTACTAATGGTTAGAATATTCTTAGTTTTTAAGTCCCCTTATTTAACCAGTCTGTACAAGCATGAGGTGTGTCAGCTTATATGCATGCACCAAAATAATTCCCGAACCACATACAGCACGTCAGCAAGGCTCATCTGACTTGCATATGGCACATGAAACCGTTAATTAATTAATTAATCTGAAGTGGAGTTCAAAGTCAAGGGTGTGATGCCTCCGGACGTCGATGTTTCATTCATGAGCTTCTTTATAGTCCCTATATATAGGAGTTTATGTTTCACCCTGCCCTTGGTAACAGGTATCCTTCTCGAGATTAAACTGTCTCATCAAGTTACAGCCAACTGCACACAGAGACGTTGTGCGTGGATGGGTGCTCGCTGGCGTGATCATTTTCAATTTCTTTCGTCTGAGGCTGGGTTATTCTCGACAGAGGAGGAGATAGACGAGGGCATTTGAAATGACCGAAACTCACTGCTGGAGCGTCAGTCTGAAGTCCGGACACGCGACGAATAGCCTACCTCTCCCATTCAAACGGGCAGCGGTGGTGAAGGATCTCCCCAAATCAATTCATTGAAAAATGAGCAGGGTCGAGGCCATATACGGTCGCTATAGAAAATCGCGTACATTAACATTTACATTTCTATGCATACCAGGCGTCTTGACGAATAGCCGGACTTGTAGCTTCATCTGCTAAAGATGAACTGCTCTGCTGCAGTCTCATCGTATGCTACGAGGGCTGCCACCATTGTCGCTCCAAACTATCGACGTATCTTGTTCCAGAGGCTTGGAACATGATGTTCTCTTTCAACTGTGGCCCCACAACCGCTGATTGTCATAGTTTTCTTTGCAAAGTCTTGCTTACTGGTTAAATATTTGCTCTTAATTGCTTTTGGCATTACTGTGACGATGTACCTGAACTGCGCATTGCATCTTATATAAGTGTGTGGAATGGGTGTTGTTACATAGTGTAAGGAATATGATGCATACAATTGTATAGGTAGGTAAAAAAATTAGGAAATTAATTACCAGTATCTAAAACCAGCATCATAGAAATAAAAGAAGTTGATAGGATTTGGGGATTCGGTTTGCAGTGCTGGAATATAGGCCTACAATGTAAAGCAGGGAACCATGACTGAGAATTCAATCCTAACCGTCGACGAAGATGTCGTCTGCTCAATCGAGCGAGTTTTCCGCCATAGAATTAAACTACAGTGAAGAGTACAGTTGGGAATTGGCTATCGAAGACGTTAGTAGTCTTTCAGAGAACACTTCAAGATAACCCAGAATGTTATCTGAAGTGCATATAACTTAAGCGATGATGGGAAGATAGCTAATGAGTTTCAACGGAACTACATTGCATCGAGTCAAGTGATTTGTTTTTCAGCGTAATGATCGACTATCGAACAATCTTGGTTCAAAGCATCGAACTTTAATGAAAACATTGCAGGAATGCTGGAAAAAAACAAGAACATGCGAAGTCGAAGGATCGCAAGACGAACTGGTCAACACGACGGCGTGCCATGTTGAGCAATATCACTAATCCAAGGAGAACCTTGAAATGGGAGGTTACTATAGGTCGGACTTATGTTAGCTAATAGATTAAAGATGCTGGTAAAGTAGAATTAATTTAACCATTTCAATGTTGTCAATTTATCTTTTAAAATTCGATTGCATATTTGTATGATGTTTATATATATATATATATATATATATATATATATATATATATATATATATATGTATATATATATATATATATATATATATATATATATATATATATATATATTAGATTTACGTAGAGCGCTCAGAAATTTAAAGCATTAAAAGGAAACTTAGGTAAACACAGTTCACAATTTATTGCAATCCAGCTAATTAAAGCTCAATCATAGTAAAAAGTTGTTGCAGCAAAAAAATTAATGTTTCTCAAAAAAATTTGGCAACCCACTTGCCAGAGCTTCGCGACCCACTTTTGGGTCGCGACCCACAGTTTGGGAAACGCTGACATAAGTTATCTCAGATAGTTGTGAGTTTTCATTGAAAATTTATTTCGTGCCCGTGTCTAATGCAGAAGGCATCAACCGATGGCGAACCAAAACGAAGTCGTAATCAAGTCATTATCTCGGGAATCAGTCCGCTAAGAGATTCAGCCAACGGTGGATAAACAGTTTGAAACAGTAAGTCTTAAATGAAAACGGAATAACATCGTGCGAATGAGGAAAACGGACAGATACAGGGAGTGAGTTTCAAAATGTAGGACCAGCATCAATAAGGCTTGAACACCTAGAGAGTTTTAGTGTCAAGTAAGCTTATTATCAGATATCAGATAAAGATGTCAGATGACCACGTTGATATATGGTAAGTTTGAGGAATAAAGACTGATTGTAAGTATTGCGACTGGCTGTGACATTTCCTTATAGAAAAAACTCGCATAACGTAATGTGAGATTTTGCTTATCTAGGCCTTTCGGTTCCTAACGAACTGTGTGTTCACTGCTATGTCGCTGTTATTTTCAGTCCTTTTGCAAGGCCCATCACTCAGTTTATGAACACTACATCCTCTCGACGTCAAATGAATTCTTAAACTTGTTTAAGAAATCATCTGAAAAATGCAATTGTCTGCAGCGTTGAATGATTATGCTACTCAATTAACGGGGATATGTTGAAACCATAACACTGGAGACTGGGTGGTGGGCGTCTGTTCAGTCTTTCGGGGGTAACGTCTAGAGAGTGAATCAAATGCTTAAACTTAATACTGACTCGTTTACAGTTATCGGAATGATGGGGTTAATGACTACGGTGGAAAGGAATGGCAGACGAATAACCAGAAATGCGTCTTTCTTCAAGAAATTGGAACAACTGATGTCGACTCCAACAGAGCCAATGTGGGATGACCTAGAAGTCGTCGGACACTTGGAAGTTTGACGCCGACATGTCATTCCGACTAAATCGTTAATCATCTCCTGAACAACGTCGCCCGCAAAATCAGCAAAATGTATTGAACCGGCAGGTTCAGCAAAACAGGAGCAGACGAATTCTCTTTGCTGAGTTTGCGGGCAACAATAGCAGCAACAAAGTACTACTACAATAGCAGCAACAAAGTACTACTACTGCTACATTAAACCATTTCAGTAACCACCTCTAATGCTACCACTACTACTACTAACTACTACCACCACATGAAATAATAGGCCTACTAGTACTACTACTACTGATAATAATAATAGTCATAAAACCCTCCTAGTGATAAATTAAAAGTTGGCAAGTTGGTAAATTTCAATTGTAATCAGCAAGTTTGAAAAAGTTATCTTAGAAACTTTCATAAATTAATGAGCTTTTAACCTACCTCTCTCGTTTCATTCACCTGACCTTTATGTCTTTGACTTTTGAGGGCAAATCTCTCGGAGGCCATGGATACCTCTCATCAAGCGGTCGAAACTCCGAAACGGAGCTTTTTCATCTGTCGCGGTTGGACCATCGTTCGTCTCCAGCACGTTTTTGATCTCGGCCCGGACGGAATGGCCATAGCCCTTACCTACTCTGCAGAGTATGGGGCCCATCATCTGCTGAACCGACCCTGCCATCTCATAGGAATTGGAGGGGGATAGTGGCGGACTGTGTCAAGCATCGAGTCATCCACCTCGATGCACAGCTCGTCCAACGGGGGGCCAGGATGGCTTGCATCAGCCGTTAAGGCTCTGCTACGTACGAAGCACTGGACAACTCTGCGTCGGCAACAGGAAGGAAATTGACGTTTATAACTGACGTATATATAGCTAAACTATTTGGAAAGGCATTTGAAATGAAATGCATACGAAAAATCCTTGGAATATCATGGACAGAGAAAAACAAATGAATGGGTACTGGAGACGGCGGGGGTGGAAAGGAACCTATTGGAATCAATCAAAAGAAGAAAGATGTCATACTTTGGGCACATAATGAGGAAATAGGGAGATTGCCTAGAGAAAGAAATTATGCAGGGAAAGGTACCGGGAACAAGAACAAGAAAAAGACCAAGGAAGAGGTGGATGGACAACATTGGCGAATGGTTGGGATTATCAACAGAGAGGTTGCTGCGAGTAGCCAAGGACAGGAAAGGATGGAGAAGAATCGTCTACAATGCGACCAACCCTCGTATCGAGGACGGTTAGAGAGAGAGAGAGAGAGAGAGAGAGAGAGAGAGAGAGAGAGAGAGAGAGGAGAGAGAGAGAGAGAGAGAGAGAGAGAGAGAGAGAGAGAGAGAGAGAGAGAGAGAGAGAGAGAGAGAGAGAGAGAGAGAGAGAGAGAGAGAGGGAGAGGGAGGAGAGAGAGAGAGAGAGAGAGAGAGAGAGAGAGAGAGAGAGAGAGAGAGAGAGAGAGAGAGAGAGAGAGAGAGAGAGAGAGATTAGCTAGTATCAAATAAACTTTAAAATTGTAAAACAGAAGTCAACAAAATAATTATATAGATAGAAATTAAACAACAAGAAAATTAGTTAAATGAAATGATGAAACATTACTTTTATATAAAAAAACAAGTATAACATGAACACATTACGAATATTTTACAAATAAATGTAATAATTCAAACACTAAATCAGACATTAAACCATTTCAGTTAACTAACTAAAAAAATTTTAATAAAGCAAACTTGTAATTAGATTAAATTCATTAATAATTGGCATTTACATGGAACTATATTTCGCATGTTGTTGTTTGTTGAGCTCGACCTACATA
>OY744604.1:91757501-91936295 GCA_963556255.1 Allolobophora icterica
TTCACTACTTCAACAATAATTATAGTTCATGATTTGCTCATTTACTCTGTCTTGGCTGATCAACTTGACTGAGTTTGCATTGGGAAAAGCCAGTTGTCGATGACTACTGGTATAAAACTTAGGACTCTTGGAACAGCTGGACATGCTGGTAGTTGCCAGTTCATCTACAGTTGAACGTGACAGCCTCTTGCGAGCATTTTGTGTTCAGCATAATCGGTGAATTCGCTCTTGTGTGCATTCTCAAACACATTATCAGCATTATTTTCTAAAGTATAGTTACATTCAAGCATTACCTTCTAAAGTGTAGTTTCTCAGCATACCACATTATTAAAATGTTATTTCATTGCTTTTGTTATATCTGCCAGGTTAGTCGGTGTGAAAATGAGTTGCAAAGCAACTGTAATGAAGGACTTGCTCAAGGTCCATACACAGTTACCATCTCAGGCAAGGATTTAAGCCTCCAACCCGTAATCTTAGCATGTCAAAAATCGCTTTAACAAGAGATATCACTATTTGAAATGAAATCTCACAAACAATAACCACTTTGTTAACGGGTTAAATCACGTAGTTACATTCAAGCATTACTTTCGTCGCCTCGTTAGTGAAAGACCAACAAGTAAGCGGGAACAGCTCATGAAAGTCTATGAGTCTATGACTGACTGTTACAAGAGTGAACAATTTTTCTGATACTTTACGGCAATTATACGTTTGCAAGTTTAAAAAAAAATAAAACTCTTCCGGGAAGCAAATTTACAACTGGGATGCAAAAGAACAGGTAAACAAAGTGTTGAAATTCCTTACCTTCAAAATGTTTCAATAAGTTCGATAGAGCATTAGTTCGTACACTCAGCAGTTTGTTTGAACAAAGCAGACACTGAACAACAACGATTTTGGCAGTTTGTTAACAATATAAAAAAAATTTGCTATCTAAAATAGCTGGTGAAACCATCGACGTCGATGGGTGAAACAGTCTTGCTCCCTTTGAATCCGCCATTTGTTCAAAGCATAGATAATATAAGCCATGTTCACGAGCATCGATATCTATATTAAATTTTTTAGACCATAGAAATATAGGTATCGATGGTAGTTCCAACCAGCAGTTGAATGAACCAGCCCAATAAAAACAGGCCACTAGAAATTTCAGGCCTCGTGCATGCAATAATTGTTGTCTTGTTAATTGTTATTAATGAGAAATAAAAGTATTTTAAAAAGTATTTTAAAATTACAATTTAAGTACGAGTAGGCCTACTTCCAAAACGTATATTAAGTAAAAGTATAAATACTGTCATTCCAAAGTATTTTAAATACAAGTACAAAATACTTCGATAGTATTTTAAGTAGTATTTTTAATATTAGTATTTAAAATACTTCCCATCACTGTTAATTTATGCAACATACCTTTATTAAAATTTCCTTTGACATAAAGTTTATACAAGATATTTGGTTTCACAAGCTACTTGTTTTGAGCTAAGCATAAAAAGTTGCAAAGTTACAAAATGAAAACGTCTTTATTTTGAACGGCAGATCACTTGCACAACGGACTCGAGTTTTCCAGCACAAATATATTCTGGATATTCTTTACCTGACCCCCTTTGGATTCCGTCGTGCAGTCAAGCAGGAATCTACTTTCACACCGACAACGCTAATGTCAACAGTGGATTCAGCCTCGATTATTATGTCAGTCTAGGAGGTGAGGGTTTCGATAGCGCTTCCATCAATATTCGATGGCTAGCCTGTTTTGTCATTTTATGGAAACCTGGAATGAGATAACTATGTTACCTGAGACAGTGTTTAATCTAGTCCCCTCTTCTGGGAGGGGAAACAAGGTTTCTGGGGGACCAACGAATTTAGACATGACTTTTTGGGTCATTTTATCCAAACTTTTTTCATCCAGACTTTCCAATCTCTCAAAAAGGAGGTAAATGACCTTTTTTTTAAGGAAATCATCTCTCTAAAAGTATCTTGCTGACCTTCTGGGGGGAGCAACCGTGTATCCTGGGGGAATTGCCCTCCCCAAACCTCTCTACATTATGATATTGCTGGCCTCTTTGGGGGGGAAACGCAAATCTCGGGGGAATATCCCCTCAAAACGTGTCTAGACTAAACACTACCTGAGACAAGGAGACAAGACGAGTGGAGTGAGGTAGGTAACGATGGCATGACGAAAAAATTGATAGGCTGCAGTAGGTTAGTTTAACTCTAAAAGCAAGATCCTGATCGTGAACTCCGCATTTCTTCAGCGACAAAGAGAGAAGCTAAGTTTTGGCAAACAGTTTATTGTAGTTGTAATTTCAAATTATATAGCGCCAGGATGGGCTTGCCCGGCGGACACTCAATTTTATATTGCAAATGCAGGTCCATGCTAGTGGGTATGGGATATAATTACAAACTTTTATAGCGCCGTTCAGGAGAAGTAGAGCATCAGAGGCGATTCCAACCTAACACAATAAAACCATAACCGAACAAAATGGTTTTCAAACGATTACAGAAAGTCTGAGGAGTTCATATAGCAGGTTGTTAGATAATTTATTCGAAGAGGTCCGGGCCATTGAAACCACCAAGTTGACTTGCGCAGCAGAGCTGAAAGTCTTTGACCAGAGATGGAAAAACTGAGACGCAAGCTCCTTAAGATAAATAAATGCTTAATTAAAGCAATATCAGAGGGGCAGGTACAGTGATAATCGGTGCCGATACTAAATTCAAAGGCCGCGGTGATTGTTATGATAGATGGTGTTTGCTAGTGGACGATACATGTAGTTGGTATACGGACTATCGCTCATAGGACGATCGCCCGCTCATAGAACTATCGCTCAAAGGGATGATCGCTCAAAGGGCCTATCGCTCATAGGACGATCGCTCATACACCGCGATGAATTATACCATATAGTAAATTGTTATTAAAACACAGAAGCCAAGATTTATTTCATGGATCCTTTTTTCGGAAATAAGTTTATTTTTTACTGTTCGTTGTCATTGTATTTGCAGCATATTGTTATTGCATAATAATTATTCAGTCCTAATTTGAAGTCACTTGTTTGTTTCCTATATATCTGGACAATTTAATAATCAAAGTGTTTGTCCAAAACGGATGATTGTTCCTACTTGTAGGCCTATGTGCATGAGTTTCATCAATATTTGTAAAGTTATAATATCTTTTAAAATTGCTAGCTAATTGGAGGTTTATTGCTCGCGTCCCTACTTTGTCGCGCCTATATTATTTTTATAACATAGCGTATCAGCGATCGTCCTATGAGCGATAGGCCCTATGAGCGATCGTCCCTATGAGCGATCGTCTTATGGGCGATCGTCCTATGAGCGATCGTCCTAGAACCATGTAGTTTGAGTTACGGGTAGACAGATTGACTAAATGCAGAAAAGCATTGAGTAGTTTGTGGCTTTACTTCTAGTTCACTGTTTAAATCAGGATTTTGAGCATTAGAAACTTAATGTAGTCAAACATCGCAAACAAACATGTCGGACGTAATACATGTAGAGTTCACCTACAGAGTTGAGTACTTTTCCGTTTTAAAACGGTTTTCATCGGTTTTCCTGTATTCTGCTGCATGAAGCCCAAATTTCATTATCGACTGCAGGTTGTGGAAATACGGTATACAATGATACCAACGGATTTGTGACCTCTCCGAATTGGCCGAGTAATTACGGAAACTCTCAGAACTGCTCCAACATCATCTGGGCTCCACAGCAAAGCACGTTCTACCTCTACTTTCAGTATTTCGAACTACACAACGCAAGCCTGTGCTACGACTGGCTGAAGGTATACTTATGCCCGTAATTATTCGTCTCATCAATAGGTGGAAATGAATTTTTCCAAACAGGGATCCTGCTCCGCTTTGTTTTACTTTCTTCCTATAATAACGCTGGTCTATTCGGTAGCCCGCTGGGTTTGTAATCCAATGATTCGGGATAATCACCTGCTGAACAGACTCTTTAAGGACCCAGGGCTATTTGTTCACATACACTCGTTTCACATTGTGCTGCAGTCATTATATTCGCAATATACAACAACGAATTTCAATGCACTTCACATCTCAGACAGAGACCTGCAAGGATGTCAGAAACTTCTTTCTTCGTTAAAATTAAAACTACGCTATAATTAGAGGTTAATCAACCATTTTACTCAGGCGAAAGGTCGCACACCAAGTCTGGGAAAAAGCATTAAGTAACTGCGCATTTTATTGACTGGTCAAAGGTAAATGTAAATCTCCGAAATTTCTCTGCGCCACACAAAAGCCACGTCAGGGAGACCAGCTTAATCACCGACGCTATATCAAATCAAGTCCGCAATGGCCAAAACCGCCTTATCCGTTTGTTGGAACAAGAAGAGTTGCACAGACTTTGAGTAAGGATGTTGGGATTGTGTTGAGCACTGCTCGTTTTGCGAGGCTTGAATGAAGGTAGTGATTTCTGCTTCAGTAGCAGGCTCAAACAAGCTAAAAGACGCAGTAGGCGGCCAGGTTGTGTCATTGTCGTTGCCCGAATCGGTTTGTGTAGAGGTTGATTTTGATAAGAGAGTCTGTAATGAGAGACGAAGTGACGTAGCTTGTTTGATACTGCAACTGAAGCAGAAATCACTACGCTTATTGAAGTCTTGCAAAGGTGGACAGGTTGTTGTTACCAAGATACTACGTTGGGTTCAATGCGCTTCACTGGCAAGACTTGTCAAACAAAAGGTACAAAAATTAAAAAAGCAAAATGAATATTAATTCAACACAAGGCCCAAGATTTGACGAATGCCTTATCATAACGTTAGTGCGCATAAAGCATACCTTTAAGTGGGGCATGGTGCCCGATTGGCGGTCACCGTGCAGGAACCTTGAGCAAGTCCTTCATGCACAGATGCTCAGCTCCATTAATGTTCTGTCGAATGGTCGCTTGTGCACTTCTGAACCAAGCAATGTGTGACAACATTCAACAATTGAAGGAAATGGTGATGGATGGACAGTAGCATATCTTTCCTCTTTTATGTTGTAGATAAGTTGTCTAGATAACCCGGAGGCTGGCCAGCAGAGATATTGTGGATCATCTACTAACACATACACGTACATCTACCATTGCAGTCAAGTGCTTTTGTGGTTCTACAGTGATAATTCTACAACCTATCCAGGATTCAATATCGAGTACAACGTCTCTCCGAATGGTATAAACGGAATTCTAAAATTATTACAGTGCTTCAGAAGGCATTTATTGCTTTATTTAAATCTTGATGTCTTCGTGCTTTCGTACATGCACACTATGCATACCCCTGATCGCAAAGAAGGTCCAGATCTAGATGAAGCCACATCACTGCAGTATTGTAATTGTTATTGTAATCGAGAATTTATTTAGCGCCACTTGAAATATCAGAGGCGCTCCCGACCCGGGTCAGTGTCTTCACTGACCAAGAGAATTTTTCAGGCGCTTGCGAAACTGGACAGGAGAGAGGAGGACAAGACTAAAGCCCTGAAGGAGGCTGTTCCAGCTGGGAGGGCCCACAACCGGAAGCGGCCACATTACTTATTTACGTCACTGAAGTAGTACTCCAAGAATAACTTCAGAACCCATTCGGAGCCTTATGGATCGTACAGTTAAGCTACAGGCATACTATATTTAGTGCATGAATTTAAAAAAACAAGGCTGTTAATGCTAAAACCATACAGTTTGACTCTTTAATGAATATTTTCAAAATGCTCTCGCGGACCCCCGCCATATCCTAAGCCGACCCCTCTTGGTCCGCGGACCACAGTTTGAAAAACTCTGGCTTAGACAACCGACCCTGTGATCGTAGGCTATTCATAAACTACAAATTTGCAAAGCACTGTCTACAGATAAGCGGGTAATTTGTCGTTTTAGCGTCCCTTATACTTACGCTATATCATTCAACTTCTAGCTTGAGTTTTTGTATGAAATATTTTCATCGCTGACCCAACTTCTAGTTAGAGATTTAGTATGAAATATTTTAATCGATCATCCAACTTATAGTTTGAGTTTTAGTATGAACTAGTTTCATCGCTCATCCAACGTAAATAATAAGGAACGATAAAACGATAAATTACCGCTAAGCGTAGGGCACCAGCTTATTCACGAACGTTGCGTCGTTTCTGAGAGGTTGTTCAGAGATGTCTCATGAAGATTTGAGCTCGGATGCCAGAAGACCAGGGAGGGAAGGAGGCAGAGGAGCGGCAAAGGAGGATCCCGTTGAGGGGGCGACAGCTTGGAGGAGGAAGATCTGATGGATGATGGAAGTAATTTGTAAGAGGTAGGGCTGCAATTTGGAGTGGAAAGGCTACAGTGATAAGTTGAGGCGTCAGTCGTATGTTCATGTATACCGAGGACTGACTGAAATTTATTTCATTGAAATGTTTTGCAGCTGTAGACTGCGGTAATACTTCATACAACGGTCCGTATGGAGTCATCAGTTCTCCCAACTACCCTGACTATTACTACAGCTACCTTGACTGTGAATTCTATGTTGACGCTTCAAGTGGCAGTTCTTTGTCGTTGATCTTCAAATCGTTCGACGTTGAGGACGGCTACGATTTTCTGACAGTTAGTATTTGACGCTTTTCTGTTAGGTTAGTTTTCCTTTTGGCTTAAGTTGGAAGGTATTTTTGGGTACTTCTTCTTCATTATCCTTCCCAGCTTCATTGTCAAACCCTTGGAGGTAATTCCAGGAGTCAGTCGCTAAGAAGTTACCGACTGACTTGCTGATTTAGCGACTGACTTAGTGACTCAGTCGACTAGGTCGAATGCTTATCGAATGACTAAGTCGCTTAGACTTATTGACTGACTTAGCGACTTGCTATCGACTTGTCAGGTAATCAGGTATGTCCTGATTACCTAACAATACAATACATTTTCAGCATACTGTTCTGACCGTTCAATCATTTCAGTGATGTTTAATTGGTTTTCTTATCGTCTATGTTTTTCTAATCTAACACCTTAAATCTGAAGAACAGAGGCCAATTACTTGCTATTCTATATAGCCACTGACAATGATAAGAATGGGGCAAAAGAAAGTGACGCACAATATCCAGTAATATCCAATGCCGGATTATTACAGTTCGTAATAACTGTTGTTCAGAGTTGAGTAATTTTACTGTTGTGCTTTCAACCAGTTGAGATTTTTCAGTATTTGAAGGTCCAACAAACGTCTTTTGGTTAAATATTTCTGTAACAAATTTCAGCAATATTATTATTCTGGTTTCACAGTGTACTTATTTCGAGCAGAGTAAAATTTTGTCATCAATTTTTACACCAGATCAGTTGCCCAACCAACTCGAGTTTTCCTCTACAAAGATTTTCCGGACATTCCCTACCTGGCCCCGTATCGATTTCGGGGTGCAGCCAAGGATTAGTCAGTTTTCGGACCGACAGCTCAGTTGTTTCGGGTGGATTCAGCCTCGATTACTATGTCACTGAAGGAGGTAGGGATTCTCGATCGTGTTTCGAGTAATAATCGATGGATATTGTGTTTAAAATTTCACAGACACGTAATCAGAGCAATATCTGCGGGGCAGGCATTACCTGGTTCAGTTCCAAATCAAATTCAAAGGCTGATCTGAGAGACGGCTACGTTAGATGGTGTCTCATGGTAGACGGCATTTTGTGTTTGGATTTGGATGACTGGTTTACAGACTGACTAGATGCAAAACAAACCTCTAGTCGTGTTAGGCTGAATAGGCCTAAGTCACATTACATTAAGTACAGACATCAACACAAACAAACCAGTCTTAACATAGAATGTTGATAATAATTTTAAGAAATCAGTTCAAAGTCACAAAAACCAGAAATACTGAATATTGATATGATTCTGATTCACACTGAACTATTATCACAATCTTATCTGGACACCTTGAAGCAGATGATCTTGACAGGCGTGTAGTAAATCCACCGATTTTAATAGTTTTTGTTTGAAGCAACCTTCTTTCTTACAGCGTTAGTAAAACCTGCATTTGATAATTGAATGCAGATTGTGGAAACATGGTGTACAGTGATTCCTATGGAAATGTGACCTCCCCGAATTACCCGAGTTACTATGGACACAATCTGAGCTGCCATAACATCGTCTGGGCTCCACAGCGAAGCACGTTCGCCTTCAACTTTGAGTCTTTCAACCTACATTCCTGCTGCAGTTGCGACTGGTTGGAGGTATGAATACCCGTCTGACATCTGGGATTTAGACTTACTAACCCCAGTTGTTGAGATATAGAACTTATTTATTTTTCAATAAAACATTATATGACTTTGTTTCTCATGTCAAAAGTATCACATAATTTTTCGAACTCTTTTCACAATCTCGCTTTAGCTTTACAAAAGATTCATTATACTCACAAAGTATTAGAGTAGAGTTCACCATTTTGTGTTCAATATATTTTGCTTCCAGTATGATCAATTCAAAACATGAAAACACAGAACCAGTACGGCGCTTCGATTTTTCGAAGGCGGTGCGAACCATCAATGTGCCGCCCTCCCCGTAAGGTGGCAGTCCTGTTTAGTAGTCTAGTGAATTTTGTTCTGTGTTGTGTGACAGTAGTTAGTAATAGCCTTAGCCATTATAGTTGCCAAGAATAGAGCACAGTAGCAGATGAAACAGACCCGCTACTAGTGTCACTGTTTACTGCACACTTAAAGTACTTTAAGCATTACGAAATCAAATCAGAGGAGTTTTCCAGAGAGTAGTCAAAAAGAGGTCCGAGTCCGGTTTCCAGAAGGCCAAATCAAATCAGAGTGGGTCCCCAGAAAGTAGTTCAAAGAGATCCGAGTCCAATTCCACGGGGCCAGATCAAAGGAAGAGGCAGAGCAACTGTCAAGGCGAGTGTCGTTTAGGGAGAGAATAATTGGAAGATGGAGGATGAGATGAATCAGGGTAGTACTTGAAAAAATGAGACTAGTTTTGAGTGAAAAGCCAGATGGTGATAGAGGAACATGAGGAGGAGGATGGAGGGCGGGTTGTAATAATGATGGAGGAACTGAGATGCTGCGGAATTCAAGGAGGATCAATCCATAGGCGTGGTGCTGTGTTGAATATGGCTCGGTTGGAGAACTTGAGATGAGTAGTGACTGGCGGTCGAGAAAAACTAAGATTGGAGGACGATCGAGTGGAGCGGGTTACCTGAATGGTAAAGAGAACACTGAGGTACTTGGGCCGGGAATATTGTTGAAAGTTCTAGTTTAGTGTAATATAATGAAGTAGATTCGCGCTGGGATTTTTAACCAATGAATCCGAGTGATTTGAGGATGGGAGTGATATGATGTTTGGGCGTTCTAGTAATAGCTCTGGTAAGTGAGATTTGAATAAGTTGCAGGCGCTTGATTTGGGTGGATTCAAGGTTGAGGAGGAGGGAATTGCAGTAATCAAGCTTTGAATGAACAATACAGGTAGCAATGGTACCGGCAGTTTTAAGGTCGAGCATGGGCCGGATGCGTTGGAGGTCACGAACGTGCTTGAAACAGGAGTGCGAGAGGTTGTAGATGCGGTCTCCTGGTGGCGCCTGAGTGGGGTCGTCTAGAGGTGTCGTGAAAGTGGGAGTACTCTGCGAGAAGGGTGTGGAGGCAAAGGTTACAGGTCATCACTTACACGTATTTTTAGATATTATAGATGTTTTAAAATTTATTATAATTAGGCCTATGTTTTTAATTAGAAGTTGTACTGTTGTGCGGTCCATTCGATCACTCTATTTGGATGACCCGTGTTCAGCAAAATGACTATTTTAAAAGATATAATTTATTTTATATTTTAATTATATTTTAATGAATATTGTAAGTTGCACTCTTACGCAGGTCATATGAGAGCCAAAGATCATTCTATACTGTGATTCCGTGATTAGGCTGGTCATTGGCTCTCTCAAATGGCCTGCGCAATACACATCGAAATATAAATAGCCATCACACCAGACTACCATCTCAATAGGACGATGGAAATATAGCATGACACACCCGCGTTCGCCTAACTGAGGGCAACACCACTACTTCTCCATAAAATTTTATGATAAAGCTCGCTTAGTTCGTAATTATTTGCGAAAGGGAGGAACCTTCCTGACATGATGACACAATGTGTGATGACATTCAGCAATTGAAGACAAAGGAATAGATAACTAGCATTCTGTCTGCTCATTCTTGTTCTAGGTAAGATGTATAGACAACACGGAGTATGGTCCGTATAGATATTGTGGACCATATACTTACGACAACCTATATATCCACCAATGCAGTCAAGTACTTTTCTGGTTCCATAGCGATGGTTCTTACAACAACAAAGGATTCAACATCCAGTATAACGTCTACCTGGATGGAGGTCGGTGTAAACCGTTGTCTAAGTGTATTTCAGAGGTGCACCGTAAAACACAATACATGCATGCGTACTGTCACATTGACTTCACCCCGCTCCATCGAGCGCCCCGGTTCGAATCTTCCGTGAGCATGATTGCCTTATCTGTGGGAATAACTAGAAACCTTACGCTCCCTTCTGAAGTGAAGAACCATTCTGATGAATACCTATAAATGTTCCAACCTCTCAAAATTTTGTTAGGGTTTTTTAAGTTGCTCTCTTATCTACCAAATATTTACAGATATTTGCATTTGGGAGGGGATAGAGTAATGGTAACACTCATGGCCAGGAGAGCATTGGATTCAGGTTTCGATACCCTTAACCCCTCCAGAGCGGGCGCCTTGGATGGCTGCCAAACTGTGTGTTTAATTAAGGTTTGATTATACCATTCTTACAGAGACTACGAGCGGAGATATTACAACGGATCTCCCGCTGACTACGCCTGCTCCACCAGGTGATTAACTAAAGTCTATATTGATGTGTACTTTTCTGTGACAAGATATTGCATTTGAAGCCTCAGTAATATTTAAAGATTTGTTTCTAACTTCTTAGAAGTTTTTTTATGTTACAATGTGTGTGTTACAGTGATACTCAAGGAAATGTTATTAAGAAGCTCGGCTCATATTCTTCTGTTTAGATTAATTTAGTAAGTTTAGGGTATTCAGAAAACTGTTTCAAAAACGGCAACTGTAAGTTTTAATGACATCCGCAAGCCTTCATCGTGTCAGGTATTTCATAGAACCCATCGGGACTCAACCATGCTTAAGGTTCTCTAGGCTAGCAAAGGTACCATTCCTGAGGCTCTTGAGCGAGCAATGGACAAATTGCAAGGCTCTAGATTCAATGCTAGTGTATATGAGAACTTTGCTGTTTATGCCCCCAGCTTAAGCCAGCAAATTTTTCTGCCTCTTGACATGGGCACATTTCCGTTAACTATCTGTCTAGATTCTGTACTCGAAGTTAATTCAACGATTTCGAACCCGAACCGTTGTATTAGAGATTGATTGCGCTAACAGAAGAGACCACTAAGTAGAGAACTCTTAGACTAGACGAGTCCATGAATGAATATTAGATATTTTCTCATGCACTCAACACAACATAGTAACTGAGGAATTTCGTGTCCTGTGCAGTTTGTGGTTATGAGAGCTATACCGGACCATCTGGCGTAATCATTTCTCCGAACTACCCCAATGACTACTACAATTCTCTGCAGTGTCAATACTATATTGACGCCTCCACGGGCAGTTCTATCGCGCTGATCTTCACACATTTCGATGTGCAAGATGTCAAGGACTACCTCACGGTATGTTTTAGTAACTTTTAGCTTCAAGTTAGATTACTTATTATTTTATATTGTAGGCTAATACATTTTGCAGGTGTTGCGCTTATTACAGAAATCAAATTTGAACTGTTCGCTATCAATATGATGCATCATTTAGGAACAGATTTGATTGGATGAACTAGATTGCTCGTTCTGCCAATAGCTCCTTCGCATTAGAATTTGCTTTAACAGAAATATTTGTATATTGTTCTTTCTTTTGCAAATAGCTTCTTTGAATTAGGATTTTCTTTGAAAACTACACAATTATTATTTTGTGCTATTAACATTGCGTCTGTGTTACTTTTCACGCAGTTGTGCTGATGTAAGCAACACTTTTTAACTGGTTTCGAAGTATCACTATTCAACAATGTTCTAAAGCTCCCGATGCATTAATGAAATTAAAGAGGAAGTAGACTAAATGTCTTGCAATCAGGATTGAAACTAAATAGATAAAACCATTGAACTTGACACAATAGATCAGTTGCGCGACCAATTCGAGCTTTCCTGGACAGCAGCTCACAGGAGGTACGATACCTCCACCTTTTTCAATTCCATGGTGCAGTCAGGGAAGTCTTTACTTCTTCACGGACTCCAATACGGTCTCTACGGGATTCAGCATCGATTACTCCGTCAGCGAAGGAGGTAACTAAAACTATAAGTAATTATAAAATACTTGCAGCTTTTGCTATATTCTGTTTTCCGTTTTAAAATAATTGGCAGACAGCTTTTGTGTAATTTCTGATTCAGAGATTTATTTTAGCTTAACGTTTCATCTGAAATCATTCCAGTTCTAAAAGAGTTTTAGGGACTCAGCAGAAATTAACACATCTACAAACACATCGTTCGGAGGAAATGGAAGACAGAAATAAGAAAGTTCAGGAGTCATAGGTGTCGACGAAAATTTGTGGAAATACATAGAGACAGGCAATTCCAACCCACATGGAAAACCTGGAGAATCCTGGAGTCGCGTCATCCTTCAATGACAGTGAGGTCTACGATCAAGCGACCGGCTGCTTGTTTGTTCTTGTCCTGAGCAGAATAGACCATACTTCTGTCACAGAAGACTTCTTGCTATCTGTTTGACGACATCTATCAGACTGAGATTCTCTCTGTAGAAGTCTTTAATTGTCATTCTCTACGAATGTCTCTTTACGAATACAGCGTTCACTTGCAGACGATTGTTCAGTTGCTGATTATTGTTGAGTTACACAGACGATGATGACAAGGCTACGACACTGCAACGGCTGCAATAACTCTATTCTAGACATTGTGGGGCGTGGTGGCTCAGTGGTAAGTTCGGCGCCTTGTGACCGGAGGGTTTCAGGTTCGAATCCCACTCTAGCCGTTGCGTACGGACCTTGGGCAAGTCCTTCACTCGCAATTGCTCATGGCGCCTCGGCATGAAAATTCCGGCACAGTATCAAATGCTGCAGTCGGGAGCGCCTCTGAGTAGTAGTTGACTTCGAGGGGCGCTATAGAAATATCCGGAATAAATAAAATAAATAAATAAATAAAAATCTTAAAATGAACGCCTGTAGTGAATGCTTACCACTAGACATGTCAGTCTAATACAGAATGCGCAGTCGAAGCATTATTCTCACTAACTGCCCGATGGACTGCTGACCGCTGACTCTACTGACTCTACTGACTGACTCTACAGACTTACTTAACCTAAGACATGTACATCTCTTTGGTAAGGTATCTCGTGATTGGTTCGGCAAAACATAAGACCTATACCTTAGATTCTTAGATTGGCATTACCTAGGCTACTGGAAGGTTGGCCTTATTCTAACAAACCTAATTATTTTTAGCCAATTGAACACTTTTGCTGACTTGGATGGACCACCTTCTAGAACCTTCTCAGAATGTCCATCTCGGAAATAATGTTCTCTCTAGCACAACTTACAATCTCTACGCTGGTTAGAAGTAGATTGGAATTCTCTTACCAGCTGCACCATATCATTCATGCTTAGATTGTCATCGCAAAATCCTATTTCTAAACTACTGCAGCTTCTTATTAAGGCGCCTATGTGTCAAGACACTTACTTCTACAATTAACAATTGTATACATGTTATGCATGTGCGCTTGTCATGTGCTAATAAAGACTACTTACTTAATTATTATTTTACCTGCCAAAATGAACTCTGTGAAACTTCTATTATATATATATATATATATATATATAGAATAATAATAATAATGATATTATTATTATTGTTATTATTATTATTATTATTATTATTATTATTATTATTATTATTATTATTATTATTATTATTATTATTATTATTATTATTATTATTAATATTAATAGTAATATATAGGTGTGTTTCGATTCCATTAATGTCTGTACTACATCTTCAGGCTGTGGTAACACGGTGTACAGCGGATCGAATGGAAATGTGACATCTCCGAATTATCCGAATAACTACGGCGACAACCAGGACTGTTACAACATCATCTCGGCTCCGCAACCTAGCCACTTCTATCTCGATTTTTTATCTTTGAGTGTGCAGATTTCTTCTCCGTGTACACTTGACTGGGTTGAGGTAATTAATAGCTTCGCAATCGGCTAGATATAGGGGGCTATTAACGGCGCGACCCCTATTTGCATTTCTTTTGTTTTCATTTTTTATTACATTTGTTTCTTCTTCATCCTATTAAAATTTGTGCAGATTGCTGACGAGTGTCATCTTGCTAAATCATGTGCCTCGCCAACTTACAAATGATCAACTATCATGCACGGGTCTCTTTCTTGTTTATAGGTTAATGCAATGTCTTAATTCAGCGCTTTAAAGATGATCATTGTGAGAAGGTTTTGTTGGTGCCATTGTCAAAAATTCAGGATAAGATTAAAATCTCAGCTTGAAAATCAAATTAGGCCTACTGATTATTTTCTGTTAAAACATTGATCGGAGAATGTTTCTTCTTAATATTTTTCAGAGAATTACTACGGCTGAAATATCTGATTGAATCCTGAAACATGTTTTGTTTCTATTTGCCCTTTTTCGAGTTTTACATGACCTTTATTGCACGTGCTAAATTGGCATCATGCTATTTTCTGTAACATTTTATTCCACACGTCTTATACGCTCTTTTGTCTGTCACATACGTTTTTGTTATTTGCTTTTCGACGCTTTATCAAACTTTTGTTGGTTAAATGAACAAATAATTGAGTGATAATATTTCAGCTGAGCTGTCTCGACAACAACCCCTCCAACAAATACAGATTTTGTGAATTTATGAATTCCGTTGACTTTTACCATTGCACCCAAGTCCTTGTCTGGTTCCACAGCGATGGTTCTTACAACGAAAATGGATTCAATCTTGAATACAGTGTCTTTCCTGAGTCAGGTTAGTTCAAAGAAGATGTAATTAGCATAAGTCACATATTAACTCGAAAGGTGAAGTGATATAGCGTGGTGAAAAGCAGAAAAGCAGATAAACAAGGATACGTTCTTACACTGATCTTTTGTAAAAAAATGAGGTCATCATTGATTTTTCATTTCAAGATTTGCTTTGATAACTGTTCACCCCGCTATGTCACTTCACCCTGTCTTTCGAGTAAATATGTGACTTAACCTTAATCTGCAAGGTTAAAGTGCTATTTCTCTTGTCAAAGTGTGAGTTCGGCTAAGCGCTTTTGCATGCCAAGGCTAAGAAACCACTTACGTCTATTCCTATATCCTCTTCCTCCTCTTCCTCCAGCGCTTTCAGCTATTTCCCTCTCTTCAAGCATCTTCATTCAAATACTCTTTTTACCCTGCATGTTCCACCAGTTCCCTCTTCAAACAGCTCATTCGTAAGCTTCTTCAACAATGACATCATTTTCCTTTTCCTTCTTCTCACATATCCTTCTTACGCCTTTGTAAGCATTCTCCTGACGGGCTCAAATCTTCAAGAATTCCTACCCTGATCCAGTGCTTTTTTCAGCGGGAACGCGCCGGAACGGCGTTCGGGCACCTCTTCTCAGCTACTATTTTTTTTATTTAAGTAATAAAAATAATAATTTAGTTATTTTAATTTAATTTCAGTGTTGTGAACTGTTTTCAGCGTTTATTGAAACCCCTGCCAACCCCCAATCCCGATTTTCGTGGGATTTTAATACTTCCATAATTGTTCAGTTCCGGAACCTTTTTTCTAGAAAACAAGCACGGCCCTGATCCATTTGATCCTCTGCCTTTCAAGCTTTCTCGTCCTCAACGAAACCCGCCGTAACATCTGCACAACCAGTATTAGTTTTCATGATGTTTTACAATTTTTTTTAAATTAGCAAATTCGGTTATAAATTGTGTAAGCGTGAGAGGGAGCTTCGGACTCGTGATTGTATATTCGTCCAGCAATGGAAAAACTTTAGCCAACTTTGTGGCCAACCGCTTGCTCTTCTAATAAAAGAATTATTCAGCGTCATAGTAGATGGGCTCCAAGCAACCATCCTCAAATGGAACAAACCGTTAACATCGTCTTTGCATAACTCCCAACGCTATAGTCAGAACCGCTAACCATGCAAATTTACCAACATTCAAATGTACACACTCTACATACTTACTTACACTCAAGGTTATGAGCGATAGGTGAAGGCAGCGCACCTATGCGCGTGAAGCACACTTACCTAAAAGGGTTGCAATATGGCTTTTGTATTACATATTTAAAAATTTATTAAAATAGATTGAAGTACATTAAAATGCCTTAAAATAATAATAAATATAATGAATAAAATTGGTCACGAACTCATAGTATTCAGTCAAAATAGGCACCAAAATGGAAAAGAATGCAACTTATAATATTTAGTAATTAAAATATAATTAATTAAGATATGTGATTATGCAAATTTAGTTAAAATCATTAGCTCCAACATAGGTCGCCCTATTAGTCCGCCCAAATAGGGCTGCCAAGCAGGCCGCCAAAGAATACAATAATTGCAATGTATACATAGGCTATACATATTAAAACATAAATGAACTATGACATTTGTTTAAAATATAATTCAAATATGAATATATTTAAAATGCTGCTTAAGTAATTCTTTGTAGCTGATAACATCATAGATCAGTAGCTTGAATTTTCACCCACACCTTGTTTGGAGATGAAGCGATCTGTCAGCCCCACCTGTTTGGAGATTATGACTGGCCCCATTTGTCTTAATACCGCGACCTCGAAGTGCGCAGAGAAAATACAATCAACGGGTCCTATTGTCCAATGCCCAACGGGTCCTATTGTCCAATGCCCAAGGCCCTCACCTTACAAAATGCCACCACATCCGCTAGTTACGAACAGAAGATAGGTTTTGTAATATCTAAATGCCCACTCAGATGTTTAACTGAAACATTTATTGAACGGGTTTGTTGTCATAGGCTGCGGTGACTTGTCTTACAACGGGCTGTCTGGAGTCATCAATTCTCCCAATTACCCTAGAAATTACAGCGACAGCATCTACTGCGATTACAACATTTACGCTCCACCATTGTCCAGTTCGATTACTATCTTTTTCCAAGAGTTCTCCACTGAACAATGCTGCGATTATGTTACAGTTGGTATATTTTGTCTTGTCTTCTGTATTTTCATTGGATTGTGGTTGTATTTGCCAGGGTATATTTTCCAGAGTATTTATTGTGTTGTAGAGTATTTTATACTTATTTTTATTTCAATTTGTATTTCATACTTGCTTGTTACTCAGCTGCCGACTGAGAAGTGTTTTGGCATTGATATTACGCATTTAAGCACTTTCCAATATGCATCGAACCGCTTGTCTGGAATAAACTTACTCCTGCTATTCATAACATACTACTATATGACTATTCAAATAGTCTGTTCGAGCAAATTTGAATGAAAGGCGCTTTGAATGAATTACGGTTCTTGCTAGTTAAGCTTTTAGCTATAGTTTTTTTAAATAAATTCTAAGGTGTTAAAGTATTGTCAGACTACTGTGTCAATCACTCGTCATTTCAAACCAATTATTTTGTCATATAGACTATAGATGACCCTAATTACATTATGTAATGTTTTTTGGGAACAATAATTTAAAAAATGAAAAGAGTAGTCAACTAACTACATTTGCTTTGTCTTTATCATATCTGTAAGACAGCTGATCTTTTTTTAACCTTTGGGCTTCCTACAATACTATTAATATAGTTCGCCTTTTTTATATTTCAGGATAAGCGCAATGGGCCTAAGCAAACCTTTAATTTTATCATTAGTATCTTAGGGAAAAATTATTGCAGTGTATCAACAAGATATATAGGAATATCTATGATATCACTTAGTCAGACCACAATATCTCTGTCCAATATTCTAGTCATAAGATTTTGGGCTTTAAACAAGAACTAAGTCAGATGCATGGTACAAATTTCAATTGTTAGAAGTTTTCGTTTTACTTTTCGGCAATAGATCAGCTGTCCAACAAACTCGAGCTACTCTCCAGTGACATATTCTGGACAGGTACTACCTCAGCCAGTTTCTATTCCATGGTGCAGTCAAGGAAGAGTCAACTTTCGCAGTGATGTTTCATTAGCCTCCACTGGTTTCAGTCTGGGTTACCATGTCAGTATCGGAGGTGAGGATCGTTAAAGTCACGGTACAACCTCAGCAATTCAAACACGTGTAGCTGGAATTGTAATATCGGATTTTGGTAGCGTCTATAAAATAAACTTCTCTAAGGCGCTTCCGATGCCACAACAAAACACCTATGAAAAAAGACAGAGAAATTCCAAAGGTTACATGTCGGGAAGAGCCTAGAAAGCTATTTCAAACAAAACGACCGACCATGTCTGTCTGCCTGATCCCTTTTGATCTTGAACTGGAACCGAGTTTACACACCTCCCACTCCGCCTACCGATTATGATTGCACTAAGCGCCTGGGAATAAGCTATTTCTCGCGACTTCGATTTTTTGGACACTAGAAATTTCGAAATTATAATAACGATTACGACGTATTTATGCTACACATTGGCCTCAAATTAAAACCAGTTTACCTGCGCGGCTGCGGGAGAATTCTACAGTCAGTATGGACGACATCAAGCTCTCTAAGATAAGATGGAGCCTAGCCAGCTAGATAAATGTGCAATACTTTAGCATTTTTTATTGAATAACATTTTTAGGAAGCTAAATAAAAGAGCCATTCCAAACGGCTGTACTTTTGATGTGCGCATCTGTCTATTTATGTAGATTCTTAAAATGATTTTTTTAAATGTGTCTATTCGTCTTTATCGGTTTCAGTATATTAATTAACTAAAACTGTCTTTAGGTTGTGGTAACACTGTGTATACTGAGTCGCACGGTTATGTTTCATCTCCGAATTATCCCAACAACTACGGTGTAGACCAGAACTGTTCTAACATCATCTTGGCCTCTAAAGAGCGCCTCACATTTTCTATCAACTTTCTACACATGAACGTGGAGGCGTGCTGCGATTTTGTTGAGGCAAGTAGCTTAAGTTTCACAAGCGTTTTTTTCAAGTCTAGTGGTCCACATACTATCACGTGGACTGCATGATTGGAGCACAGTAACTGCTGGTGTGGCGGACAGACAACGAGACTTCTATAAGGTTTAATAAATAATATTGATTTTATTGTATTAATCGCCAACGTATTCAATAGTTTGATATTAAATGTGTTCTTTTCCTTTAAGTTTTTTTATGATATTCAAGACTGGTCTATTGTTTTAATTCAATTTAATAATTGTAATTGAGGCCTTACTTCTTTTTGGCATGCTTCATCCCCCGTCCAAAAATTAATAACATAAACAAACAGAAAAATAACGAAGTCACGAAGTCAAGAAGTGAATTTTTGTTACGCTTCTCTCATTGGTCGCTTCCAACTAACAAAATATTCATGGCCAAAACGTCACTGTTTACAAATTGAGGGATTCCAACGAAAATTGGTTTCACACTTAATTCAGCGTAACTTTGTATACATACCGTAAAGGATTCCTCTTTTAAAGTAGCAGCTTCAAACGGGAATAGGCTAATTTATTTAGGTGGCGAACAGGCTGAAACGACCCAGCTTAACGGGTGTTAATGGTACAATTTAATTAGGCCTCGCATGCCGAAAACTTGGTGGTGGTGGTGGTGGTGGTGGTGGTGTGGCGGTGGTTTGTATACATAGCCTCGCGGAGTGGAGATGATTCCGGTCCTGTTCTACGCTGAGAGCCATCCAGTCACTGCCCCCTCGACATCCGATATTTACTCGTAGTGTCCGTTCTATCAAGAGCAGGTCCAGTGTAAAGCTATGTCCTGGGTACACTTCTGACACTTTAGCGGTCCTAGTATATATATATATAGGCAACTTTCTGAGGATGCGTTTTTCTCAGAACGTTGTTTCTTACAGTAATGCAAATTGCGCTGCACTTTTGCGTGCCTTCTATACAACGGTCTTTCTCTTCACCCCACTCTACGTCTCGTAACCTTGAAACAACCGCCACTAATTTGTCGGTCTGCATGTATCATGCTAGAAGAGATGAAATTTCAATTAGTTACAGTGAGAAGGATACAATTAGAAAGAAAAAAAGTGGTAGCTAGCCAGAGGTTATCCGCTGGATTAAAATAGCCAGCAGACTGGCCACCAAACTGGATTGCATCATGCAGGAATGTGGAGGAGGAGCGAGTAGGTCCAGCCACTCGAGCTCGACTAGTTACAGGAAGTCTGAGAAACGAATGGAGAACATAAGTCGAGGATCTAAGAAGAGACCGGACAGTCTGGAGCGAGTGACGAGATTGAAGACATCGGATTCGGAGTCAAAGAAAAAAGGAAAATACTGAACAAAGAAACAACCTCTATCCTGAGTTAATTAATTACATTTTTATCTGATGCATTGCTATCTTCGTCTGTCATAATATTTCGTAATAAAATTTGTTTGACCAATTTCTACGTCGGTAATAGACCAACAGTGAGGAGCGAAATGTCTGAGGTAACTGTTCGGTCAATAGTTGATGGGCCAAATCAGGGAGGGTAGGCCTATTCTCTTCCGCCCTACAAAATCATACACTACAGTAGTAATCAATTCAAATGTTGTTTCACATTTACATTCAAAGTTGTGTGTTGCTCTTATTTAGCTACGTTGCCTTGACAACGCAGACTACGGTGCGCAGCGATTTACAGGAACCTCCATTCCACCAACGCAGACCATCCCCCTATGTACCCAAGTCCTTGTCTGGTTCTTCAGTGATAGCTCTAATGCGTACGAGGGATTCAACCTTGAATACTATTTCAGTCCAGGGGCTGGTGAGTGGACGAGATGTTCTGTTAGCCTTGTAGTTTACAAAAATGATTAATCTTTCACCGTCACATTATGTAATGCAGTGCTTTTATTCAACCGGAACACGCCGGAACGGCGTTCCGTCACCTTTTTTCAGCTCCTAAAAATAATTTCTTTATTTTAATAATAAAAACAATAATTTAGTTATTTTAATTTGATTTCGGTGTTTTGAACTGTTTTCAGTGTTTGTTGAGACCCCTCCAAACCCGCAGTCCCGTTTTCTCGGGATTTTAGCCCGTCCATAATTGTTCCGTTTCGGAATCTTTTTTCTAGAAAAGAGCACTGATGTAATGTAAGGTAAAACTCAGACATACCTCTGAACTTATTCCTCTGTTTCTCTATGAATTCCTGTGTTAAAGAGCGCCTCCTTTTAAGCACCACATATCGTCACCGGTATCACTTCATTTCTTGGTTAACTTGTCTTTCATTTGACTTCCGTAACTGGATGACCTTTAACCAAGTGCATGCCTGACAGACAATTGTGACAGCGTTGATTCTATTACAAAGGATTTGGCCGCTGATAATATGTACATGGTAGGCATATAGATTGTTCTTGTATCAAGCCCTCGTGCCAATAGATATTTAAGCCTTACTGAGATGTGCTATAGAGGCGATACATTACATTTCGGCTATACATACATGCATACGTACCTACATATACAGATCGGTGTATGCAGGCATAAGTATGTAGGCCTACGTATGCATGTATGTATAGCGGAAAAGTAATTTATCGCCTCTGTAGCACATCTCAATGAAGTTCGGACATGGGTCTGTGTGTCTGTCTGACTGCTTCTGTGGTTGTCTATATATCTCTCTCTATGTATGTGTTACAGAAGTGTCGAGCAATGGAAAGTCGGATGGCGCAGAGAAAGTACCCAGCAATGGAAAGCCGGAAGGAGCAGAGAAAGTACCCAGCAATGGAAAGCCGGATGAAGCAGAGAAAGTACCCAGCAATGGAAAGCCGGAAGGAGCAGAGAAAGTACCCAGCAATGGAAAGCCGGATGGGGCAGAGAAAGTGCCAATCAATGAAAAGTCAAATGCATAAGAAACAGTGCCCAGAAATGAAAATCCAAATGCAGAAGAATGAAGAAGGGAAATAAAAAGAAATGGTATTGCTTATGCTGCGTTCGCTCAACACCCTGCTGGGTTCAGTTGGCAGATAAACGCTGAATTTTATGATTTAATTTTTCTTTCGTACTTATCAGATGTTTGATCAGTTTATATATTTTTTTAAATAATCATTTTGAGTTTCCAAGTTCGCTTTAACCTTTTTACAGTTTCCCAATTTAAACATGACATTTTTGACGTGAAGGAGATTAGTTGAATTTTCCGGTGGTGCCGGGTCAAATCCTCTACAACGAAGGATGGAGTTCGTAGTGATTTTTGTTATGACATAGCGTAGATAGAATAGCAGCTAACATTTTAATCATTAAATCTGAAATCACTTAATCGTTGAATAAAAAATCATATTTGTTATGACACAGTGTTGTTATTCAGAAGCTACCTACCTACACAGTTTAGCGAGCTACTCCCAACCAAGAAGGCAGCCAAACTTATGCACATTGGATATTATATAAAATTTGAGACCGCAGAGTAAATTAATACCAGTGATAAAATATAATGGACATCGAGAAACTTAAGTTTTAGTTGCAAAGCATATATAAGATCAGAAGATTTGATAGATTATACGAGATGAATTATATGAAACTACAGCTTCCTGGATTAGCTATAAGTTAGGTCTATTTAATTCTAGGTTAAGGTCTTGACCGTATATGCATGGATCAAAATAAATCCAGAACCACACAGGGCACATGAGAACGTTAATCTGAAACCCAAGAGTGGAGTTCAAAGTCAAGGTTCTGATGCCTCTGGATGTCGTAGTTTCATTCATGAGCTTCTTCATAGTCACTATATGAGTTCACGCTTCACCCCACCCTTGATAATAGGTATCCTCGATACTAAACTGTCTCATCAAGTTACAGTCAACTGCGGACAGGGATAGGGATTCTGTGCGTGGGTGAGTGCCAGCTGGCGTGGCCATTTCCAATTTGTTTGGTGTGAGGCTGGGTAATTCTCGGAAAAAGGAGATAGAGGGTCTTTGGAGTGACCGAGAGTCAGTGGTGGAACTTCAATCTGCCGACCAGTACGCGACCAATGCCTTTTCGACCTATACAGGACGTCTTGATGAATAGCCGGACTTGCGTCTTCTTCTGCTAAAGATGAACTGTTCCGCTGCAGTCTCATCGTATGCTGCGAGGGCTGCCACCTGCTGTCGCTCCAAACGTTCGACGTTTCTTGGTCCATGCAGAGACTTAGAACTAGATGCTCTCTTTCAACGGTGGTCCCAACATTGGTGATTATCATAGTTTCCTGTGCATAGTTTGCTTCTTCTTCTGGTTCTCTGCCTTCAGGCAGGTTCGAACGTCTGACGTCGCCACTTCTCTCGATTTTGAGCCTCTTCTTTGAGTCTTCCATGTCCTTCCTTCATCTTCCAATCCAGCGTCATCTTTCTTGGTCTTCCCCTTGTCCACCTCCCCTTCATTCTTGCCTCGATGACAGTCATCGAGGATAGTTTGCTTACTGGTTAGAAATCGGTTCTTAATTGCCTTTTACATCACTGTCATTTAAAACTTATTTCGCGCAAGTATCTAATGCAGCAGATGGAGCACCAAAACGAAGGCGTTTTCAGGTTATCTAAGAAATCAGTCTTAAATAAAAACTGAATAACATATGCGACTGAGGAGAACGGACAGATACAGGGAGAGAGTTTACAAATATAGGTCCAGCATCAGAAAGGTTTTAGAGTTCTAGTAGTAGGCATTACCAGATAAAGATGGTTAGGTGACCATGTTCATATCTGTTAAATTTGAGGAATAAGGCCTGCTTTTAAGTATTGTGGCTGGCTGTGACATTTCCTTATAGAATTAAATCGAATAACGTAATGTGCGATTGTGCTTACGTATTGGTTCGCAACGAACTGTTTGTTCACTGCTATACCGCTGCTATGTTTAGTCATTCTGTTAGGACCACCCCCTCGATTCATAAACACTACATTCACCTAACTTCAAATGAATACTCAAACAATCAATTTAAAACAATCATCTGAAAAAATTGCTCTGCAGCGTTAAATGATTATGCTAGTCATTTAACGGCGATATAATATTAAAGCCATGACATTGGAGTCTGGGTAGTGGGCGTCTCTTCAGTCTTTCGGGGTAGCGGCTAGAGAGAGTCATCGAGATGCGGGTAGAAGTTCTGAAAACCAGAAGCAGACGATTAACGTTGCTTCCGCTGTTCAATGCATTTGTTGAGTTTGCGGGCGATGTTGTTCAGGAGATAACGAACGATTTAGTCTGGGTGATACAGTCGGCCGTTGATCTTCCAATTACTACTACTACCACAGGAAATACTCCAGCGGATATAGGCGCTAGATAAAAATTACATAGAGCCTAAAGAGGTCTCTTGATAGAGAGGTTAGGGACCCAATGTAGGCCTATCTCTCTGAGGTCCATAGGGATCCAAGGGACCTCACGGAGGTCATGGCGGAGCCTAAAGGGGTCCCATGCTAGAGACAAAGGGAACCAAGGTACCTCACGGAGGTCATGGGCGAAGCTTAGGGATCCCATGGTAAGGATTTAGGCATCCGAGGTCCCAGTGCATATTTTAAGGAATTTAGACTACTGGGACAAAATTTTGGAACTCGTCTCTAAAAAACTTTGATGACCGTTTTTGGGAATTCATCTCCCGAAAAGTTGATGACTTTTTTGGGGAATTTCTCGACAATGCGTTTTACTGATTCTTATTTTACTACTGGGGAAAATTTATCTTTAAACTCTTGCAACATTTTGTCCCACTAGTACTGTTATACTTTAACCATACATTGCTTGGGACAAATCAGAATAACTACTGGGGCAAATCCTAAGACTACTGGGACAATTGTCCCAATAGTTATACAGTTAAAATAAGCCCAGCGAGGTTCATGCTAAAGGGTCAAGGGATCCCAGGTATCTCCCTTAGGTCCATGCTAAAGGGCATAGGGACCCAAGGTATCTCACTGAGGTCCATGGGTGGAGCACCCCGAGAGGGAGGGTTGGAATAGGAGTAAAATATGGGGTTTGGCGCCATGGGATCGGTATAAAATGCAGCAGAGGAAAGATCCGTGGGTCGTCGCGTGAGAGTGTTGAGTGTTGAGAGTAGTTGCATTAAGTAATTGCGTCGAGTGTTGCGTGAATAGCGAACCCTTCGTGATTAGAATAAGGTAATTAGTTCAATTAATCTTGGTAACTAAGAGAAACGTGAATATATCGGCCAGTATTACTTTGGACTAATTTTATCTATGTGTTGTAAAAATTGACGACAAATTGGTTATCGAGGGCAGATCCTAGTAGAGGCTGTCTTAAGTCTTTTCGATTTAATTTGGAATATATTTTGTCTGGCGAGAGCCTAAAGGAATTTCAGTTTTATTTGGATAATAAAAGAAAAGTGTTTCGCAAATTACTCGTGTGATCTTATGCGTTCAAATCAGACTTGTCTAAGCCCTTCGACAGAAATCGGAGGCCTTATTTCACGCGCAGTACCATCATCATCACCCCCGCTGGCATTTTCGCCGATCCAAGACCAGTACAGCAATATCCCATATTTGCTGTACTGGTAAACGTGATAAATAATACAATAATAATCGTTCATCCAACTTCTAGTTTCATGTATATGTTCAACGATCATCCAGCTTCTAGTGTGAACTATATTTTCATCAACCATCCAACTTCTAGTTTGTTTTAGTATTAAATATTTTCATCGCTCATCCACGGCAGCAATATCGGCACTAAAATTATTTATTTTCATCGCTCATCCAACTTCTAGTTTCAGTTTTATTATTTAATGTGTTCATCGATCATCCAGCTTCCAGTATCAGTAATATTTTCATCAATCGTCCAACTTCTAGTTTGAGTTTAAATTTTCATCGGTCATGCTATTTCAATAATTCCGACGCCAAACTACAAGTTTTTCGCTGTACTGGTCTTGGATCGCGAAAATGCCCCCCGCTGAGGATGTGTTTCGCCACAATACTAGGCCTACTAGCACTACTACTGATAATTATAATAGTTATAAAACACCCACAATGAAAACTTAAAAGTAGGCAACTTGTTGAATTTCATTTGTAATCAACAAAGTTGAAAACGTAATTTTAGAAACTTTCATAACCTTCTTTAACTTCTGCATTCTTTTCATGCCCCTTTACCTTGTTACCTTTGTCAGTTAATGGTGTGTATCTCGGAACCATGGATATTCTTCATCAAACGGTCAAAATTCCGAGAGGTTGGGCCATGCTTTGTGTGCAGCGCGTTTTTGATCACGGCCCGGACGGACTGACCATAGCCCGGACGTACCCTGCAGGGAATGGGGGTCATCGCCAGCTGAATCTGATGGGGTTGGGTTGGTGCTAATGGCGGACAGCGTCAAGCATACACCTCGACGCACAGCTGTGCCAGGTTCTTCTAACGAGGAACCAGGATGGCTTGAATCATCCGTCAAGGTTCTGCTACTTACGAAGCACTGGACAACTCTGCGTCGGCAACAGGAAGGAAATTGACGTTTACAACTGGACAGATACTAGCTTCTATAGCTAAACTCTTAGCTATTATCAAATAAACTTTACAACTGTAAATCAGAAGTAAACAAATATATTGATACAAGACAGAAATTAAACAGTAAGAAAAATTAGTTGAATGAAATGATGAAACATTACTTTTATGAAAAGGGCAAGTACAACATGAACAATTTACGAACATTTTACAAATAAATGTAATAACTCAAACAATAAATCAGACACACCATTTCAGTAAACTAACGAAAAACTGTTAACAAAGTAAGCTAATAATTAAATTTAAAATTCGTTAATAATTGGCACTCAAGTTGAAATATATTTCGCATGTTGTTGTTTGTGCGACTTTACAGGTTTATCACTTTCGATACAATCTGAATTGCAATTGAGATATAAACAAATCGCAATCGTTGCCAGTCGATGCAATTAATTATGATGATTATCTGAGTAGCCTCACCGTTAGTGGATCAAAGAGAGGTCATATATGAAGGATAAATAATATCCAGTTTCAGTGATTGGATATCATTCATGAGTTGACTCTATCGCAGTTTGGCCCTTTTGTTTCAAAGCTACACAAAAGAAGACTATCGAGATAGGTCGCCCGTCATTCACTTGAGTAAAACTTACTTGTCAAGACATATCGCAATTGAGATATAAACTGAATGCGACGATTGTCAATTAATAAAACTGATGGTGATAATTCTCTGATTGGCCGCACTCTCCCCGGATCAAAGAGGTCCACCGAAAGATAATTAATCTCAAGTATGAGTGATTAAACTTCATTCGCGAGCCGCTCCTAGCACGGTTAGGCTGTTGTTTCAAAGCTTTACAAACAAGATTATCCAGGTAAAGCTTTACAAACGAGACTATCCAGGTAGGTTATGTACCTGGTATGAAGAATTTTCGTTTGAGCAAAACAGACAAAACATTACGAACATATTATGCACACGTACATTGCCTATGCATCTACATATGTTTCTATGTCACAAAAAGGTTTTGTGGACCGATCAGGTGAAATATTTAGCAATAACATCTTTTGTGCTGGTAGTAAACTGAGATGCGATGTGGATAGTATAATGCGTACTTTTTACGCAGCTAGCAATAAAAATTTTCGACAACTCTTGGGTTTGTCGGAGCTAATGGTCTTGGTGGGCCAGTAAAGGACAATCTGTCTTATGGCAGATCGCAGGTTTATAACGCTTACGCCTCTAGGGCAGCGTTAGAGTTGATATTCTTTATATTTTGTTGTGTTCTGTAGGCCTATGTTTTACATTTTTTCTTCGTTTTTCGTTTTTCTAATCGTTTTCCTGCTTTTGGCAAAAATAAAGTATATATGTGCAAACTTAGGGTAGCATAGGCCTACCTACGGACATACACATAGAACACGTATAATTATATATTATTATTATTATTGTGACGTTCGTCGCTCGAGATCAACTAACCCTTCATCAGACGTGGTACCAATTTGTGTCGGTCTTAACCGAGACGCTGCTTCGTCGTCGGGCTGGGTTCGGCTCCAGCCAACTGACCTTCTGGAGTCGCCCGGGTCACTATCCTGTCTACTTCTGCTGTAGACGAGCGGTTCCCTGTCTCCGCTCTCAGTGCCCATTTCTCCAAGAGGAGGTTCCGAGGGTATCGCTTGTTTGCGAACAGTGTCGCTGTCAAGCTCCATCTCACTTTCGGACTCTGCCACTGCCGCGGTCGCCGGGTGGGCAACGTCCTCGTCCTCAGGATGGCCGTCCTTTAGAACAGGGTTCGCTCTCTTGCCGGCAGGAGTCCTCAGCTTCCTGTGAGATTTCTTAGTCAAAGACTTTCTCTTTTTCTCCACCTTAACCGAACCCTCACGTACCATTCTGCATCTCATGACTCTCGAGTTATCGTCAATAGGGGAAAACCCTGAACGTTCTCTTGTCCGAGAGGACAAGGTGTACATCTGACGAGTCGTCACGTCGTGCCGTCTCAAACACGCGAACATCTTGCGATAATATATGCACGTGTAATATTAACGCGGTGTACTGGTCTCACGACACTCTCTTCTGATAGGACAGGTTCTAGGTCTAAAACCTCCCTAACCGCACGCAGAACTGGGTTCCGACCGGCGCACGAGGTCGGCCCTACTTCGCACTTCGGTCAGTTCTCGGAACTACGTGTTTCGATCACCAAGTTATTTGCTCTGAATAACGATTGGTTTGAATACAAGATTTTCCTGACTCTATCGTTTTTCCTGGTCTTACCGCACTGTAATCAGTTGTCGGGCGGTCTTTTCCCGTACTGCGGTCTTTCGGTAACAGTGGTCTTTCCCAGTAACTATTTTTAGTTACCGGGCGATGGAGCCCCTCCAACGCTCCACCGGCGTGTCAGCCATCCAAGTGTCACAATCCAAATGTAACGCCGACCCCGTAAGGTTACCAGAATGTCCTGAATTTTGTTCCCAAGAATTTCCGAATTTTGGTTCCCTAACGAGGGTCACGCTTACTCTCACGGGTAACCGGACAAGCTCCAATCGCGGAGTTCTTCAAAACCCAAGAGGGAATTTCCTGCCTGTCGCCAAATTTACCCTTATTATCGTTTTTGTACTAAATTGGTTTTTTCAGGTATCCCGACGGTCACTTCACCGAGTGCCGAAGTCGCGTAAAACTCTCCCAGCCGAAGACGCCGAAGTCGCGTAAAACTCTCCCGGCCGAGTACGCCGAAAGCGCGTAGAACTTCCCCTGTGTCGAGTACGCCGAAATCGCGTAAAACTCTTCTCAGTGGATCAAACCAAACACTGTCGGATCTTGGAGTTCTTCGAACTCCAAGAGGGATTTCCTTGCCCGACGCCAAATTTACTCTTGGTTTCAAGGATTTCAGAATTCCAGAAAATGGCTGCCTTAAGAAGGTCACCTTACTCCCATGGGTTACCGGACAAGCTCCGATCGCGGAGTTCTTCAAAACCCAAGAGGGACTTTCCTGCCCGTCGCCAAATTCACCCTGATTTTCGATCTCACACTGAATTGGTTTTCCTGTGTATCAACGGTATCCTTCCCCGAGTATTACTCAGCCGTAGATTTCCCGCAATCGGGATCTAGACCGCTTCGCGATCAACGGAGGGATCCAACCCGCCGGATCGGCGCTGTCGGCCCGTCTCCCAACAGTGAACTTCTTTAGCTGTACTCGGGATCGCCTGATTATATTATTCGGACGCCCCTTTCGTCCGTAAATATATTTATACTAACCGGAAACTCGAACTCTGACTCTGTCGTAACCAAAATCACTCGCCTACCACACTGAGTGCAGTATATTTGAATCGGTAACTGAGTCGCTAACCAACAACGCTGTTTAACAGTATTGCTATGTATGAAGAGTCGAACCAACTCTTCACGTATAAAGCAGCACACCGTGAGGCAGGCTCTATGCATCCCGAATGAGCGCGTCTGCTCGCTATGCGCTGGCTTCAGACCGTCGATCGGGCTTCCCTGCCACGGTCGTTGCCGGCCAGTTGCCTATTGAAATTAAATAAAAATTAAATGATCGATGCTGGGCCTTCGCATGTAAAATTAAGAGAAACGATGCTGTTCCCTTCGCATGTAAACTGAAAGAAAACGATGCTATTCGCATAAAATAAATCTTCCCACATACGCACGGTAACCTTGACCGCCACACTCTCCCCACCTTACTTAGATGCGGAGCATCTCTGCCAAAATCGGGGACCTTAATCAAACGTGACAGGAACATCCCCAACCCAGATCCACTTAGAGAGCAAGGAACCAAATGCACCTTTGGTTATAGGGCGGTATATCGACAATCTCGGCACCCTGCACGTACGCCAAACACGATGAGAACCGTGATAGCGACAGCCTATTTAATGATGCTTTCGATCTCTCGGCACCCTGCACGTACGCCAAACACGATGAGAACCGTGATAGCGACAGCCTATTTAATGATGCTTTCGATCCGAACCACCACCCTACTGGCAACCTGTCGTACCTGACAAATCGCCAACCTTAACAGGCCCTCTATCATGAACCTGGGCTCTACCGGACCCCAAGGGCCAGGAGAACTAAAGGAGAGAAAAGTCGCCCACTGTCTCCCGATCTGGTAACCATCGTCGATCAATCACACCCGGTACCACTTCAAAATCGTGAAAGCAAAATAACTAGTACAAGTTATCATATTTACGCACATGATCTAAGTCCTAACATATGCTTCTATCGCATGATGATCTATCCTAAGTACGCACTAAGGTAGCGCACTAAAGTATCATGAAACGGTAACCAAGGAAATCGCATTGCCCCGAATTTCCTTAACACTCGTTGTTACGAGCATTATACTGTCGGAAAGAAATTCTGTCATCACAAGGAAACGGAAACATGGTTCTCCCATAGTTCGCTTGTAGAACCAACGCAATGAAGCGTTCTAGTACTGGAATCTTTACTCGTTTCAGTACTAACCACTAAGCCAATGTTTAACCGAAAACATATCATCAAAAGGAAACTTAAACAGTCATTCACTGACAATCCGTAAAACCAACGCAATTAAGCGTTGCTGGTAGCACAGGTACTGTATGCTCCCAGATACCGCTCAAAAGAAATACTCTCATCAAAAGGGCAACTGAAACATGAGTCTCGAATAGTCAATGAAACCAACGCAATTAAGCGTTCATCTAGTTGGTCCTAGATACACGTCTGCTTCAGAAGGTCACTAACAAGGACTTCTACAGTCGTAGTCATCCATCCAAGCGAGGTCTTCGTCTCGTCCGTCGTCCAGGTGGCAATTCTGGATCAGCGGTCTCGTCTGGATTCTCTGAAGGTTCCTCTGGTTCATGTTCTGCATTAGGATCTTGAGCCAGGACTGTCCAGTCTACTGTAGGTAACTCAAGATTTCTGTCCCTCTCCGGTAACCAGGTACTCGGAGGTTTACCGTAAAACGGCTTCAATTTATCCACGTGCACAACCATTAGCGTGGATTTCGGACTCTTCTGAATCCGGTACAGACACGGACTGAGCACTTGAATAACCAAGAATGGGCCGGTGTAATAGCGAGCCCATTTTGTCTTCCTTCCACTTCTTAGCCGAGGGTAGTAATAGTAAACCCAATCTCCTTGAGCGAACTTGCTAGGTCTCACTCTCAAATCGTAGGCTTTTTTCCTTCTTTCTGCTACTCTCTTTAACTGTTCTCGTACAAGCCGATACGATCGTTCCATTTTCTCTTTCTGTTTCTCCACGTACTCTTCCATGTCACTGTAAGACGGTCTCTCGAACTCTGTAACTTGGGCTAGAATCAAGTCTAATGGCGTATGATTCTCTCTTCCCAGGAACAGGAAATTAGGTGTCCGTTGGGTCGCTTCATGTTCAGTACCTCGATATGCCGCCATTACATATGGTACATGAACATCCCAATCCTTTTGTCGTTCCGACACTACCTTTCCGATCAACATGTTCAGTGTTCTGTGGAACCTTTCGATCATTCCGTTACCAGAGGGTCGATATGGAGTTGTACGTACTTTGTCAATCTCCATGCGTTTACACAGCTCTTTGAATAACTTCGACTCAAAACACGGTCCCTGATCCGTCAGGATCTGGCGTGGCATACCAAACCTCGAGAACACGTGTACCATAAGCGATTCTGCCACAGTAACGGCCTCTTGGTTTCTGATAGGCAGAGCTTCAGCCCATCTCGAGAAGTAATCTATCGCTGTCAGTATGTATTTGTTGCCTTTACTTGATACAGGATGCGGACCAGTTATATCAATTCCGAATCTCTCCATTGGTTCACCGACCACAGGAGTCTGCATGTAACCCTGTCTTGGAGGTTTCTCCCTTCGATAACGAGCACAGCGATCGCACCTTTGGCAGAACCGTCTAACATCGTCCTTCCAACTCGGCCAATACGCCCGGCGTTGCAACTGAGTTAAACTCTTCCGAATCCCGAAATGTCCTCCGGCAAAGCTTGCGTGTGTTAACTGAAGCATCTCTTGCCGTAGAGATAAGGGCACAACTAACTGAGATCGCTCAGCTTTTCCTGTGTTACCCTGAATCCAGCCTCTGTGTAACACTCCTTGCAGGACTTCCAGCTGATTCCAGTTGCTCACCAACACTTTCACTTCTCCGCTAGCAGGTGATAGTTCTGCCTGTGTTGGATGATGCTTCGACTCCTTCCAACCAAGGACCGTACCAATATCGCAATCGCTCTGCTGTTCTCTTCGAAGAAACTCCTTTGTCCAACGGATTTCTTGGCCTGTATCTTCACTGGTAACCTCGGAGCGCGTTACTTCTCCGATCGGACGTGCCCACATCACGTCTTCATTCGTAACTCTCATGGTAACCACTTTAGGTTGTTCCTCACCCGGACCTCTAGACATCGCGTCTGCGTTACCGTGTTTTGCTCCCGGTCTGTGACATATCTCCATGTCAAACTCCTCTATCATCTCTAACCAACGAGCCTGTTGGCCAATCGGTTCCGGTGTTCTGCGTAACCACTGAAGTGCGGAGTGGTCTGTTCTGAGTAGGAATTTACTACCCAGTAAGTACTGACGAAACTCTTTCAAGAAATACACCACAGCTAACAACTCTCGCCTGGTAACGTTATAGTTCCGTTCCGCCGTCGACAAGAGCCGACTCGCGTAACAAATCACTGTCTCTTCTCCCTCTTGTACTTGCGATAACACCGCTCCAATGGCGTATGCCGAGGCATCCGTATCTAGGATGTACTGGCCCTCGTCGTTCGGTAACCCAAGTATAGGTGCGGAAACCAACTTTCGTTTAAGTTCTTCGAAAGCTCCCTGACATTCGTCAGTCCAATGGAACGGTACATTTTTCCTGGTCAGGAAATGAAGTGGTTGAGCTACCACCGCGAAATCATGTATGAAACGTCGGTAATAGGAGCAAAGACCAACGAAGGATCTGACTTGCCTCAAGTTCCGAGGAGCAGACCATTCTTCTACGGCCTTGATCTTGCTCGGATCCGTCGCGACCCCTTCTTCACTCAAAACGTGACCAAGAAACAATACTCTCTGTTGTAACAGGTAACATTTGGATGGTTTCAGCTTGAGATTATACTCTTGTAATCTCCTGAAAATCATCTCTAGACGTTGCATGTGCGTCTCTACGTCCCTCGAGAACACAATTATGTCATCCAAGTAAACCAGACAGATGTCATAGTTTAGCCCTGTCAAGACTAAGTTCATTAGTCGACAAAACGAGGCCGGACTATTGCACAATCCGAAAGGTAACACTTTGAATTGGAAGCTGCCCCTTCTCGTAACGAACCCGGTCTTGTGTTTGTCTCTTGGGTGCAAGGCCATCTGGTGATAACCTGCTCTCAAATCGAACGTACTGTACCATCTGGCGCCACCCAGGGTATCTAAACTCTCGCGGATAAGGGGTAACGGATGAGCATCTTTCCGTGTCTTCAGGTTCAGTTGCCTGTAATCGATACAGAAACGCATACTGCCATCCTTTTTCTTAACCATTACGACATTGGATGCCCATTCCGATATCGAAGGTTCAATGATTCCTTGTCTCAACATGTCTTCTACCTGACGATCAACTTCCGGTAACATGGAAAGCGGTTGACGTCTCAAAGGTTGCCGAACTGGTTTCTCCTGTCCCGTATCGATCTCGTGTTGGATCACCGAAGTGAATCCGTTATCACTTTCGTTAAGGGAAAACGTTGCGCTGTACGTTAGCACAAGTTTTCGTAACCTGATTCGCTCTTCTTCCGAAATGTCTGCTGGCACTTCTTCCCATAGTCGTTTTAGGGTCTGTTCGGCAAGTGGGTTGAGCGTCTGCTCCGCCACACTGGCCGTTGTACTAATCTTCGATCCAAACCGGTCAATCGTACTTTGCTGCTTTCCTCGGCGTTCCTCCGGATAACCTGGGCCCATAGGCTTCTTCGGATTTTCGCTTCGGTAAGGCTCATCATACGATTCCGTTCTGGCTCGATTAACTGTCACATCGACTACGTTCACTCGCTCCAGCGGACATTCAGTCCGTTTCTTGACTAGCGAATCTCTGTCTCCAACATTCAACATCCTGATCCACACTTCCGTGTCTCTTCCTGTCACCAACGTACGTCCGATTATCAAATCTTTTGATAATTCCATTGGAATGGTCGTCCAATCTTCGTTATCTTTTTGGAAATGCGGGTATACTACCCAAGCTGGAACGTCAACTTCGCTCCTTGGAGGAACTATTATGTCCTCTTGCACAATAACCCTCCGGCACATGGACTCGGTAACGACCTCTTTCAGAGGGATCTTCTCGCTCCCAAGGAAAACGCATCGACTTGCGAAGTCCCATCTTGCCTGATTGGCTTCCAGCCAAGATAACCCCAAGATCACTTCTGTCACTTGGTCTGTAACTAGACAGGGTACAGGGTACACCTGCTTTCCGATCCGAATCTTAAGGTTAGTTTCACCATCCACCTTAATCTGACTTCCATTAGCGGCTAGGAGTCGCTGTTCTGACGGTACTAGCACAGCGTCTAGCACGAAACGTCGTGGCACAAGTGACATTTCACTTCCAGAATCAAGTAGACAGTGTATACGTTTTCCTGCCAGTCTCGCAACCACGTAGGCCACCCTACTGCCTTTGACCAGTCGGTTTTGGGTTTCCTCTTGTATCGGTTCAGCCTTTGTAGGTTCTCTGGTACCGGTTGCACCATTCGTCTCAGCGTTTCTCTGAGGACAATATCGCTTCATGTGTCCTTTTCGTTTGCACAAGTAGCATTCGATTTCCGGGTTACGCAACCGTGTGGGCGGATAAATCCGTCGCCATCCCACATTCGGTTCGGTTGTCCTCTGATCTCCCACAGCTAGATCAGAACTGTTCTCCCTTTCATGAGGATTTCTCGGAACGATGCCCAAATTCTGATTTATTGTCACTCGATCAAGTTCTCTTGAAAGATTTTTAATCTTTCGCTCGAGATCTTCTAGACGACGAGACTGTTGCCCCTCAGTGCTCGAGTCTTTTCGGTCTTCCACGGTAACTTTAACTCTCGCGTGTCTCCGGTCTAAATCACCACCTTGTGTCGAAGATCGACCATAGGCATCCAACCTCACCGCATGTTTATACGCCGCTTCGAGGTTAACTGGTTCTCGCTCGCGCACCTTCTGCCCCAAATCTTGGTTTGCCAGTGCATCAATGAAAGCGTCACAAGCGACCGTCTCGACGATATCACTTGTTGGTCCTGGGTATGCCAAAGCCATTAGCCTTCGTACTTCCTGCACTACACTACTCAGCGTTTCTCCGTGAGCCTGCCGGTAAGTGCGAAGTTTCATCCGATATAGGCTAGTTTGGTCATCAGACCCGTACCGGGCCTTAAGCCGCTCAACAAGTTCTCGCCAAGACACGTCCCTCTGTGCACCCATGTCCCACAACAGCTGCGAAGCGGGACCCGTTAGGGCACACATTAACTGGTCTGCTTTTTCCTGATCACTCCACCGGTTGCACCGTGCACAAACTTCGAACTTTGCTAGAAAGGCTGCGATCGCTGACTTGCCGTCGTACTTCTCTAGCTTGATTCGTATACCGCGATCCGATCGGTCTTCGCCTCTTGTCCGTGTAACAAGTGATCTTCCGACACTCTTCTTGGGATTTCCTCTCCGGTTGTCCTCATCGTTACTCCGGGAATCGTTTCCGTCGTCTGTCCTCACCACTGACCGGTGCCGACTCTGTCCCCTCAGAGTACCCAACGTCTTCCCTGTACGCCACTTAGAATACATCGTAGTCATCTCTCGGTCGCCTGACGTTGCACTGTCTTCATCAGAGATGTACTCAGCCTGTCTCTGACCTTTTCTACGAGGCTCACCACCTGCGTAGTCTTTGGACTCCGATCGTTTATATTTATTGCGAGAGCTCTGAGAGTTTCCGTTGACGAACGTAACTCTTCTGTCTTCTTCGCGAATATCTCTTTTTCCTGACTCTGGCGGTCTGTCAGATTCGTCGTACCTAAGACAATTACGACTTCTCGAATCTGGTTTGTGCCCTTTAGAGTACCGCTCGTGGGTCTCATCCCAGGCCAAATGATCTCTGTCTCTTCCCATGTTCGATTCTCTCTCGGTTTCTCTATCAAGTGCCTGTTTTAAACCGCGTCTCTCGTACTCTGGTAGACGTTCCTTACCATACGTCTCCCTTTCAGTTTTCTCATAACTCTCGTGCCTTCCTCGTTGGCGGAGGTTTTTCCTGTCAAAGACTCCGGTTCTCATGGCCTCTTCTGGACCAACACTATCGGTGTCTGAATCCGAAGAACTCACTGACGAACGTAATTTCGCCTCAACCCTTCCTCTTGTCAACAGACGCTGTCGACTCGATTGCCTTGCCGTTTTTCCGTGTGACTCTCTCCCGCTGTCCTCGGGAAGATAGCGGCTACGTAACTTTTCCGAAGTTTCCGAAAGCGAAACTTCCTCGCGTGTCTCTGTGTTACCTCGGCTCCGTGCCGGCTCTTCGATCTGCAGCTTCCCTCGGCGATCCATCTGGTAACCTGGGCCCGTAGGTTTCCCCGATGCCTCGCGTCGGTAAGACTTCGCATGCTGAGCAGCAGGAACAGACAGTTCTTCAAGTTTCGAACTCATCATTGCCACACTCTGTCGCAGGTAAGACATCTCCGCTTGCCAATCTACCTCATCGGTCACAGGTCTTGGGCGACCTTCTTCCATGTTGGTAAACGGTACTCGATTACCTTCGTTTCGCTGATGCGCCACGATGTCACCACTCGTCTTCTGCACTACGGCGTCACCCCGCGGTTTCAGGCCTGTCTCACTGTCTCTTGGCCTATCACAAGCCTGTCTCGACTGTACAGGTTGCCTGCCCCGTACGATACTAGGTACTTGAACCTGCACAAGGTTCCCCGATCTATTGTCGAACGTTCTCTCATGTATTATACGCGGAACTCTATTGTCGTCGAGTGGTTTGGACCTGTCAAACCTACTCTCACCAACGGTCTCTCGCCAGTGTGTGAATGTCTCGTTATTCACATCGTTCCGTACTACCTCAGTAGTCTTTGGAACGGTTATCAACCATCCGTTATCCTCATGGAAACCTCTTTCACGCCCACTGCGGGTTCCAGCTTCCGTTTCAAATGCACTGGTTTCGTCAGGTGCACCCGTTTCATCAAGCAACCTTCGTTTGCTTTTCCGTTTACGTAACTTTGGACGCGCGCCTCCGTGCTCACTATGGGGCACTTCATCCGACTCGTCCTCGGTATCTTCCTGACCTTGCCTGGTTCTGTGACAAGAAAACGCTAGAACCCCACTTCTGGTACCAGTTTGTGACGTTCGTCGCTCGAGATCAACTAACCCTTCATCAGACGTGGTACCAATTTGTGTCGGTCTTAACCGAGACGCTGCTTCGTCGTCGGGCTGGGTTCGGCTCCAGCCAACTGACCTTCTGGAGTCGCCCGGGTCACTATCCTGTCTACTTCTGCTGTAGACGAGCGGTTCCCTGTCTCCGCTCTCAGTGCCCATTTCTCCAAGAGGAGGTTCCGAGGGTATCGCTTGTTTGCGAACAGTGTCGCTGTCAAGCTCCATCTCACTTTCGGACTCTGCCACTGCCGCGGTCGCCGGGTGGGCAACGTCCTCGTCCTCAGGATGGCCGTCCTTTAGAACAGGGTTCGCTCTCTTGCCGGCAGGAGTCCTCAGCTTCCTGTGAGATTTCTTAGTCAAAGACTTTCTCTTTTTCTCCACCTTAACCGAACCCTCACGTACCATTCTGCATCTCATGACTCTCGAGTTATCGTCAATAGGGGAAAACCCTGAACGTTCTCTTGTCCGAGAGGACAAGGTGTACATCTGACGAGTCGTCACGTCGTGCCGTCTCAAACACGCGAACATCTTGCGATAATATATGCACGTGTAATATTAACGCGGTGTACTGGTCTCACGACACTCTCTTCTGATAGGACAGGTTCTAGGTCTAAAACCTCCCTAACCGCACGCAGAACTGGGTTCCGACCGGCGCACGAGGTGGGCCCTACTTCGCACTTCGGTCAGTTCTCGGAACTACGTGTTTCGATCACCAAGTTATTTGCTCTGAATAACGATTGGTTTGAATACAAGATTTTCCTGACTCTATCGTTTTTCCTGGTCTTACCGCACTGTAATCAGTTGTCGGGCGGTCTTTTCCCGTACTGCGGTCTTTCGGTAACAGTGGTCTTTCCCAGTAACTATTTTTAGTTACCGGGCGATGGAGCCCCTCCAACGCTCCACCGGCGTGTCAGCCATCCAAGTGTCACAATCCAAATGTAACGCCGACCCCGTAAGGTTACCAGAATGTCCTGAATTTTGTTCCCAAGAATTTCCGAATTTTGGTTCCCTAACGAGGGTCACGCTTACTCTCACGGGTAACCGGACAAGCTCCAATCGCGGAGTTCTTCAAAACCCAAGAGGGAATTTCCTGCCTGTCGCCAAATTTACCCTTATTATCGTTTTTGTACTAAATTGGTTTTTTCAGGTATCCCGACGGTCACTTCACCGAGTGCCGAAGTCGCGTAAAACTCTCCCAGCCGAAGACGCCGAAGTCGCGTAAAACTCTCCCGGCCGAGTACGCCGAAAGCGCGTAGAACTTCCCCTGTGTCGAGTACGCCGAAATCGCGTAAAACTCTTCTCAGTGGATCAAACCAAACACTGTCGGATCTTGGAGTTCTTCGAACTCCAAGAGGGATTTCCTTGCCCGACGCCAAATTTACTCTTGGTTTCAAGGATTTCAGAATTCCAGAAAATGGCTGCCTTAAGAAGGTCACCTTACTCCCATGGGTTACCGGACAAGCTCCGATCGCGGAGTTCTTCAAAACCCAAGAGGGACTTTCCTGCCCGTCGCCAAATTCACCCTGATTTTCGATCTCACACTGAATTGGTTTTCCTGTGTATCAACGGTATCCTTCCCCGAGTATTACTCAGCCGTAGATTTCCCGCAATCGGGATCTAGACCGCTTCGCGATCAACGGAGGGATCCAACCCGCCGGATCGGCGCTGTCGGCCCGTCTCCCAACAGTGAACTTCTTTAGCTGTACTCGGGATCGCCTGATTATATTATTCGGACGCCCCTTTCGTCCGTAAATATATTTATACTAACCGGAAACTCGAACTCTGACTCTGTCGTAACCAAAATCACTCGCCTACCACACTGAGTGCAGTATATTTGAATCGGTAACTGAGTCGCTAACCAACAACGCTGTTTAACAGTATTGCTATGTATGAAGAGTCGAACCAACTCTTCACGTATAAAGCAACACACCGTGAGGCAGGCTCTATGCATCCCGAATGAGCGCGTCTGCTCGCTATGCGCTGGCTTCAGACCGTCGATCGGGCTTCCCTGCCACGGTCGTTGCCGGCCAGTTGCCTATTGAAATTAAATAAAAATTAAATGATCGATGCTGGGCCTTCGCATGTAAAATTAAGAGAAACGATGCTGTTCCCTTCGCATGTAAACTGAAAGAAAACGATGCTATTCGCATAAAATAAATCTTCCCACATACGCACGGTAACCTTGACCGCCACATTATTATTATTATTATTATTATTATTATTATTATTATTATTATTATTATTATTATTATTATTATTATTATTATTATTATTATTATTATTAAGGAGCTTTTACATAGCGCCCCTTCAAGGTGATCTACTCAGGAACGCCCCTAGTCCAACCACGGCTATAGAGAGTAGTTTTCAAGTTGGTAAGAAACAAGGTACAGTGAGTCATAGGGACCAGGCGGAGTGCAAAAGGAAGGCCATTCCAGGTTGCGGGGCCATATATAGTCTGCAGTAACTTCTACGTGCTCGAGACTAAAGTGACTGGCTAATACTAAATTAGTTAATTAGAATTAATAAAAGAAGCATTTGATACCTTAGTAGTCCTTACAAAACCAGTAACTAATTAATGACCTTTTTAGTTTACTGATTAAATCCAGGATTTTGAGAAGGAACTCGTTTAATTTAAGTACAGCCACTTATTACATAAAGACGTGACATGAGTTATATATAGTTGAGTCCTCTAGCGTCAGCTGGTGCCGAACTTGTGTTCAAGATGTTGCACATAGGTTTTAAAATATCTCTACCTCTTTGTTTTTGCTGTACTACATACAAAGCCTGGATTTTATGATTGAATGCAGATTGTGGAAATGTGGTATACAGTGATTCTTATGGAAATGTGATATCTCCGAATTATCCGAGTTACTATGGACACAAAATGAGTTGCCAAGACATCGTCTGGGCTCCACAGCGAAGCACGTTCTCCTTCAACTTTGAGTCTTTCAACCTACATAAGTGCTGCAGTTGCGACTGGCTGGAGGTATAAATGTCCGCTTCACATCTTGGATTTAAACTTGCTCACCTTGCTGTTGAGATATCGAATTAATTTATCTTTCAATAAAACATTATTCCGTACAATGTAAGCTTTACAAAAGATTCGTTATATTCAAAACAAACTGTAATAGAGGTCACTAGTCTTCAATATAATTATCTTACTGCCAAGTATGATCAATAAATGATCCCGCTGCGGATCGCCTATAGGGTCTCTGCATTGGTTAGGCGTTGTCTAGAGGGACTTGCTCCCCCATACCTGCGGGAGTTGTGTCGCTCTACCTCGGGGGTCTTGCGGAGATCTGCTCTTCGCTCGGCTGACCAGGCCGAGCTATTGGTCCCCCGCACGCGGACAGCCATTATGCAGCGACGTTCTTTTTCGGTCGCTGGACCTGCAACCTGGAATGGCCTTCCTGTTGCACTTCGCCTGGTCCCTATGACTCACTCTACCTTGTTTCTTGCAAACTTAAAAACTACTCTCTTTAGCCGTGGTTGGACTAGGAGCGCTCCTGAGTAGATAACCTTGAAGGGGCGCTATACAAAAGCTCATTAATAATAATAATAATGATAAACAACATGAAAATATAGAGCACTAATATAAAATGAATGACACTTGAAAGTGAGTTCCTATTGCTCAGTCTATTAAAAATTCCTTCATGCAAATGTTCGCATATACGTAAAGTATAATCTTAAGACACTTTGATCAAGATATTCATTGAATAGGGTTTGAGTGTAATGTTATCTGGCAAGACATTCACATGGCACAGGTCAAGCATCTCCCTAAGTGCAACCTACTCGACTAAACAACAGCGACTCAAGATAACCGGAAATGATGGTGAATCAGTTGAAATAGAACATAATCGTAATCGTAATCGTAACTGTAATCTCCAAACCTCTAAAGCGCCACTAGAAGGCCAAGCGCAGGATACCAGCCTATTCACGAGCGTTACGTCAGATCAGAGGGGGTTTCCAGAGAGTAGTCCAAAAGAGGTCCAAGTTCGATTTCCAGGAGGCCAAACCAAATCAAAGGGGGTTTCCAGAGAGTAGTCTGAAAGAGGTCCAAGTATGTAGAGGAAGATTGTTCCAAGAGAAAGGTCCTAAGAAATGGCGATTCTTAGTACCTTTCTCATTCACGCGCCACCCAGATAGCGCCTGACTGAGACAACAACCGTACACCCACATTGAGGCGTCACCTATAGGTGCCACCTGAATGCGGGTATCACAACTGCTGTCCAAATATAACTTAGTTCGTAATTATGTCCGAAAGCGAAGAACTTCCCTCTAATGACACTGTGTGTGACAACATTCAGAACTTGAAGGCAATGGATTAGAACAGCAGCAATTGTCTGCGCATTCTTGTTCTAGATAAGATGTCTAGACAACTGGATAAAAAATTATTTGGCCGCTGATAATATGTACATGGTAGGCCTATAGATTATTCTTGTATCAAGCCCTCGTCCCAATAGATATTCAAGCTTTATTGAGATGTGTTATAGAGGCGATAAATTACATTTCGGCTATACATACATGCATACGTACATACTTATGCCTACATATACAGATCTGTGTATGCAGGCATAAGTATGTAGGTCTACGTATGTATGTATACAGGGACGTAACTAGTGTTGGGCTTGGGGGGGCTCAAGCCCCCCCAAACGAAGTTGAAGCCCCCCCAAACAAGTCAAGCCGTTGTATGCTTACGGCTAAAATTCGTATGAACACTGTATAAATGTTGCCATGTTCAAGGTTTAAGCCCCCCAAACGAAAAATCCTAGTTACGTGCCTGTATGTATGTATAGCGGAAAAGTAATTTATCGCCTCTACATGAATAGCACATCTCAATAAAGCTCGAATATGGGTCTGTGTGTTTGCCTGGCTGCTTCTGTGGTTGTCTATATCTCTCTCTCTATGTATGTGTTACAGCAGTGTCGAGCAATGGAAAGCCGGATGGAGCAGAGAAAGTACCCAGCAATGGAAAGCCGGCAGGGGCTGAGAAAGTACCCAGCAATGGAAAGCCGGATGGAGCAGAGAAAGTACCCAGCAATGGAAAGCCGGATGGAGCAGAGAAAGTACCAAACAATGAAAAGCCGGATGCATAAGAGACAGTGCCCAGGAATGGAAACCCAAATGCAGAAGAATGAAGAAGGGGAAATAGAAAGAAATGGTATTGCTTATGTTGCGTTCGCTCAACACCCTGCTGGGTTCAGTTTGCAGATAAACGTTGAATTTTATGACTTCATATTTCTTTCATACTTATCAGATGTTTAATTAGTTTATATATTACAAAAGTGACTATTTTGAGTTTCCAAATTCACGCTTAGCCTTTGGAGTTTCCCAATTTAACCATGATCTTTTGGACTTGATTGAAGAAGGTCAGTTGGGTTTTCCGGGGGTGCCGGGTCAAAGCCTCTATAACGAAGGATGGTGTTCGTAGTAATTTTTGTTATGACATAGCGTAGATAAAATAGCAACTAACATTTAAATCGGTAAATCTTAAATCTTTTAATCGCTGAATAAAAATATTTATCTTTGTTGTGACACAGCGTTGTTAATCAGAAGCTACATGCCAATACAGTTTAACGACCTACTCCCAACCGACAAGGAAGCCAAACTTATGCACAATGGGTATTCTAAGATTTCGGACCGCAAGGTTGATTAATATCATTGATAAAAAGGCCATCAAGAAACTTAAGTTCCAGTGGAGCAGCGTATTTTAGAAAAGCGAGAAGGAAGCCAAACTTATGCACAATGGGTATTCTAAGATTTGGGACCGCATGGTTAATTAATATCATTGATAAAAAAAAGGCCATCAAGAAACTTAAGTTCCAGTGGAGCAGCGTATTTTAGATCAGAAGATTTCATCGATAATACGAGATAAATCATATGAAACTATTGCCTCGTGAATTAGCTATTAGCTATAAGTCTATTCTAGGTGTAGGTCTTGACTGCACATGCACAAAAACAATTTCCGAACCACATAGGGCACATGAAACCGTTTATCTGAAGCCCAAGAGTGGCGTTCAAAGTCAGGGATGTGATGCCTCTGGACGTCTGTGTTTCATTCTTGAACTCCTTTATAGGCCCTGCACAGGTGTTTATGCTTCATCCTGCCCTTGGTAACAGGTATCCTTATCAAGCTATAGCCAATTGCGGACAGAGATTCTGTGCGTGTGTGAGTGCTGACTGCATGGCGTGGCCTTTTTCGATTTATTTATTTATTTATTCACTCTTGATTCAAATTTTGTATATATAGTATAAACATAGGGGAAAATATTATTTTCATCAATACTTGTATAATATATGTGAATTTGAACTACTTTTGTAAGCGTCCCATTTATGGATGCTAGGCACGAGAGGGTGGCTGAACTACTAAACATGTATTTGCAACCACAACTTGCATTCTCGCATCAAATTAAAGTCAAATCAGTTTAATTCAAACAAGAATGCCAGTATTCACAAATATTTACAGCTAACAATCAACAGTAAATAGGGGTAATAGGGAAAAAATAAAGAAAACTGTACATATTTCTCAACTACCGGTACTCCATGAGTAGCAAACTGGTAGTTGCCCGCTTACAGTTCTCAAACTATTTAGTTTGCAAAACAGTTACTGACTGTCAAAACTTGCATTTGACTAGCTTTAGAGAACGATATAATAGTACTAATAGTACAAGTAATAATACAACCTGTAATAGAAGAGCATAATATTTAAACACAATGAGTGTCTCCTTACGATGGTACAAATATGACATTTGTCTGTATTCTATTAGATTTCATAAGATTGTTCAAAGCAGTTAATGTGCAGGGCAACATTACACTTCTTGCACTGTTTGTTGACCTTGAGACTGATATAGTGTTTGCCATCCTTGCGGACCTCTGTCGGAGCTCTCTGGCTCTGTGGCCTTGTACGCCCCGATGGCCTGCCAATGGCTGTGCGTTCAAGAGAACAGCTCCTATGGAATGACAATAGCTTTGTGAATATGGCATCCAACTGCCAATGGGTAGAACCAACACATTGAAGACACTGCTTCGGAACTCCAGCTGACCCACAGTGACTGACTGATGACTCATTGATTGAGTCAACCTGTAGATCAGCCAGGCATTCTGCATGCTGACATCCATTAGGTACACGAAGAGAGGCCACCACCGCTTGTGTAAACGAACTAAAACGCAGCAAGTGGCAATATTCTGGATCATCTAGTCCACTCCATCCATTTTGTTGTGCTGGCTGATCAAATATGGTTAAAACTTTACTGGCAGCCTTCGACCACTGTTTAATTAAGATTTGATTCTGCTTTCATGTTTCAATGTAATCTTCTGCGTCTGTCAGTTTGAAATAATAAAGAATATTATAAAAAAAACTGACCAACGAAGAGGAGGGCAATGTATGAGGTATAATTACGTTCGGTCACTAGGTGATGGGCCAAATGACAAATCCGCCCTACAAATCTCACCCACCTCAGTAGAAATCAATTCAAATGTAATTTCACATACTGTATAATATGCAAAGTTTTTGTGTTGCTCTCATTTAGCTCCGTTGCCTAGATACCGTAAAACGGGGTGACTTTGGCCCATTTTGAACTTGTTTTAATAATAAAACGATAATGTGACTGAATATGGTTGACTTAACAATTAGATTAGATGTGCATAGGGTTAAAGAGAAAACGTATAAAGCAAACTTTTTTGGGTAATAACAGTTGAACACTTTTTTTTAAACTTTTGGGGTGGGCCAAAGTCACCTCATCAGGTGGGGTGACTTTGTCCCACAATAGTTTTTCAGTTATTAGACAAAGTAAACCTGTTACTGGGGTCACTTTGGCCCGAAGAATGTGTTTTAAAAAATATCTAAACTTAAAACTAACACTAAGTGACAATGGTACCATACCGGTACTGGCATGACTAGAACGAATTGGTACCGTATGCATCGACCAGTCAAAATACCCTGAAAAGTGAAATTTTAGCAAATACATTAATGAATTTTAAAATAAACATTATATAAGCATCGCTAGTACTTTAGAATATGGCCAAAGTGAAATTTTAGCAAATACATTAATTTAAAAATAGAAATTATATAAATATCGCCAGGAGTACCGTACTTTAAAATGTGGGTCAAAGTCACCCCAAAATGTGGGTCAAAGTCACCCCAAAAACTTTGCTTGCATTTATAAAGTACTTATTGGTGACATCGTAGAGCAAACGGTGCGCCATACACATGCCACTACAATGTACATTGAAAAGTGTTATTATCAGCCACGGTATTATTAACGGTCTTTCTCACAGAAAAATAAGTTTGCACATCTTCAAAATTTAACTTTTTTAGGCTTACAAACATTTCGGGAAAATTTCAACAAATTTTACAATGAAATAAACCAAATTTTGATAAAGTATTCGCTACATGTTTACCGATTGTTATTAGTAAATCAAGTCTAAATCACGTGATAACTACGGAAGGCCAGAAGGTTACAAACTAATTTTTCAATTTGGGCCAAAGTCACCCAGCAGGCCAAAGTCACCCCGTTTTACGGTATTGAAAACTGTGAGTAGGTCGGAAGGAAGTCGAATAGTTGTGGGAGAGCATTCGAAGGAGCGGAAGGTATGGCGAGAGGAATTTAGGACGACAACCGGTTCACGTACCAAGAAGGCAGTGCCACCACCAGAAAGTTTTGCAGATTTGAGGAGGAGATGATGCGAGGAAAGCTTAGCAGGCAGTTACCACGAGGAGTGCAATCGGAGTGATGAGGGTCAGAAGACGAAGTGAAGATCCAAGTTTCTTGAAGGGCAATGAGATCGGGTGGACGACAACAGGTGACAAGATCATTTAGGGCGATGGCATTTTGGGAGTTGAGGAAAGATCGTATGTTGAGGGAATAAAGTAGAAATTTCTTGTTGGGAGATCTGGATTTATGAAGTGAAGAATGTTTGCTGGGACCAGGATTTATTTTCATGTCACCGGAAAGCAGAAGAGTGAGCAAGATTAAATTTTGTCGGGAGTTTATGGCAGAAAGATGAAATACGGGACGGCGAGTGATCATAAATGAAACGGAAGGAATGGTGTTGAAATGAGAATACTGTACAGTAGCAGTTGGTAGTGCAGAATTGGGGCACGAGAGGTGTTTAGGTCCGATGGGATTTATAGAGAGACGGATGGACAGACACAACAGTAATATCGATGCAAAGGTAAGCTTTGTGAAATTTTCAAAATGGCCAGAGACGCCCACACACAAAGGCGAACACGAGCGTCTCGCGGCAGATAAAAGATTAACCTGAGGAGTTTTAGAGACAGTTTTGGTTATTTTAAAAGAAAAAGGATCGATCTGACCTGATATCCCAAGTAAAAGAACCAAAAAAGAATATTAATCCAAAAGCGAGACCGGTGAAAAAGAATTATATCGAAAGTGAACATAACGCTCAGAACAGCTACACTGGTACATTAATATCAGTGATAAAAATAATGTTCATTGTAGCGCCTAATGACTTGGTCTTTATAATACACCCGCTACTTGTAATCAATCCATTTCATCAACATTGCAATGGATCATGTTAGCTATCATCGATTGTCAAACAGCTGAGTTTAAATAATTATATATATATATATATATATATATATATATATATATATATAAGAATGTAAGAATCCAAAACAACATCATACAAAATATGCAAGTGAATTCGATACTTCTAAAAGAAGAACTGTCAACTATGAGATTGGTTTACTTAACCAGCATCTCTAATCTATTAGCTTATAATATTATTATTTTGACCTTTTGTAACCTCCCAATTCAAAGTTCTCCTGGGCTGAGTGATGTTGTCGACGCAGTTAAAGTGGCAGACAACACCTGCGCTGACAGTTACGATTTGAATTCTCAGTCATGGTTCTCTGTTTTACAGCCTGTAGTCCAGCACTGCAAATCGTATTCAAAAATCCTATCTAATACTTTATTCCTATGATGGTGGTTTTCGATGCCGGAAATTACTTAGATAGTTTTAATTAAATACACCTATCTATACATCCGTTGGCATCTATAATTCTTAATATTATATAAGGGGCTATCCATATATTACGAACGCAAAATCCTGGAAATTCTCCCCCTCCCTGTTCGCACGCGTACTTTTTTCCACCGCCACCCCACCTGCGTCCGTACAGTTGACGCCCACCACACTAAGACCAGCTGCAGAATGTGTCCATGCAGCGACTGTCTGCACTTTACGCCAGATTGAAGGATGAGTAATCCATGGACTTACTGTTGAGTTGTATGATAGTTTAATAATAGCGTTCAGAGGTAAGGTGGCATATAAGTGACACCTCTCCCACAGTCCTACTTCCTCTGATAGTACCAGATAGCTGGAAAGACCGAACTCTAGCTCATTTGAAGGCCAATCAATCTGCGTAGGTACATTATCAGTAGACCCCACCACCCCCCGTCCGCAAGCGTACGCAAGCACATGCATCTCGGTTATCTCCTCCCCTCTCCATGTGTACGTAATATATGGTTGGCCGCAAATCAGACGCATTCTAAACACTTTTAAATAAGACGCAATGCGTAGTTCAGGGACATCGTCACAGCCATCAGGAAACTTAAGCTCCAGTGGCAAAGCACGATATACAATCGATAATACGAAATAAATCATTTGAAATTATTTCTTCGTGGATTAGTTAATAGTTATGTATTTCTGCTGTTAGGTCATGACTGTGTAATGTATAAGCATCCAGCAAAATAATTTCCGAACCATAAATGCAAAAGGAAACCAATCAGAATGTGGTAGTTCTAACTCTATGACATCATAGACTTAGATACAAAATGTGTCAGCTATGGAGCTGATACATCAGGTGCACGTCTCATACATGACTGGACAGCATCCGATAAGTTCGCCCACCTGCTGCGCGACAATCGACACTGGCTACGTGTTCCTCAGCGGATTAGCTACAAACTGTGACACTGTCCTTGATAACTCAAGAACAATGAATAATCTTAAGCCAGACTTCTGCATTCAGGTAGCAGACAACCGATGTCGGCTACGATTCTGATCGAGAAAACAAATCACAAGTCCCGCGGTCTTTAACGATGTTTGGTGACTGTTACTTCTTTGTCGCTGGACCCACTGCATGGAACAGTCTTTCCGACCATGTGAAGAATCCCCCATGTCTGGAGACATTTAAATCAGATCTCAAAACCTATCTTTTTAAACGATCATATGACTGTCACTGACTTTTGAACTTATGTACAGCGCCCGTTCCTTCGATCTGGGTTGAGTTACGGGGCGATACAATTCGTTGTCTTATTCTTATTATCGTCACCGTCATCATCATCATCCTGCACAATAGCCAACTCCATTGTACATTCCAGACTCGACTACTGCAATTCCCTTTCTACAACATCGACTCTTCCCAAATAAAACACCTGCAAACAATTCAGAATGCCCTCGTCCGCGCAGTCACCAAAACTCCCAAACACCATCACATAACTCCTGTTTTGAAATCACTTCATTGGCTGAAAGTCCCTCAACGCATCCATTACAAAATCATATTTCTAACGTACAACGCCCTTCAAACCTCTCAACCTTCTTACATTCGCCAGCTATTTACCATCCAACCGTCCGGGTCTACTCGTTCATCATCATATCTTTCTCTATCTCGGCCTTCAGTCTCTTCATCTCTGAAATTCTGCAACCCAGTGCTCGAAATGGAAAATTTTACGAAACGGAACGCTAGTCAAAGATATGGGAGCATTCACATTTCAGAGGACAATAAAAACGTTAATTTCATAGTATTTTCCACTGGACGAAAGGGAACGATAATACGGATGCAGTTGACGAACCGGAACGGCGTTCCGGTGCGTTCCGGTCCATTTCGAGCACTGCTGCAACCGCTCCTTAGTCTATGCTGCACCAGCTCTTTGGAACAATCTCCCAAAAATATCTCCGCCAGTTTGCTCATCCTCCCATATCGCCTGTTGACATCACCTCTCCTCCGCTTGCACGGTCCTCCGCTGCTTTCCACTCACGACTGAAAACCGAACTCTTCAAGCTATCCTATCCTATTCCATTCCTGCGCCACCACACAACCGCCATTATCACCCATTGCCACCGTAGCACCCTGCTGTCTCCTCGGCTTGACCTCCCCCGGACTCTGACCTGGCACCGGAACGGATAAGGCGGCCATGGCTATTGCGGACTTGATTTAATATAGCGCCGGTGAATAAGCTGGTCTCCCTGATGTGGCTTTTGTGTGGCGCTGAGAAATTTCGGAGATTTACATTACATTACAATACATTACATTGGATTACATCACCATTATCATCACCATTATCATTAATAGAATAATGGAGTCAAAGCTTACCTCCTAGAAGTATTAGTTGTCTAATTTTTCGAATGTCAAGTACATGAAAATGAACTGATTTTACACGTTGATTAATTAACTCTGAATAAGACATAGGCCTAATGAATCAATTATGGGTACCCCGGTTATGTGGTGATTCATACGCACGAGTTTATTTATGTACATGTATGCATAAGTAAATGCGCCAAGGTTCAATGCGTATGACAAGACCATTCATAACGTGACAGATAGCGATTACTCAGAATCTGATTATTTATGTCATTATCTTAGCGCATGTATTTGTGAGTCAGGATGATCTGTTCCCGATGGATAGAAATCGACTTTGGACAGCTCGACTGTACACGCTATCACTTTTGGACACAGTCGATGAGTCACCAGAACTGTTTGCATTTCAGATATAAACTAACGACTGCCAATAAAACAGACTGCGATAATTATCTGATTGGCCTCACTATCTACGGATCAAAGAGCGACACTGAGGAGTTGAATCTGAAGTGGCAACCAACAGATAAATTATAATTGGCGATTATCTCGATATCTCTGTCTGTCTCTTATAACTGTGTCCATTTATCATTCCGGGCGCTATCTTTCTGATGGTAACAAATCACCATTAAACAATCCAACTGTATGACTAATCAGATTCGATATACACTGCGTTGCAATTGAGATGCAAAACTAATTGCCCACACATTGTTGAGTGGCCTCACTGTCCAGGGGTTAAAGATTGAGTCCGAAGAGGTGCAATGTACAAGTCCGCCGAACGATAGGCCCTATATAATGCTCAGTTTGTGAGACTGAACATTATTCGTGAATCGAGTCTAACGCCGTTAGACTCTTTTTAGACCTACACCAAGTACGACTATCCAGGTAGGTTACGTATCTGTATAAAGAGTTTTCCTTTGAGTAAATCTATGAACATGTAATACCTACAAACTCACAGTTGTATAAATATACAAACATTTGCATACGTACGGATATCAACCCATATATATATCTGGACTACTGCAGTGCCATAATTATATATAACGGACTGCCGGCCTGCCGGATTGAGCCCCTGAATAGAATCCTGCGTTCTGCTGCCCGCCTTATAGGCCGCATCCCCAAGTTTGGCAGAGTGTCTGCGTATATGAGGGATGTCCTACACTGGCTCCCCTACCCGCAACGCATCACTTATCGAATCTCTGCCTTGGTTCGGCGATGCTTTGAAGGCGTGGCCCCTCCATACCTGCGGGAGCTCTGCTGTCCCACTTCATGTTCGCAACGTCGTTGCTCTCTCCGCTCAGCTGGGCAGGCTGAACTTATTGTTCCCCGTGCGCGGACAGCCATACAACAGCGCCGTGCCTTCTCTGTGGCTGGCCCCATGACCTGGAATGGGCTCCCTACCAAACTCCGCCAAATACCGATTGGTCATTTCACCTTGTTTCTTACTGTTCTCAAAACTGCGTTGTTCGACCGTGGTTGGGCTGGGAGCGCTCCTGAGTAGGCAATCTTGAAGTCTTGAAGGGGCGCTATAAAAAAACTGCTTTAATAATAATAATAATAATAATAATAATAATATATACTCGCGTCATCACGTAATTTGGGTGACATATTTGAGTCCAATAAATCCGCAGAATAAGACCTCATGTACCATGGAACGCCTTGATTCCACTATCAACCGCTCTACTACCTCGTTCTCTCAATAACTGTCATTAACTTTTGAACGGCATCAAACATATTCGCTCATTGATACCTTGACTTCTAATTTGTTCCGAACCAGGAGAGTACCTAATGTCTTCACAGTCTTTCTCTATTGCCGACACAATGCTCTGGAATTCACTGTTTCTTTCCGCTCGGATGGCTGTGTGATGTCGTTCAGACCAGGCGTATAAATGCACGAAGACATGCATATATACACATACATGCAATGCAATACAGTACAACTGCAATTTCATAATGCCCTCTTTAAAAAGTTCAGCAGTTCACTTTGGAGGAGGGAGAAATTTAAGAACCTTAAGCAGACCCGAAGAAAGCGAAAGGCAGTCGCCGTAGCAGAGTTGAAACTGATGCAGATGCATGCAGAAATACGCAAAGACATGTACATACATACATAGCCTAATAGGGACCTGCGAAGCTTCGATATTCGATTCGAAAATGAATCGGACGGCGGCATTCGATTCGATTCGAAAATGATGTCATGATTCTAAAAAAATTCGAATCATATTTTAGAATAATGATTAGCCTTTGTAGCTGTTTGTTGTAAACTAATTGTTTTAATTGTTTACTACGCGTGGATTGGTTGTTCAATTTCTGCGTGCAACGCGGCACGTGACGACAACAAAGCCTCTGGGAAGAAAAGGGTTTATAAGTAGAATGTAAAAGGCCTTCTCAGAGCTTCTCATTTGAAAATAGTAGACAGTTTGAAAATCGATCGCGCTGGATTGAATAGACGCGATGCACTGTCGACTTCTAGAGCTTTTGTGTACAGCGTATTTTGAGTATCGCATTCGTATGGCTGCATATAATTAGTGACTTTACGAATGATGTCACGAGGCGTGAGGTGTCGACCGCGTTGTTATGAACAATCATATTGTACGAACTGACACTGTAGTGTGATCACTCAGCAGTCATTAGGTGACGGCACGCATTCACCTAAGTAAATAAAAGCATTGCTTTCTTTCTAGAAAAACAGGTTGCGGAACTGAAATAATATGGAAGGGCTAAAATCCCGCGAAAAACGGAATTGTGGTTTGGGAGGAGTCTCAATAAACAGTGAAAACAGTTCACAACACTTAAATTAAATTAAAATAACTAAATTGTTTTTATTAAAATAAGGTGCCGGAACGCCGTTCCGGCTGTAATGTAAATTAGGTAAATAAAATAATAGTCTGGCTTTAGGTTCGTACGGTATATCGTCTTGGAAACTTACTCCAACTGATCGAGCCGCGACCGACGGTGCGACGCCTTCGGCTAGGTGAGCGATTAACCGCTCGTTCGTACCTTTGCTAGGCGAGCGGCCAAGGACTCATAAATTATTTGTCTTATTTTTAATTCTGTTAATTAGCTTAATGTTTAGTTTAATTGATTTTAAACTGCAGAAAAGTTGATATATTGATACTGTGGTACACCTGTGCAATCAAGCTTCATCAATATCAAACTGGCACCCGCTGATTCGATTCGAATTCGAATCTCTACCCCCGATTCGATTCGAGATTCGATTCGACTGAAAATTTATGATTCGCAGGTTCCTAAGACATGCATGCACACATACATAGATACATGCATACATACAGCTATACCTCCATGCATACATACATATATATGCATTCACAAACATGCACGTACATACATACATACATACATACATACTTACATACATACATACATACATACATACATACATACATACATACATATATACATACATACATACATACATACATACATACATACATACATACATACATATATAGTTTACCCAATCAATCAATCAACAGAATTTATATTGCGCCCATTCAAGTTCTCTATTCATACATCCACGAGTGTCGTCGAGTGCATATAAAAAGCATACATACATACATACATACAAAAAAAATCCATACATCCATGCATTCATAAAATTACTGTCGTGCCACCTGTCGTCTGTGCTAGGTTGTCAGAGAAAATATATAAGTTACTTTAGGGCCTACATCAAGTGTTGACAACTTCAAACATCAGTCGTAAGCTCTTTTTAATAATATATTTGATTTTAATAATATATTTGAAATCCATTCAAAGCCATAACAATGAAATAATAAAAAAATAATAGTCTTTTCTTTATTTAAGCGCCTGCCAACCGCACTGTGAACATACATATTGTAGAAACAGCAGCCACGCAGAACGCCTTACATACATGTACATTTATACAGTAGAAGCACATGATAACAGTTTTACAGGAGTCGAATATAACTGTTTCTATACTGCAGACAACAGGGCACCGATCACGGCCTACTATTCATTTAACCACCGCTGTCACCTAGCGAGTTGAAGGCTGAATAAACCTCACGGGTCTACGGGATTCGATCTTGGTACCTACTGCTCTTCACGCCAGTGTGTTAGCCATTACTCTACGGGCCTCTCCCCTCCCCAATATTCCATACACTTCCTATGCGGCACTGATTATGCAAAACGATAAATAATAATAACGAAAAAACTTTTGATTATTGAGTGCACGATATATGTACGTAAGTACAGTACGTAATTATATACATTCATACACACACACACACACACACTAATAAATGCTTATACTTAGAGTATAAATCCATGTGCACAAATATTGTATTGTATTGTATCTAGAAATTTATAAAGCGCCTCTCGCAGAATGACTATTCAGAGGCGCTCTCAACATATAAACCCCGGGAAACAAAAATGCCTTTAGGGAACGCGAGACCGATAAGGAAAAGCCAGTCATTAGTTTGGCCCTGAGCAGAGGGGGAAGATCATTCCACATCGTGGGACCCACTAAAGCACACGCCCGGTGCTGGGCCAAGGCAGTTTTAGCCATGGGAACAAAAAGATCAAGCCGATATACAGAGCGCAATGAGCGAGAAGAAGATGCAGAGAGCGGTTTTCGCAGATTGTCCGAGATATATTTCGGGGCAGTAGGTTGCTGAGATTTAGAGACAAGGAAGCGGATCTTATAACGGATACGCGCAGCAATAGGGAGCCAGTGAAGGACATCAAGCATGTAAGCAGAAATATGGGCAAACCGGGGAGTCGAGCGATGAGCCTAGCAAAGCATTTAGAACAGATTGAAGCGGGTAGAGACGCTGTTTGGGGGGACCCATGAGGAGCGAGTTGCAGTAGTCCAAGCGTGAGCAGACAAATGCGTGAACTATGGTGGTAAAGACAGAAGGTGAGACCGAGCGTCTGATGGCTATGAGACGCCTCAGTTGAAAGAAGTAGGAGCGAGTCATGTTGGAGATATGCTCTTTGAATGTGAGAGTGGAGTCAATTGTGAACCCAAGTCGCGAACGGTGGAAGAGAAGGTGTAAGGAGGAAATTTCTCAAACAGCAATGGAAAGTTGAGTTTAGCAAGTTGCTGTCTAGTCCCAAACCAGATTAATTGAGTCTTAGCAGTGTTTAGGGATAGACGGTTAGTTGACATCCAGTAGTGAAGGTCAGAGACTAGATGGTCAATGGAGCAAACAAGAGAAAGTTGATCAGCTGACGGACCATGTACAAAAGCCTGAGCATCATCTGCATAAAGATGGCCATTTGCCTCATGTTTAGTAAATAGAGACGGAATATCAGCAGTGAAGAGGATGTATAGGATGTATACACTCGTACTTGTATACAAGTGACTAACGTTCAGGTTTTCCAAGAATATGGTCAGTCTATCTGTAAAGCCTCTTCTTTTTCCCAATAACTGATATTACATGTCTTTTTTCAGAGATGGAGCTTTCAATCGTTTTCCTGGTGTATCTGGTAACAACAACCGCTGCCCAGACAGGTAACGAATTTGATACTTGTATTCTCAGTAAAGGTCAAACTTCATGTCTCTGTAGATATAAAAAATTAAAGCTTCCATGCATTTAATGGAACGAAGAGAAGATTCTCAGTACATACTCTAAGACCCTTGCTCTGCCAGTGGACAAATTCCAAGTTCCTGGCCATGAGGCCAGCGTACAGTGTCTTGCCATTTTTCTTCCCAGTCCACGCTGCATTATATTGTTTGCGATATTGAGAAAGCCGGGCATCACAACACTTTTCGGAAAGCAGCAAGTGTCCATTACAGTGTCCACTGACTGAGTGCAAAAATCTATGTGTATGAGGTTGAGCGTGGTAACTAGGTCGTGATTTATGAAGCAGATTTTAAAATGCTGTTTTGGTCAATTGCCAGCCAGTGAAATAAATGTCAAAGCAGCAGATTGGTAAAAATATTAACCCTTTCCCGCCTGAATTGTTTTTCTTTATCTATGGGATGAATGGCAATCAGTAGAGCGATAATAATTTCCTGTAGACAGGTTAGAAAGGAAGGTACAGGTTGCAAGACGAGATACGAAAGCTCAGGCGATTAGATTTTGGAAATCAGATTGAGACAAGAATTTGGGTTAAAGTTTGATACGTTACCAGAAATTGATGAACTTATTGTTAGTTCTTACCTCTCCTATAGATGAGAAACAAACAAACGTAGTGCGGCATGCAATCTTCATCGCTCACTGCTTACGGTGTGATTTGTTGGGAAAAGCGAACTTATGCACATTGGTTGAAACAATCTCCCAGACAATAGTAGATAAATTTGACTCACACATTTCGCTGCTTCCCATTGGTCTTTCACTCAACTGCCTTCAACCATAGATCGCACTCAATGTTTCTGTTATACGCTCAATTCAACCTAATATAGCGCATTGTTATACAAAGATTCATGCATTCATACACCTATTTTCTTGTGTCGTTATTTTCCCAGTCATCGGGTACTTCGATGAGCAGAGTTCTGAAACAACGTTTTCATGATTCACTCTGTGTTCGGACGTTCGAAATATCGTAAGATGTTGTGTCTTCAAATGATGCAATGGAAAACTTCTTCTTAATTATTGCTAGCATCATAGGCTCACAAAGTTTAGGCGATATGTTGCACTTTGAGGGCTTCCTACAGTGCGCTTTACGAAAGATCAGGCATATTGTAAATTATTTTTACCGAATGCCTGGCGATTTGAAGATATTATATCTTTAAATCCATGGTTTTGTGGTCTCAGGCTGCGGTAGCGACGACTACAGCGATCCAACCGGAGTCATCAGTTCTCCTAACTACCCTGGCAATTACGAAAACAGTCTCAACTGTTTTTACTACATCAGCGCTGGAGGGGGAAGTTCAAGTTCGATATCAATCATCTTTAGATCGTTCGAGACTGAAACTGGTAACGATTTTGTGACGGTTAGTATTTGGCGATTTTCTTGTGGGTTGTTTTTTTTAGGCCCTACTTAAGTCTGAAGCTTCTTTTCGGGTTCTTCACTAGGGTGGAGTGAAAAAAATAAAAATTCTAGACAATGATCGTAATAGTGATGGATAGTTGCCTTTTAATATAGTTAGTTACCGTGCAAAATAGTTTTTTTTAAATTTGTTCGCGCAGATGTGCCCCAACGAGTTTAAAAATTTGATAATTTTTGAAAAAATGTCAAATTTAGGAAAATTTCAAAATTTTGAAAAAATGTCACACACTAATTGTGATAGTGTTTAGGCATTTAATTATGACGTATTTAATGACCATGCAAGAGAAAATATATAAAATCTGCCTTCTAAGATGTGCCCCAACGAGTTTTAAAATTTGACATTTTCCACACATTTGTCAGAATTTGTAACAATTGTATAATCTTAAAAATTTTTAAAACGCTAACTGTAATAGTGTCTAAGCATTTAATTATGATGTATTTAATGGCCATACAAAATAAAATATCCGGGTGCACCATCTGACTCTCGATCTTAGCGCCATCGCCTCCACCTGCATGTCAGTGTCGGGACAAGCATCGCTCAGCATGACGGACTGGAGGGCGCGGATGCTCGCAACGGAAGCCCAAAAGGTGGGAAGAACAAGCGAGACTACCAGTTGTCCTGGTGAATTCCCAGTCCTATTATTATTAGTTTTTTACAGTGTAGAATTGTCTGGAATGGGCACTCTTCGTCTAGTAATAATAATAATAATAATAATTATTATTATTATTATTATTATTATTATTATTATTATTATTATTATTATTATTATTATTATTACGATTAGCAACTTCCATAGCGCCGGTGTCGAATACGCAAGGCCCAGCTTATGGCGCATCAAGCCCAAGCCCTAATCCAGTGAAACATCCAGAAGATTGGTCTGCTCATACAAACAGAGTTTGATGGATAAGATATTTGGAGAACATAATGCAAAACAATGTAATACAACCACTTTCCATAATTTTTATCCTCCTTCCAAAGTTTCAGAAGAGCAAACGACCACACGATAGAGTATTGATGACGCTGAGGAATTGTGAGGGAAGGACTTGCTTAGCCCCTACATAGTACGCAATAACTGCCTCAAGCGACTCTCGAATCCACACTCGCATTACTGTGCAAGCGCTCATACCAATCGGCAGCCGCGCTTCAAGTTAAGCTGAAAACGAAATGACATAAGCGACTGTGCAGAACGAAGAAACACGCAGAGAAATACAGCTCAGATTCAGGAACCGTAAATCTTGCTCATCAGTACAATTCTGGTGCAGAGCAAGCCATTAGCTTACCTCCAAAACAGTGCTGTTTTGCAATTTAACTGCTACTTACTAATATTGGAAACTAAATTAGGTGACGAGATACTTCTGGATACACCACTTCCTGCATGTGCAAAATGTGTCTGTCATGGAACTATGTAGTAACTTCTAGGTGATGGTATGTCGCAATAATTTATTATAAGCGTTGCTATATTTCATTGGTGAATTTTGATTTCGTCCAGATCCTTTCATATTTAATGGACAGTTATGGGTAAAATACTTTCACAAAGTATTTTGAGTACAAGTATAAATACTTGCTCACAAAAGTATTTAAAATACAAGTTTAAAACACAGTATCATACAAGTATTTTAAAAAGAAGTATAAAATACTTGCCTGGTAAAAGTATTTTAAAAACTAAGTATAGGCCCTAAATACTTCAGGCCAAAATTTATCACAAATGATCAAGTCGTATAAAAATGAGACTGAAATTCTTAATATGGAATATTAAACACTAGAAAAAACGTTTGTCCAGTTCTGCAGTCATATCGCACTTAGGCATTGGCCTTTATTATCAGTAGTTGCTCAAAATGCTTGTCATTTAAGCGATTACGTCTTGGTAATCAAATTAGAGATCCTTTGGAGAACAACCTATCACCAGAGGCATACAAGTCTCTAAAAGCGGGTTTCTCAACAGTGCATAGTGGTCTCAGTTCTTTAACAATAATTCTAGTTTATGATTTGCTCATTAACTCTGTCTTGGCTGATCAACTTGACTGAGTTTGCATTGGGAAAAGCCAGTTGTCGATGACTAGGCCTACAGTAACTGGTATCAAACTTAGGACACTTGGAACAGCTGGATATGCTGGAAGTTGCTAATGCATGTACAGTTGTACGTGGCAACCTCTTGCGAGCTTTTGTGTTCAGCATAATCGGTGAATTTGCTCTTGTGTGCATTCTCAAACACATTATCAGCATTATTTTCTAAAGTATAGTTTCTCAGCATACCACATTATTAAAATGTTATTTCATTGCTTTTATTATATCTGCCAGGATAGTCGGTGTGAAAATCAGTTGCAAAGCAACTGTAATGAAGGACTTGCTTAAGGTCCATACACAGTAACCATCTCAGGCAAGGATTTAAGCCTCCAACCCGTAATCTTAGCATGTCAAAATTCGCTTTAACAAGAAATTTCGCTATTTGAAATGAAATTTCACTCACAATAAATAACCACTTTGTTAACGGGTTAAATCACGTTAGCATTACTTTCGTCGCCTCGTTAGTGAAAGACCAACAAGTAAGCGGGAACAGCTCATGAAAGTCTATGAGTCTATGACTATGAGTGTTACAAGAGTGAACAATTTTTCTTATACTTTACGGCAATTTCACATCTGAAAATATCATTTCCAAGTTTAAAAAAAATAAAACTCTTCCGGGAAGCAAATTTACAACTGGGATGCAAAAGAACAGGTAAACAAAGTGCTGAAATTCCTTACCTTCAAGTGTTTCAATAAGTTCGATGTAGCATTAGTTCGTGCACTCAGCAGTTTGTTTGGACAAAGCAGACACTGAACAACAACGATTTTAACAGTTTGTTAACAATATAAAAAATTTGCTATCTAAAATAGCTGGTGAAACCATCGACGTCGATGGGTGAAACAGTCTTGCTTCCTTAGAATCCGCCATTTGTTCAAAGCATAGATAAAATAAGCCATGTTCATGAGCATATATATGTATATTTAGACCACAGAAATATAGATACCGATGGTAGTTCCAACCAGCAGTTGAATGATCCAGCCCAATAAAAACAACCCACTAGAAATTGCAGACCTTGTGCATGCAATAATTGTTGTCCTGTTAATTGTTATTAATGAGAAATAAAAGTATTTTAAAAAAGTATTTTAAAATTACAATTTAAGTACGAGTATGCCTACTTCCAAAAAGTATATTAAGTAAAAGTATAAATACTGTCATTCCAAAGTATTTTAGATACAAGTACACGATACTTCGATAGTATTTTAAGTAGTATTTTATATATTAGTATTTAAAATACTTCCCATCACTGTTAATATATATGCAACATACTTTTATTACAATTTCTTTTGACATACAGTTTAGACAAGATATTTGGTTTCACAAGCTACTTGTTTTGAGCTAAGCATAATAAGTTGCAAAGTTACAAAATGAAAACGTCTTTATTTTGAACGGCAGATCACTTGCACAACCAACTCGAGTTTTCCAGCACAAACATACTCTGGATATGCTTTACCTGACCCCCTTTGGATTCCGTGGTGCTATCAAGCAAGAATCTACTTTCACACAGACAGCACTAATGTCAACCGTGGATTTAGCCTTGATTATTATGCCAGTGTTGGAGGTGAGGGTCTCGATAGCGCTTCCAACAATATTCAATGGATAGCCTGTTTTGTCATTTTGTGTAAACGTCGAATGGGATAACTATGTTACCTGAGACAAGGAGACAAGGCGAGTGAGTGAGGTAGGTAACTATGGCAGGACGAAGAAATTGATAGGCTGCAGTAGGTGAAGTTATCTCTAAAAGCAAGACCCTGACCGTGAACTCCGCATTTCTTCAGCGCCAAGAGAGAAGCTAAGTTTTGGCAAACAGTTTATTGCAGTTGTAATTACAAATTATATAGCGCCAGGATGGGTTTGCCCGGCGGACACTCAATTTTATATTGCAAGTGCAGGTCCATGCTAGTAGGTATGGGATATAATTACAAACTTCTATAGCGCCGTTCAGGAGAAGTAGAGCATCAGAGGCGATTCTAACCTAACACAATAAAACCATAACCGAACAAAATGGTTTTCAAACGATTACAGAAAGTCTGAGGAGTTCATATAGCAGGTTGTTAGGTAATTTATTCGAAGAGGTCCGGGCCATTGAAACAACCAAGTTGACTTGCGCAGCAGAGTGGAAAGTCTGTGGCCAGAGATGGAAAATGCTGAGACGCAGAGCTCCTTAAGATAAATAAATGCTTAATTAAAGCAATATCAGAGGGGCAGATACAGTGAGGATCGGTGGCGATACTAAATTCAAAGGCCGCGGTGATTGTTATGATAGATGGTGTTTGCTAGTGGACGATACATGTAGTTGGTATACGGACTATCGCCCATAGGACGATCGCTCATAGAACTATCGCTCATAGGGAGGGTCGCTCATACACCGCGATGAATCATAGCATATAGTAAATTGTTCATAAAACACAGAAGCCAAGATTTAATTCATGGATTTTTTTGGCAAATAAATTTATTTTTACCGTTCGTTGTAATTGTATCTACAGCCTATTGTTATTGTATAATAATTACTGAATCTTAATTTGAAGTCACTTGTTTGTTTCCTATATATCTGGACAATTTAATAATCAAAGTATTTGTCCAAAACGGATGAATGTTCCTACTTGTATGTGCATGAGTTTCATAAATATTTGTAAAGTTATAATGTGAAGTCAATTGAAGTAGATTGCTAGCTAATTGGAAGTTAATTGCTCGCATCCACACTTTGATGCGCCTATATTTAATAACATAGCGTATGAGCGATCGTCCTATGAGCGAAAGGCCCTATGAGCGATCATCTTATCAGCGATCGTCCTATGAGCGATCGTCCTAGAACCATGTAGTTTGAGTTACGGGCAGACAGACTGACTAAATGCAGAAAAAAGCATGGAGTAGTTTGTGGCTTTACTTCTAGTTCACTGTCTAAATCAGGATTTTGAGCATTAGATACGTAATTTAGTCAAACATCGCAAACAAACATGTAATACATGTAGCGTTCACCTAGAGAGTTGAGTATTTTTGCGTTTTTTAAACGTTTTTCATCGGTTTTCCTTTATACTGCTGCATGAAGCCCAAATTTTACAATTGACTGCAGGTTGTGGAAATACGGTATACAAGGGTTCCAACGGATTTGTGACCTCTTCAAGTTATCCGAGTGACTACGGAAACTCTCAGAACTGCTCCAACATCATCTGGGCTCCACAGCAAAGCACGTTCTACCTCTACTTTCAGTATTTCGAACTACACAACACAAGCCTGTGCAACGACTGGCTGAAGGTATACTTATGCCCGAAATTATTCGCATCATCAGGTGGAAATGAATTTTACCAATTGAAGGAAACGGATGATGGATGGATAGCAGCATATCTTTCCTCTTTTATGTTGTAGATAAGTTGTCTAGATAACTCGGAGGCTGGCCAGCACAGATATTGTGGATCATCTGCTAACACATACACGTACATCTACCATTGCAGTCAAGTGCTTTTGTGGTTCTCCAGCGATAATTCTACAACCTATCCAGGATTCAATATCGAGTACAACGTCTCCCCGGATGGTATAAACGGAATTCGAAAATTATTTCAATGCTTTAGAAGGCATTTAATGCTTTATTTAAATCACGACGTCTTCGTCGATGTCTAAGTCTTCGTACTTTCACACATGCACACTATGCATACTTACATACAGGCATACATGCTCATGTAACGAGGCCACTATATTAAGTCTAGATTCATGTTTACATTCATGCATACGTACATACATGTACACAAATACAAACATACATGTATATTATATGCATACACACATACACCCATATTAATGCGTACACACATGCATATATATACATACAATACATACATGCATGCATGCATGTTCACTTTCATACATGTTTCCATGTGTACTTATGCACTCACACACATTGATACCTATGCACTCAAATGCAAGCAGATAAATGCATATACATGCATGAATTCATGCAAACAAACATCCATACATACATACATGTGTGCATGCATTTAATACATAGATAAGTGCATACATACATACAAACATAAATGCAAATATGCATGCATGCATACATACATACATACATACATCGTTTCGTTTACTTTTAGGGGCATTGGCATTGGCATACCACATGAAGCAATCGTTGTCACACACATATTTTAACATTCCTATTGTCAGCAAGTCAGTCAAAAGGGTCATCGCGACCCGCTATTTACAGTTGATATCCATTCACGCGTACCAATGCCCCATGAAAGTAGAATTATGCGAAGATGCAGAGGATCTGAGACGAATGTAACAATTACTTATTTGATCAATTCTAAAAGCGCATCATTCGGATCTAACATACACAATACTGGAGACATAAGACAATCTTTCTATTAGAATTACTTTCTGGACGCATGGCCACATTGCATTCTTTCTATTAGAATTATGAAATTCTAAGAAGATAATGAAGAAAAATGGATTCCAGTGAACGTTGCTTAGACAACCGACCCTGAGCTCTATCATGCCTTTCGCTAGGTGACGCGTATGTTCTGCTTTGTTCATTACGCGAATTACGCAACGAAGATGGTTTGTTGTAATCGTATTCATAAACTACACATTTGTAAAGCACTGTCAACACATAAGCGGATAATTTATCGTTTTAGCGTCCCTTATACTTACGCTTTATCATTCAACTTCTAGCTTGAGTTTTAGTATGAAATATTTTAATCGATCATCCAACTTATAGTTTGAGTGTTGGTATGAAATATTTTCATCGCTCATCCAACGTAAATAATAAGGGACGGTAAAACGATAAATTACCGCTGAGCGTAGGGTACCAGCTTATTCACGAGCGTCGCGTCGTTTCTGAGAGGTTGTCCAGAGATATCAAGTGAAGATCTTAGTTCGGTTGCCAGAAGACCAGGGAGGGAAGGAGGCAGAGGAGCGGCAAAGGAGAATCCCGTTGAGGATGCGATAGCTTGGAGGAGGAAGATTTGATGGCTGATGGAAGTAATTTGTAGGCGGTAGGACTGCAATTTGGAGTGGAAAGGCTACAGTGATAAGTTGAGGCGTCAGTCGTATGTTAATGTATACATACCGAGGACTGACTGAAATTTATTTTATTGAAAATGTTTTGCAGCTGTAGACTGCGGTAATACTTCTTACTACGGTCCGTATGGAGTCATCAGTTCTCCCAACTACCCTGACTATTACTACAGCTACCTTGTCTGTGAATTCTATGTTGACGCTTCAAGTGGCAGTTCTTTGTCGTTCATCTTCAAATCGTTCGACATTGAGGACGGCTACGATTATGTGACAGTTAGTATTTGACGCTTTTGTTTTAGGCTCAATTTAGGTTAGTTTTCCTATTGGTTTAAGTTGGAAGGTTTTTTGGGTACTTCTTCTTCATTATCCTTCCCAGCTTCATTGTCAAACCCTTGGAGGTAATTCCAGGAGTCAGTCGCCAAGAAGTAACCGACTGACTTGCTGATTTAGCGACTGACTTAGCGACTCAGTCGACTAAGTCGAATGCTTATCGAATGACTAAGTCGCTTAGACTTATTGACTGACTTAGCGACTTGCTATCGAGTTGTCAGTTAATCAGGTATGTCCTGATTACCTAACAATACAATACATTTTCAGCATACTGTTCTGACCGTGCAATCATTTCAGTGATGTTTAATTGGTTTTCTTATCGTCTATGTTTTTCTAATCTAACACCTTAAATCTGAAGAACAGAGGCCAATTACTTGCTATTCTATATAGCCACTGACAATGATAAGAATGGGGCAAAAGAAAGTGACGCACAATATCCAGTAATATCCAATGCCGGATTATTACAGTTCGTAATAACTGTTGTTCAGAGTTGAGTAATTTTACTGTTGTGCTTTCAACCAGTTGAGATTTTTCAGTATTTGAAGGTCCAACAAACGTCTTTTGGTTAAATATTTCTGTAACAAATTTCAGCAATATAATTATTTTGGTTTCACAGCGTACTTATTTCGAGCAGAGTAAAAATATGTCATGAATTTTTACACCAGATCAGTTGCCCAACCAACTCGAGTTTTCCTCTACAAAGATTTTCCGGACATTCCTTACCTGGTCCCGTATCGATTTCGGGGTGCAGCCAAGGATTAGTCAGTTTTCGGACCGACAGCTCAATTGTTTCGGGTGGATTCAGCCTCGATTACTATGTCACTGAAGGAGGTAGGGATTCTCGATCGTGCTTCGAGTAATAATCGATGGATATTGAGTTTAAAATTTCATAAAACATGGGAAATGACAGTTGCACGGATATGGAGATAGAGAGAGAGAATTGTGAATTTAGGGAAAAGCTGAATATGGCACTAAGAAAAAAAGAATGCATCGTACATACGTTACATATTAACTTTAACAGGACTGATCAAGATCCTGATTGCAAATCAGTTTTTGGCAACCACTTTCTTCACAGACACGTAATCAGAGCAATATCTGCGGGGCAGGTATGACCTGGTTCAGTTCCAAATCAAAATTCAAAGGCTGATCTGAGAGACTGCTACGTTAGATGGTGTCTCATGGTAGACAGTATTTTGTGTTTGGATTTGGATGACTGGTTTACAGACTGACTAGATGCAAAACAAACCTCTAGTCGTGTTAGGATGAATAGGCCTAAGTCACATTACACTGAGTACAGACTTCAACATGAACGAACCAGTCTTGAAGTAGATTATCTTGACCGACGTGTAGGATATCCACCGATTTTAGGTTACTTACGACAGGGAAAGTTGTTTTTGTTTGAAGCAACCTTCTTTCTTACGACGTTAGTCTTTCTAGAATGTTTAGCAGACCGATCTTCTTACCGTGTGCATAGGTTTTAAATAGGCCTGTCTCTCTCGTGTTTTGCTATAGGCCTACCACTTTCAAAACCTGCATTTGATAATTGAATGCAGATTGTGGAAACATGGTGTACACTGATTCCTATGGAAATGTGACCTCCCCGAATTATCCGAGTTACTATGGACACAATCTGAGCTGCCATAACATCGTCTGGGCTCCACAGCGAAGCACGTTCGCCTTCAACTTTGAGTCTTTCAACCTACATTCCTGCTGCAGTTGCGACTGGTTGGAGGTATAAATACCCGTCTGACATCTGGGATTTAGACTTACTAACCCCAGTTGTTGAGATATAGAACTAATTTATTTTTCAATAAAACATTATATGACTTTATTTCTCATGTCAAAAGTATCACATAATTTTTCGAACTCTTTTCACAATCTCGCATTAGCTTTACAAAAGATTCATTATACTCACATGCGTGGTGCTGTGTTGAATATGGCTCGGTTGGAGAACTTGAGATGAGTAGTGACTGGCGGTCGAGAAAAACTGAGATAGGAGGAGGATCGAGTGAAGGGGTTACCTGAATGGTAAAGAGAACACTGAGGTACTTGGGCCGGGAATATTGTAGAAAGTTGTAGGTTAGTGTAATATAATGAAGTAGATTGGCGCTGGGATTTTTAACCAATGAATCCGAGTGATTTGAGGATGGGAGTGATATGATGATGTTTGTTCTAGTGACAGGTCTGGCAAGTGAGATTTGGATAAGTTGCAGGCGCTTGATTTGGGTGGATTCGAGGTTGAGGAAGAGGGAATTGCAGTAATCAAGCTTTGAATGAACAATACAGGTAGCAATGGTGGAGGCAGTTTTAAGGTCGAGCATGGGCCGGATGCGTAGGAGGTTACGAACGTGCATGAAACAGGAGTGCGAGAGGTTGTAGATGCGGTCTCCTGGTGGCGCCTGAGGTGTCGTGAAAGTGGGAGTGGGTGTGGTGGCAAAGGTTACAGGTCGTCACTTACACGTATTTTTAAATATTTTAAATGTTTTAAAATTTATTATAATTAGGCCTATGTTTTTAATTAGAAGTTGTACTGTTGAGCGGTCTATTCGAACGCTCTATTTGGATGACCCATGTTCAGCAAAATGAGTCTATTTTAAAAGATATAATTTATTTTATATTTTAATTATATTTTAATGAATATTGTAAGTTGCACTCTTACGCAGGTCATTTGAGAGCCAACGATCATTCTATGTTGTGATTCCGTGATTAGGCTGGTCACTGGCTCTCTCAAATGGCCTGCGTAATACACATAAAAATATAATTACCCATCACACCTGCCTACCATCGCAACAGGACGACGGAAATATAGCATGACACACCCTCATTCGCCTAACTGAGGGCAAGACCACTACTTTTCCACATTATTTTATGATAAAACTCGCTTAGTTCGTAATTATTTGCGTAAGCGAGGAATCTTCCTCACATGACACAATGTGTGATATCATTCAGCAATTGAAGACAAAGGATTAGATAAGTAGCATTCTGTCTGCTCATTCTTGTTCTAGATAAGATGTATAGACAACACGGAGTATGGTCCGTATAGATATTGTGGACCATATACTTACGACAACCTGTATATCCACCAATGCAGTCAAGTACTTTTCTGGTTCCATAGCGATGGTTCTTACAACAACAAAGGATTCAACATCCAGTATAACGTCTACCTGGATGGAGGTCGGTGTAAACCGTTGTCTAAGTGTATTTCAGAGGTGCACCGTAAAAAACAATACATGCATGCACATTGACTTCACCCCGCTCCATCGAGCGTCCCGGTTCGAATCTTCGGTGAACATGGTTGCCTTACCTGTGGGAATAACTAGAAACCTTACGTTCCCTTCTGAAGTGAAAAACTATTATGATGAATACCTATAAATGTTCCAACCTCTCAAAATTATGTTAGGGCTTTTTAAGTTGCTCTCTTATCTACCAAATATTTACAGATATTTGCATGGGTATGGGATAGAGTAATGGTAACACTCATGGCCAGGAGAGCATTAGATTCAGGTTTCGATACCCATAACCCCTTCCAGAGCGGGCGCCTTGCATGGCAGCCAAACTGTGTGTTTAATAAAAGATTGATTGTACTGTCATGTTTCAGAGTAATCTTACTGCGTTTGTCAGTTTGAATTAATAAAGAAGATTTATTCAAGTAAAGTACAAGATTTAGTTAATTAGTCCACCTCTACATGTATATCACATGCATAATTATAGAACTATGTTAGAAATTTCTGCGCGGATATTTGAATTAACAAAACATTGAATGAATTGTAGTTCTTATTAGTTAAGCTTTTAGTTCTGGTTACTTTTATTCTGCTATGCTAAAGTATTGTAAGACAATTATGTAAATCACTCGTCATTTCAAAGAAATTTGTTTGTGACCCTATTATCGGGGTTTCGGTCCCTTCTCGGTATGTATTTTTGTTTACCTGAAACGCATCTGCAAACTGCATTTTGTTATGCTTGTGAGGGACAAATAAATTAAATTAAATCGCCACATGAGCCTAAATATGATTTAGCACAATTGTAATTAGTCGTTTATAATAATTGCTCGGAGTTGAGCACTTAAGCATTTCAGAGTGTGCTTTATAAGATGAAATACCATTCTTACAGAGACTACGACCGGAGATATTACAACGGATCTCCCGCTGACTACGCCTGCTCCACCAGGTGATTAACTAAAGTCTATATTGATGTGTACTTTTCTGTGACAAGGAATTGCATTTGAAGCTTCGGTAATATAAAAGATTTGTTTCTGACTTCTTATAATTTTTTTTATGTTAGAACGTGTGTGTTACAGTGTTGCTCAAGGAAATGTTATTAAGATGCTCGGCTCACTTTCTTCTGGTTAGATTAATTTAGTAAGTTTAAAGTCTTCCGAAAACTGTTTCAAAAACGGCAACTGTAAGTTTTAATGACGTCAGCAACCCTTCACGAAAATCCCAATTCAAAGAAGCTATTTCATAGGACTCATCGAGACTCAAATATGCTTAAGGTTTCTCTAGTCTAGCAAAGGTACCGTGCCTCATTGTGAAACTTGGAGATAATTATGAGCATTTCCTTTCCTGAGGCCCTTGAGCGAGCAATGGACAAATTGCAAGGCTCTAGATTCAAGGTTATAGTGTATACGAGGACGTTGCTGTTTATGCCCCAGCTTCTTGACATGGACGCATCCGGTTAAACTATTTGCCAGAGACTATGTACTTGGAATTAATTCAGCGAGATCGAACCCCCAATCGTTGTATTACAGACTGGATGCGCTTACAGAATAGACCACTAAGTGCAGAACTCTAGATCAGAGTGTCCCAAACTGTGGGTCGCGACCCAAAAGTCAGTCGCGAAGCTCTGGCAAGTGGGTCGCCAAACATTTTCGAAAAACATTTATTTATTGCAGCAACAATATTCGGCTATGATTGGGCTACAAGTAGCTGGATTGCAATAAATTGTAAACTTTTACCTAAGTTTCCTTTTAATACTTTAAATTTCTAAGCGCTCTACGTAAATCCGCATATTTCGATACCAATTTACGAAGCAAATTTTAGTACACAATGCTTAATTTTACACAGTGGGTACCGAGACTGCCAAGGTATTCATAAGTGGGTCGCGACCCGGAGACGTTTACTCTAGATGAGTCCATGAATGAATATTAGATATCTGGTCATGCACTCAACACAACATAGTAACTGAGGAATTTCGTGTCTTATACAGTGTGTGGTTTTGAGAGCTATACCGGACCATCTGGCGTAATCATTTCTCCGAACTACCCCAATGACTACTACAATAATCTGCAGTGTCAATACTATATTGACGCCTCAACGGGAAGTTCTATCGCGCTGATCTTCACACATTTCGGTGTGCAAGATGACAAGGATTACCTCACGGTATGTTTTAGTAACTTTTAGCTTCAAGTTAGATTACTTATTATTTTATATTGTAGGCCTAATACATTTTGCAGGTGTTGCGCTTATTACAGAAATTAAATCTGAACTGTTTGCTATCAATATCATGCATTATTTAGGAACAAATTTGATTGGATCAAGTAGCTTGCTCGTTCTGCCAATAGCTCCTTCGGATTAGAATTTGCTTTTACAGAAATATTATTATTATTGTTCTTTCTTTTGCCGATAGCTTCTTTGAATTAGGATTTTCTTTGAAAACAAGACAATTGTTATTTAGTGTTATTAATAATGCGTCTGTATTATTTTGCACCCAGTTGTACTAATGTAAGCAAAACTTTTAAACTGGTTGCGAAGTATCACTATTCAACAATGTTCTAAAGCTCCCGATGCATTTATGAAATTAAAGAGGAAGTAGACTAAATGTCTTGCAATCAGGATTGAAACTAAATAAATAAAACCATTGAACTTGGTACAATAGATCAGTTGCGCGACCAATTCGAGCTTTCCTGGACAGCAGTTATCAGGAGGTACGATACCTCCACCTTTTTCAATTCCATGGTGCAGTCAGGGAAGTCTCTACTTCTCAACAGACTCCAATATTGTCTCTACTGGATTCAGCATCGATTACACCGTCAGTGAGGGAGGTAACTAAAACTATAAGTAATTACAAAATACTTGCAGCTTTTGCTACATTCTGTTTTCCGTTTCAAAATAATTGGCAGACAGCTTTTGTGTAATTTCTGATACAGCCATTTATTTTAGCTTAACGTTTCATCTGAAATCATTCCAGTTATAAAATAGTTTTATCGACTCTGCAGAAAGCAACACATCTACAAAAGATCGTTCGGAGGAAAGGGAAGACAGAAATAAGAACGTTCAATAAAACGTTCAATAAGTAACCTTCAGCTTGAAGGCCGCCGAAAGGGAATGTGACTAAGATTTAAACTGGCCTGTCTGACACCTATGTGACTTTGCGCGCGTTAAGAATGTTTGTAATAGTATTAATAATAATATTAATGATAATATTAATAATAATAATAATAATAATAATAATAATAATTATAGTAATAGTAATATATGGGTGTGTTTCGAATCTATTAATGTCTGTACTACGTCTTCAGGCTGTGGTAGCACGGTGTACAACGGATCGAATGGAAATGTGACATCTCCGAATTATCCGAATAACTACGGCAACAACCAGGACTGTTACAACATCATCTCGGCTCCGCAACCTAGCCACTTCTATCTGGATTTTTCATTTTTGGGTGTGCAGATTGCTTCTCCGTGTACACTTGACTGGGTTGAGGTAATTAATAGCTTCGCTATCGGCTAGATATAGGGGGCTATTAATGGCGCGAACACTATTTGCATTTCTTTTAATTGAATTTGTTATTACATTTGTTTCTTCTTCAGCCTATTAATATTTGTGCAGATTGCCGACGATTGTCATCTTGCTAAGGCATGTGCCTCGTCAACTTACAAATGATCAACTATCATGCAGGGGTCTCTTTCCTCTTTATAGGTTAAAGTAATGTCTTAATTCAGCGATATAAAGATGATCATCGTGAGAAGGTTTTGTTGGTGCCATTATCAGAAAATCAGGATAACATTAAAATCTCAGCTTGAAAATCTAATTATTGATTATTCTCTGTTAACACATTGATGTGAAAACGTTTCTTCTTAATATTTTTCAGAGAATTACTTTGGCTGAAATATTTGATTGAATCCTGAATCATGTTTTGTTTCTATTTGCCCTTTTTCAAGTTTAACATGACCTTTATTGCACATGCTAAATTGGCACCATGCTATTTTCTGTAACATTTGACCACACGTCTTATACGCTCTTTTGTCTGTCACAAACGTTTTTGTTATTTGCTTTTCGACGCTTTATCAAAGTTTTGTTGGTTAAATGAACAAATAATTGAGTGATAATATTTCAGCTGAGCTGTCTCGACAACAACCCCTCCAACAAATACAGATTTTGTGAATTTATCAATTCCGTTGACTTCTACCATTGCACCCAAGTCCTTGTCTGGTTCCACAGCGATGGTTCTTTCACCGAAAATGGATTCAATCTTGAATACAGTGTCTATCCGGAGTCAGGTTAGTTCAAAGAAGATGTAATTAGCATAAGTCACACATTCACTCGAAAGACAGGGTGAAGTGACATAGCGTGGTGAAAAGCAGAACAGGGCGGCAGATAAACAAGAATACGCTCTTACACTGATCTTTTGTAACAAATGAGGTCATCGTTGATTTTTCATTTCAAGATTTGCTTTCGTAGCCGAATAAGAAGTGTTCAAGGTGTGTATATGGAAAACACTGCTCTCTTTTAATGTTCAAGATTGTGTAGTTGGATTTGAAAGTTAGACTTAGACTTAAACACACACATTAAGAAACCAGATACCGTTTGAAAGTGTGTATATGGAAAACACTTCTCTCTTTTAATGTTCAAGATTGTGTAGTTGGATTTGAAAGTTAGACTTAGACTTGAGCACCCCCACTAGGAAAACCAGGTGCCTTTTGAAGGTGTGTATATGGAAAACACTTCTCTCTTTTAATGTTCAAGAGTGTGTAGTTGGATTTGAAAGTTCTGACAGCACGAAGTTTACCGATTATAATAATTATATTGTAGGCAAGTTTGTATGATTGCACTCATTTCGCCGTGCTTACGCCCTTTTATATCTGTAAGTGCGCAAACTTGCATGCATAGGGGCTTATGCATGCTGTGTACATATGTGCAGGCGTGCGTGTACATTCGAAGTGTTAAAAATAAAAAGGAAAATTTACGTGTGCACACTTTGTGATTCGCATTTCTGTGTGACTGCGAGCGTTGAAAAGGTTCGTAGTTATAAATCCAAACTTCTTATTCGGATATCAAAGCAAATGAACGTAGCTATATCAGCTGGTTCTGACCTTAAAAAATCACTAATTCGCGAGGCGGTTGATATATTTGGTTTTGTTGATCACCACATCCGCTAGTTACGAATAGAAGATAGGTTTTGTAATATCTAAGTGCCCACTCAGATGTTAACTGAAACATTTATTGAACGGGTTTGTTGTCATAGGCTGCGGTGACTTGTCTTACAACGGGCTGTCTGGAGTCATCAATTCTCCCAATTACCCTAGAAATTACAACGACAGCATCTACTGCGATTACAACATTTACGCTCCACCATTGACCAGTTCGATTACTATCTTTTTCCGAGAGTTCTCCACTGAACAATGCTGCGATTATGTTACAGTTGGTATATTTTGTTTTGTCTTTTGTATTTTCATTGCTTTGTGACAGTATTTGCCATGGTATATTTTCCAGAGTATTTATTGTGTTGTAGAGTATTTTATACTTATTTGTATTTCAATTTGTATTTCATACTTGCTTGTTACTCAGCTCCCGACTGAGAAGTGTTTTGGCATTGATATTACGCATTTAAGCACTTTCCATAATGCCCAAACTTACTCCTGCTATTCATAATATACTACTATATGACTATACAAATAGTCTGTTCGGGCAAATTTGAATGAATGGCGCATTGAATGAATTACGGTTCTTGCTAGTTAAGTAATAATTTTAGTAATAGTTTTTTTAAATAAATTCTAAGGTGTTGAAGTATTGTCAGACTACTGTGTCAATCACTCGTCATTTCAAACCAATTTAGGCCTATTGTCATATGAACTATATATGACCCTAATTACATTATGTAATGTTTTGTGGGAACAATAATTTAAAAAATGAAAAGAGTAGTCAACTAACTACATTTGCTTTGTCTTCATCATATCTGAAAGACAGCTGATCTTTTTTTTAACCTTTTGGCTTCCTACAATACTATTAATATAGTTCGCCTTATTTTATATTTCAGGATAAGCGCAGTAAGCGAACCTTTAATTTTATCATTAGTATCTTAAGAAAAATGACTGCGGTGTATCAACAAGATATATAGGAATGTTTATGATATCACTTAGTCAGACCACAATATCTTTGTCCAATAATCTAGTCACAAGATTTTGGGCTTTAAACAAGAACTAAGTCAGGTGCATGGTACAAATTTCAATTGTTAAAGGTTTTCGTTTTACTTTCCGGCAATAGATCAGCTGTCCAACAAATTCGAGCTACTCTCCAGTGACGTATTCTGGACAGTCACTACCTCAGCCAGTTTCTATTCCATGGTGCAGTCAAGGAAGAGTCAACTTTCGCAGTGATGTTTCATTAGCCTCCACTGGTTTCAGTCTGGGTTACCATGTCAGTATTGGAGGTGAGGATCGTAAAAGTCACGATACAACCTCAGCAATTCAAACACGTGTAGCTGGAATTGTAATATCGGATTTTGGTAGCGTCTATAAAATAAACTTTTCTAAGGCGCTTCCGATGCGACAACAAAACACCTATGAAAGAAGACAGAGAAAGACCAAAGGTTGCATGTCGGAATTAGCCTAGCAAGCTATTTCAAACAAAACGACCGACAATGTCTGTCTGCCTGATCCCTTTGGATCTTGAAATGGAACCGATTTCACACCCCCCCACCCCGCCTACCGATTATGATTGGACAAAGCGCCTGGGAATTAGCTGGTTCACGCGACTTCGCTTTTTTGGACACTGTAGAAATTTCGAAATTATAATAACGATTACGACGTATTTATGCTACACATTGGCCTCAAATTAAAAACCAGTTTACCTGCGCGGCTGCGGGAAGAATCTACGGCCAGTAATAGATTACATCAATAGACAGCTCTGTAAGATAAGATGGAGTCTAGCCGGCTAGACAAATGTGCAATACGTTAGCATTTTTCCTAATTATACAATTTTCATTTGCAGGATCTAAACATTGCCGATGAAATAATTATCAAACGAAGAAAAGAATAATTATGTACTCTTGATGTGCGCATCTGTGTATTTATGTAGATTCTTAAAATTATTTTAAAAAATTTTTCTATTCGTCTTTATCGGTTTCAGTATATTAATAAACTAAAACTGTCTTTAGGTTGTGGTAACACTGTGTATACTGAGTCGCACGGTTATGTTTCATCTCCGAATTATCCCAACAACTACGGTGTAAACCAGAACTGTTCTAACATCATCTTGGCCTCTAAAGAGCGCCTCACATTTTCTATCAACTTTCTACACATGAACGTGGAGGCGTGCTGCGATTTTGTTGAGGCAAGTAATTTAAGTTTCTCAAGCGTTTTTTTCAAGTCTAGTGGTCCACATACTATCATGTGGACTGCATGATTGGAGGACAGAAACTGCTGGTGTTGCGGACAGGCAACGAGACTTCTATAAGGCTTAATAAATAATAATAATTTTATTGTATTAATCGCCAACGTATTCAATAGTTAGATATTAAATGCGTTCTTTTCCTTAAAGTTTTTTTATGATATTCAACACTGGTATATTGTTTTAATTCAATTTAATAATTGAGTCCTTACTTCTTTTCGGCACTGCTTCATCCCTCGTCAAATAACTAATAATAATAAGCAAACAGAAAAATAACGAAATCACGAAGTCAAGAAGTGAACTTTTTGTTACGCTCCTCTCATTGGTCGCTTCCAACTAATAAAATATTCATGACCAAAACGTCACTGTTTACAAAGTGCGGGATTCCAACGAACGTTCGTTTCACACTTAATTCAGCGTAACTTTGTATATATACCGCAAAGGATTCCTCTTTTAAAGTAGCGGCTTCAAACTGGAATAAGATAATTTATTTAGGTGGCGAACAGGCTGAAACGACCCAGCGTAACGGGTGTTAATGGGCCAATTTAATTAGGCCTCGCATGCCGAAAACTTGGTGGTGGTGGTGGTGGTGGTGGTGGTGGTGGTGTGGCGGTGGTTTGTATACATAGCCTCGCGGAGTGGAGATGATTGCGGCCCTGTTCTACGCTGAGAGCCATCCAGTCACTGCCCCCTCCACATCCGACGTTCGATGGCCGTTCCGTACCATATTTACTAGGGCTGTTCAACGATTAAATTTTTTAATCGCGATTAATCTTGCGATTAAAAAAAATAATCGCGATTAATCTTGCGATTAATCGCATCATGAGCATCGTTGTTTACAGATAGTAAACAGCAGTGAATTTAAAGAAAAAACGTCAATGTTTGTCCAGTTGTTATTAACATATATGTAGAATTACGAAGTTCATCCACTTTCTGTTTTTCATAAGTCCTGTTTCAGCCAGTTTTGAGACTTGTTCACATTGTCAGATGAGAGTGCTAAACGTTTCTTATTACGAGTGTTTCCAGCAGCAGAAAACAGTCTTTCGCACGGAACAGTAGTTGCTGCCTACCCTAGATATTTCTGTGCTAACTTTGCAAGTGTCTTAGATGCACCTTCGTATCTTCCGTTTTAAAAATAAACGAACGTTCATTATAGATCGTTCGACATCTTTCTCGCTCTTTTGCTCCGACATTTTATAGATTATTAATAACCCGCTAGAAGATATAATGCAAACGAAGATTAAACTACATGCACAGAAACTTTTACAGGAAGGACGAATTTGGTTAACTAGTCTACACCGCCATTAACAGGAAATTGTTTTGGTTGCCCACTAGTTCGCCCAACACAACTAAGTGAATTAAGCCCAATATCGGCCAAAGACTTTGGCTTCGGCAGTAGGCCTACCCTGTGCATTGCAGTGTTCGGTAAATTCCTATCCAAAACTGTGTTGCGATTAAAATTTAATCGCGATTAAATTCTTTAATCGCGTTAATCGTCCAGAAAATTTAACGCGTTAATCGCTTGCGTTAACTGCGATTAATCAACAGCCTTAATATTTACTCGTAGTGTCCGCTCTATAAAGAGCAGGTCCAGTGTAAAGCTATGACCTCGGATACACTTCTGGCACTTTAGCGGTCCCAGTATATATAGGCAACTTCCTGATGATGCGTTTTTCTCAGAACGTTGTTTCTTACAGTAATGCAAATATCGCTGCATTTCTGTACAACGGACTTTCTCTTCACCTCATTCTACGTCTCGTAACCTTGAAACAACCGCCACTAATTTGTCGGTCTGCATGTATCATGCTAGAAGAGTTGAAATTACAAGTAGTTACAGTGAGAAGGATACAATTAGGAAGAAAAAAAGTGGTAGCTAGCAAGAGACAGAGGTTATCCGCTGGATTAAAATAGCCAACAGACTGGCCAACAAACTGGAATGCTTCGTGCAGGAATGTAGGGGAGGAGGTGCGAATAGGTCCTGCCACTCGAGCTCGACTCGTTACAGAGAAACGAATGGAGGACATAAGTCGAGGATCTAAGAGGAGACCGGACAGTCTGGAGCGAGTGACGAGATTGAAGACATCGGATTCGGAGTCAAAGAAAAAAGGAAAAAAATGAACAAAGAAACAACCTCTATCCTGAGTTAATTAATTATATTTTATTCTGATGCATTGCTATCTTCGTCTGTCAATAATATTTCGTAATAAAATTTGTTTGACCAATTTCTACGTTGGTAATAGACCATCGGAGAGGAGCGAAATGTCTGAGGTAACTGTTCGGTCAAAAGTTGATGGGCCAAATCAGGGAGGGTAGGCCTATTCCCTTCCGCCCTACAAATCTCATACACAACAGTAGAAATCAATTCAAATGTTGTTTCACATTTACATTCAAAGTTGTGTGTTGCTCTTATTTAGTTACGTTGCCTTGACAACGCAGACTACGGTGCGCAGCGATTTACAGGAACCTCCATTCCACCAACGCAGACCATCCCCCTATGTACCCAAGTCCTTGTCTGGTTCTTCAGTGATAGCTCTATTGCGTACGAGGGATTCAACCTTGAATACTATTTCAGTCCAGGGTCAGGTGAGTGGACGAGATGTTCTGTTAGCCTTGTAGTTTACAAAATGATTAATCTTTCACCGTCATATTATGTAATGCAGTGCTTTTTTCAGCCGGAACTCGCCGGAACGGCGTCCCGCCACCTCTTTTCAGCCCCTAAAAATAATTTATTTATTTTAATAATACAAACAATAATTTAGTTATTTTTATTTAATTTAAGTGTTTTGAACTGTTTTCAGTGTTTTATTGAGACCCCTCCCAACCCCCAATCCCGTTTTTCTCGGGATTTTAGCCAGTCCATAATTGTTCCGTTCCGGAACCTTTTTTCTAAAAAAAGCACGGATGTAATGTAAGGTAAAACTAAGAAATACCTCTGAATTTTTTCCACTGTTTCTCTGTGAATTCCTGTGTTAACGCTCGGGCTACCAAGGGGGGGGGGGTGGTTACCACCCCCTACGTTTTTCTGCCCAAAAATTTTTTAGCACATGGAATATAATTTTGACATTTTAGGTAGCTGTAGGGGGTCCATTTGCACACATTTTGAGGTAAAAGTTGTGATGATATCCCACGCCATAAAAAAGTTATACCCGATATAGCCTAGGTACCACCTATGGAATCAGGAATTTCTCTCGTCAGCTGTTAGCTGTTGTCGACTATAAAGGTATTCATTATTCTTCCTGGAAGAGAAACAACTATGCCATTCTTTAGAGGGAATGTAGGGCTATATTTGCTTGCTTAGTTATTTGTCTTTTGAAAACCGGAAGTGATCATAATAAATAATAATACACTTTATCAGTGTGAAAATCACTGATGCAACATCACAACGTAAACCGATATGGTTGGGTATGGGGAAGGGCTATAAACAGTCAAAGCAGAATGCTAACAGAGTAAAGCAGTGCTGTGAAGTGTTCAAGAAGCCGGTTTGCAGGTGGCATTCGCACAAAACAATGGAAGTAACTTGCAATAACTGCAAGGACCACTGACGTATTTGACTGCTGGGAAAAATTACATAATTTCTTGTTTCATGTTGATATAGCTGCACGCCTTTAGGTTCTGCCTGTAACTAAAACAGACTTTGGAATAGTTTGTATTGTTGAAAATTAAGTCTCATTATATTTAGAATATTCTTGGATACATAGTTCATTTTCAAAACCCACATCATTTATATTTTTTTATCCAAATAGTACAAATTGTGTGGGATAATATCAGATATCGTTAAATGGACCGGTGCCTTTGTTAAAAACTATATAATTTCGAGATGCATTCATATATTTTACAACTAAATATACCATTCTTTTCAGAAATGAATGCTGAATCAAATGCTATATTACATGATATGATTGTTGAAACCAAACACGAAATTCCGGAAACCACCCCCCCCCTTGGTAGCCGATGTCACAAAAGAAACTTGGTAGCCTGAGGGTTAATGAGCGCCTCCTTTTAAGCACCACATATCATCACCGGTTTTACTCCATTTCTTGGTTAACTTGTCTTTCATTTGACTCGCTGTCTTAAACGCACCTTCCGGAACTGGATAGCCTTTAACCAAGTGCATGCCTGACAGACAATTGTGACAGCGTTGATTCTATTACAAAGGATTTGGCCGCTGATAATATGTACATGGTAGGCATATAGATTGTTCTTGTATCAAGCAATCGTGCCAATAGATATTCAAGCTTAATTGAGATGTGCTATATAGAGGCGATAAATTACATTTCGGCTATACATACATGCATACGTACATACTTATGCCTACATATACAGATCGGTATATGCCGGCATAAGTATGTAGGCCTACGTATGTATGTATGTATAGCGGAAAAGTAATTTATCGCCTCTACATGTATAGCACATCTCAAAAAAGCTCGAATATGGGTCTGTGTGTCTGTCTGGCTGCTTCTGTGGTTGTCTATCTCTCTCTCTGTCTATGTATGTGTTACAGAAGTGTCGAGCAATGGAAAGCCGGATGGTGCAGAGAATGTACCCAGCAATGGAAAGCCGGAAGGAGCAGAAAAAGTACCCAGCAATGGAAAGTCGGATGGAGCAGAGAAAGTAACCATCAATGGAAAGCCGGATGGTGCAGAGAAAGTACCCAGCAATGGAAAGTCGGATGGAGCAGAGAAAGTAACCATCAATGGAAAGCCGGATGGTGCAGAGAATGTACCCAGCAATGGAAAGCCGGAAGGAGCAGAAAAAGTACCCAGCAATGGAAAGTCGGATGGAGCAGAGAAAGTAACCATCAATGGAAAGCCGGATGGGGCAGAGAAAGTACCCAGCAATGGAAAGTCGGATGGAGCAGAGAAAGTAACCATCAATGGAAAGCCGGATGGTGCAGAGAATGTACCCAGCAATGGAAAGCCGGAAGGAGCAGAAAAAGTACCCAGCAATGGAAAGTCGGATGGAGCAGAGAAAGTAACCATCAATGGAAAGCCGGATGGTGCAGAGAAAGTACCCAGCAATGGAAAGCCGGCAGGAGCAGATAAAGTACCCAGCAATGGAAATCCGGATGGGACAGAGAAAGTGCCAACCAATGAAAAGCCGGATGCATAAGAGACAGTGCCCAGGAATGGAAACCCAAATGCAGAAGAATGAAGAAGGGGAAATGGAAAGAAATGGCATTGCTTATGTTGCGTTCGCTCAATACTCTGCTGGGTTCAGTTGGCAGATAAACGCTGAATTTTATGACTTCGTTTGTATTTCATACTTATCAGTTGTTTATTTAGTTTATATATTTTTTGAATGATCATTTTGAGTTTCCAATTTCGCTTTAACCCTTTAGAGTTTCCCAATTTAAACATGACATTTTTGACTTGAAGGAGATCAGTTGGATTTCCCGGTGGTGCCGGGTCAAAGCCTCTTCAACGAAGGATGGAGTTCGTTGTAATTGTTGTTATGACATAGCGTAGATAAAATAGCAACTAACATTTTAATCATTAACTCTTAAATCATTTAATCGTCGAATAAAAAATCATATTTGTTATGACACAGTGTTGTTAATCAAAAGCTACCTACCTACATAGTTTAGCCAGCTACTCCTAACCAGGAAAGCAGCCAAACTTATGCACATTGGATATTATATAAAATTTGAGACCGCAGAGTTAATTATTATCTGTGATAATAAATAATGGCCATCGAGAATTTTAAGTTCCAGCATCAAAGCATATAATTTTATAAGCTCAGAAGATCTGATCGATAATCCGAGATAAATCAACTACTGCTTCGTGGATTAGCTATTAGTTAGGTCTATTTTAGGTGTCGGTCTTGATTGTACAATGTATATGCATACACCAAAATAATTCCCGAACCACATAAGTTACAGTCAACTGCGGAGAGGGATAGGGATTCTGTGCGTGGTTGGGTGCTTGCTGGCGTGGCCATTTCCAATCTGCTTTTTCTGAGGCTGGGTTATTCTCGGCAAAGAAGGAGATAGATGGTCTTTGAAGTGACCGATAGTCACTGGTGGAACGTCAATCTGCTAACCAGCACGCGAAAAATGCCTCTTCTACGTATAGGCCTACCAGGCTTCTTGATGAGTAGCCAAACTTGTGTCTTCTTCTGACAAAAGGTGAACTGCTCTGCTGCAGTCTCATGGTAAGCTGCGAGGGCTGCCACCTGCTGTAGCTCCAAACGTTCGACGTATCTTGTTCCAGAGGTTTGGAACATGATGCTCTCTTTCATTGGTGGACCCTACTTGGGATTGCCATAGTTTCTTTACATAGTCTTGCTTGCTGGTTATATTGTTCCTAATTGCTTTTACCATCACTGTGACGATGTACCTGAACTACGCATTGCATCTTATTTAAGTGTGTAGAATGGGTGTTGTTACATAGTGTTAGGAATCACTATGATGCATACGGTTGTATAGGTAGGTATTTAAATTAGGAAATTAATTACCAATATCTAAAACCAGCATCATAGGAATATAAATATTAGATAGGCTTTAGGGATACGGTTTGCAGTGCTGGAATATACAATGTAAAGCAGGGAACCATGACCTAGAATTCAAATCCTAACAGTCGACGAAGATGTCGTCTGCTCAATCGAGCGAGTTTGCCGCCATAGAATTAAAATACAGCGAAGAGTTCAGTTGGGAATTGGCTATCGAAGATGTTAGTAGTCTTTCAGGGAACATTTCAGGATAACACAGAATGTTGTCTGAAGTGCATATAACTTAAGCGATGATCGGAAGATAGCTAACGAGTTTCAAGGGAACTGTATGCATCGAATCAAGTGATTTGTTGTTCAGCGTAATGATCGACTATCGGACATTCTGGCACTTTATTGAAAACATTGCAGGAATGCTGGAAACAAAACAAGGGCATGCGAAGTCGAAGGATCGTAGGATGGGGGTAAGATGAACTGATCTACAAGAGGGGGTACAAAGTGGAGCATTATCACTCATCGAAGGAGAACCTTGAATTAGGAAGTTAGAATAGGTCGAAATTATGTTAGCAAATAGATTAAAGATGCTGGTTAAGTAGAATTTATTTAACCAATCTCAATGTTGTCAATTTATCTTCTAGAATTCGGTTGCATGTTTGTATGATGTTTTTTGATTCACATATTTTCGGTTCCTAACGAACTGTGTGTTCACTGCTGTGCCGCTGTTATTTTCAGTCCTTTTGCTATGCCCATCACTCAATTATTATGAACACTACATCCTCTCGACGTCAAATGAATTCTTAAAATTGTTTACGAAATCATCTGAAAAATGCAATTGTCTGCAGCGTTGAATGATTATGCTACTCAATTAACGGGGATATGTTGAAACCATAACACTGGAGTCTGGGTGGTGGGCGTCTGTTCAGTCTTTCGGGGGTAGCGTCTAGGCCCTAGGGAGTGATTCAGATGCCAGTGCAGGTTCAGCAAAACAGGAGCAGGCGAATTATGTTGCTTCCACTGTTCAATACATTTTGCTGAGTTTGCGGGGACGTTGTTCATGAGATGACTAACGATTTAGTCAGAATGACATGTCGGCATCAAACTGCCAAGTGTCCGACGACTTCTAGGTCATCCCATTTTGGCTCTGTTGGAGTCGACATCGGTTGTTCCAATTTCTTGAAGAAAGACGCATTTCTGGTTATTCGTTTGCCATTCCTTTCCACCGCAGTCATTAACCCCATCATTCCGATCACTATAAACGAGTCAGTATTAAGTTCATACGAACAGTGCAACGTAATAACAAAAATGGATCCAGCTTATGTTATGCTTGGACAGCTTTGTCCCTGTTATTATTTATGACATAGCTCATTTACATCTAAATACTATTCTAATAATAAAAGCAAAAACAATAGGAGCAACAAAGTACTACTACAATAGCAGCAACAAAGTACTACTACTACTACATTAAACCATTTCAGTTACTACCACTAATGCTACCACTACTACTACTAACTACTCCCACCACATGAAATACTAGGCATACTAGTACTACTACTACTACTACTACTACTACTACTACTATTACTACTACTACTACTACTACTACTACTACTACTACTACTACTACTACTACTACTACTACTACTGGGGCGTGGTGGCTCAGTGGTAAGTTCTGCGCCTTGTGACCGGAGGGTTGCAGGTTCGAATCCCACTCTAGCCGCTGCGTACGGACCTTACTCAAGTCCTTCACTCGCAATTGCTCGTGGCGCTTCGGCGTGAAAATTCTGGCACAGTATCAAATGCTGTAGTCGGGAGCGCCTCCGAGTAGTAGTTGACTTCGAGAGGCGCTATAGAAATATCCGGAATAAATAATAAAAAAATAATAGTCATAAAACACTCATAGTGATTAATTAAAAGTTGGCAAGTTGGTAAATTTCACTTGTAATCAGCAAGTTTGAAAACGTTATCTTAGAAACTTTTATAAATTAATGAGCTTTTAACCTACCTCTCTTTTTTCATTCACCTGACCTTTATGTCTTTGACTTTTAAGGGCAAATCTCTCGGGGGCCATCATTCGTCTCCACCGCATTTTTTGTCTCGGCCCGGACGGAATGACCATAGCCCTTACCTACTCTGCAGAGGATGGGGCCCATCATCTGCTGAACCGACCCTGCCATCTCATAGGAATGGGAGGGGGCTAGTGGCGGACTGTGTCAAGCATCGAGTCATCCACCTCGATGCACAGCTCGTCTAACGGGGGACCAGGATGGCTTGCATCAGCCGTTAAGGCTCTGCTACGTACGAAGCACTGGACAACTCTGCGTCGGCAACAGGAAGGAAATTGACGTTTATAACTGACGTATATAGCTAAACTATTAGCTAGTATCAAATAAACTTTAAAATTGTAAAACAGAAGTCAACAAATATATTGATAGAGGACAGAAATTAAACAACAAGAAAATTAGTTAAATGAAATGATGAAACATTCAACATTCATTCATTCAAACCAAGAAACTTATGAGCTAAACCAAGAAACTAATGAGCTCACTAATCAACCCACTTGAAGTAAACCAGAACGCACTACAGGCAAGAATCGAGGATTTTGATCGCCACTCCAGGCTATCGAATCTTATATTTCATGGTATCCTTTTGCCTACTTCTGTCCCTTCTGCGAATTCCTCTAGCTCCTGGAAGCCTCTACGCGAAACTGAAGAAGAAACCACCACAAAGATCCTACGGGTATGCCACGAACAGCTCGACATTAACCTTACGATGGCCGATGTCTCCACTGCCCATCGACTGAAGGGTGGTAAATCTACCCCGAGGGATATGAAATTAGTTAAACCTACCCATCTTGGTGTCATTGGGAGGGAGGGAATACATAGGCCACTTTTAAATAACATTGACCTAGATCCGGATAGCAACTACAACTCTAATCTGATGACGACGTCTGAATACCATTTTCCTGCCCAGTTGCTTCATAAGTTTAATCAACCAATCAATCAAGTTTTTTTTATTAAAACACAACACAACACAAAGGATGCATTGAATTCTCAAAGCTTACTAATGTTACACATTCTTTTTCAATACTACACATCAACTGTAGGAGCATTGCTACTAAATTAAATGAAATAAGGACTCTGCTTTACCAACTCCCTGTGAGTATCCTGGCTGTCACTGAAACTTGACTCTCTGAACTGATGGAGAGTACGATCCACATACCTGGGTATAAATTCATCCATAAATGTAGGAGAGGAGGTAAAGGTGGTGGCACGGGATTCTTCATTATTAGAAGTGTGTAATAATATAATAATAATAATAATAATAATTCCTTGCCAAGGAATACCCACATTTTACCTTCCTAGCTTCAGTCCGAGACTTAGGAATCACCCTAGACCAGGAGCTTACATTTGTTCAGCATATTAATCTCCTCTGCCGCAGCTGTTACTACCAGCTGCGACAGCTCAGGGTCATATCTCGCTCCCTCTCTCCTAGTTCAGCATCTACACTTGTTCATGCTTTTGTGGTCTCCCGCCTCGATTATTGTAGCGCCATATATGATGGACTCCCAACCTGCCGATTGAAGTGCCTCAATCGGGTCCTACGCACGGCTGCCCGGCTGGTGGGTGGCATCCCTAAATTTGGCCGGGTCTCTGAGTATATGCGGGAGGTGCTCCACTGGCTCCCCTACCCGCAGCGCATTGCTTATCGGGTCTCAGCTTTAGTTCGGCGGTGCCTTGAGGGCTTGGCTGCCCCTTATCTCCGGGAACTTTGCTGCTCCACTGTGGCTGTCCAGCGTCGTGGTTCACTTCGCTCCGCAGCGCAGGCTGAGCTCCTTGTCCCCCGCGCACGGACTGCTATCCGGCAGCACCGTGCCTTCTCTGTCTCCGGCCCAGCGACCTGGAATGGGCTCCCAGTAGCGCTGCGCCTGACCCCGATAAATTGCTCTTCTCTGTTCCACTCTTGCCTTAAAACTGTCTTGTTTGACCGGGGTTGGACTGGGAGCGCTCCTGAGTAGATTACCTTGAAGGGGCGCTATATAAGACTTCTGTAATAATAATAATAATAATAAATAATTATTGAGAGCTTGGAATTCTCCATCCTGAATTCACCAATTACCGACAATTCCAACTCATATGAAAGCATGCTTATAGGAATTCCATGCAAGAAAAATGCTGATATGATAATTGGTGTACTTTATAGACCACCGGGTTCTAAGCTAGATGCATTTAACGCGGAATTGATGCCCTTTTAACTTCATTGACCACCAAAACTAATCCAAATAGGAAAGTATTTTTAACTGGTGACTTTAACATAGATCTGCTTGCAGCTCACAACCACACTTCTACTAATGATTTTATTGACTGTATGTTCACGCACCATTTTCTGCCTTTAATACTTCAGCCAACAAGAATAACTCCTACTACAGCATCATTAATTGACAACATATTCACGAATTCAAGCTCCTGTATAATTGACTCTGCAATAATAACTACTGATATCTCCGATCACTTTCCTATAATAACCTGGCTTGACTCTGACATAGACAAACCTATTGTAACGAACCCAGTTAAACTAAAAATGATTAGACACACTTCTAATGAATCACAATTGTACTTAAAAAATCTCCTAAACTCCTAAACACTTTAAAATCTCCTAAAATCTCCTAAACAGTTTATGACCTGTGTGACGAAAATAAATCCAATGAATCATACTCTACATTTTTACAAATATTTAAATCTGCATATGATGAAGCCTGCCCTTTGAAACTACAAAGTTCAACGAAAAGGAACTCTCCTCTCCAACCCTGGATGACCCAAGGACTCTTGAACTCAACTTAAAAAGTTATACATCACTTACATAAAAAATCCCACGATTAAGAATAAAACTATGTTCACAAAGTATAGGAATAAATATAAGCTAGTTAGATTAAAAACTGAGCAATCCTACTACACCAAAGAATTTTTTAAATATAGCAACGACATCAAAAGAACTTGGCAAGTGATTAGAAAGATAGTAAAAACAGACCGCCGGAACTCAATAATCAAGGAAATAAACATAGATGGTAAGCTGTCATCTAATCCTGAACTCGTGGCTTCTAAGTTTAATACCTACTTTACGGAACTAGCAGAAACTTTATCTGGAAAAAATCACCATCTATGCTAACCTTTAACGAATACCTACCAGCATCTGCAATAAACTCTTTTGTTTCTCTACCTACTTCTCCACAAGAGATAAGGCTAATAAATAACTCCTTAAAAATTACCCACAGCTCTGGGATTGATGATGTAGACCCCCATATAGCTTCTCAAGTTATCGATGTATTAGCCGACCCACTAACTAGGATTATTAACTGTACACTGAGAACTGGTGAGGTCCCCTAGAACTAAAAATGGCTAAGGTTACACCAATATATAAATAAAGCGCCAGGACTGAAATATCTAACTACAGACCTAGGTACCTCATTTTTAATTCACCGGAATTTCTTATGGAGTACACATGGCTACACGGACCCTAACCCTAAGCCCTAACCGACCCTAACGATGCTTACCGTGACCCTAACCGACCCTCACGACGCTTACCCTGACCCTAACCGACCCTCACGATGCAACATTCTGCGCCAAATTGGAGGGCCACCGAATGTTACGAAAAATTCTGGTGAATTAAAAATGAAGTACCCAGACCTATCTACCCTTCTTTTCTAAGATACTTGAAAGAGTCATGTACGATCGCTATTCTCATATATAAAACACAATAATCTTCTTTACAAACTCCAGCATGGCTTTCAACCGGCTCATTCAACCACCATGTCTCTGATCGACATCCAAGATAAAATTTCTGAAGCAATCGACAATAACGAATACTCTCTAGGCATATTTCTGGATCTTGCTAAAGCCTTTGATACCGTTGACGATCGAATTCTCATAGCAAAACTAGAACACTACGGTATCAGAGGCACTTCACTTGAATGGTTTAAAAGCTACTTGACCGATCCGAAACAACAGGTCCTGTGCAATAATAGCTTATCCAAATTCTTATCTGTCAGGTTTGGTGTACCTCAAGGTTCTATTCTGGGGCCCCTCCTATTCATCATATACATTATTGATCTCCCTAACTCTATCTCACTACTTGATTACATCCCATTTGCTGATGACACAAATGTTTTCCTCTCCAACTCCTCATATGAAGAGCTCTTTAGAATCGGAAATAGGGAACTAAAATCGGCAAGTGATTGGTTCAGGGCTAACAAACTCTCTCTCAATCTATCCAAATCTAACTTTATCTTATTCAGATCCCACAACAACCAACCTCCACCCAATCTGAGTGACATTGTCATAGATGATAAATCTATTCCCCAGGTTAACTCAGCTAAATTCCTCGGAGTATATATCGACCAGCACTTGAAATGAAGTGTCCATATCGAGGAAATCAATAGAAAAATAACCAAGAACATTGGTATACTTAAACGAATCTCACATATAATACCCTCTCACACATTGGTTAATCTATACTTCACTCTTACCTATCCTTATCTTACTTATTGTGACCTTATATGGAACTCTACTTATACTTCTTCTCAGTCTTCTGCTGTTGAGCAGGTTCGTGACAAGGACGACCTCGTGTTCCCCTCCGACCTCATCCATTCTCTTCTGTCCTGCGCCCTCCTCTTGGTGTGTCCGTATGTATCACCATTATCGAGATCACTCATCATATGTAATCTTCTTCTGCCTCTCGTTGTTGTGTAGTTGATATCGCGACTTGCAAGTAAAAAAGTGTATTGGGGTATATCAAACCCCACCTCACCACAAACGTTACAATGTTTCACCTCACTTCCGAAGGGTTAACATCTTACCACCAACCTTCACCCCTTTTTCTACGTTGCTAATCGCCTCTCTTGTTAAAGCTTCGTCATATAATTATGATGAACAAGAGCGGAGACAAGGAGCAGCCCTGTCTGACCCCTCTCCCTATCACACAACCTTTTGATAGGTTTTCTCCAATCTTCACATAAGCTACTTGTCTGTTGTATAAATTCCATATCAGTCTTCTGTCTCTCCAGTCCACTCCTATATCTAGTAAGATCTCCATCAGTTTAACCCAATTTACTCTATCAAATGCCTTTTCATAGTCCACGTAACAAATGTAGGCCTACACCCTGTTGTTGTGTTCCAAGCTTCTTTCGTATAGTGTTCTCAGCGCGCCAATACCATCTCTGGTTCCCCGGCCCCTTCTGAAGCCGAATTGGTCCGGACCTAGGAATTCCTCTGCTTTTGATTCCATCCTTCTTGTCAGCATCCTTAGTACTATCTTTGATGCATGTGTTACTAGGCTTATTGTCCTGAAGTCTACGCATTCTTTTGCTCCTTTTTTCTTCTCAATTGGGATTATGATTGCTTCTGTGAAATCCTCCGGCCAATCCCCTTTGTTGTATATTTCCTTACAGATTTCATATAGCTCCTGCTTCCCCTTATGTCCCATGGCTTTAAGTAGTTCAGCTGGTATGTTGTCGATTCCTGCTGCCTTGCCACTTTTCAGATCTTCTAACGCCTTTTCAAACTTTTCATACATAATATCTGCCCCCCCTCCCTTCTTTCTCTATATCATTTTCTGCTTCTAGTTTGTTCTCCTGACCTGTTGGTTTCCCCTCCTTGTCATATAGCTCCTCAATATACTCTTTCCACCTCATACATACTTTAGTTGGCTCATTTAAATTGTTTCCTTCTTTATCCCTAATACCAACCGCTATCTTCCAATTGGTCTTTTTGGTGATTTCTCTTACTTTCCTGTATAATAAGTCACTCCTTCCTTCTCTGTCCAATTGTTCCAGTTCTGCACATTGCTCCCTCCACCAATTCTCTCTATCCTTATCTGTCTCCCTTCTTAGCGTGTTGTATAAGCATTTGTAGTTACGTATTCCTTCATCTGTATTCACATTTTCCACTTTCTTCTCTCTTCCATTCTGTCTAGCATCTCCGTTGTAATCCAAGGTTTCCTAATCTTTTGCCTGTTCATCTCTCCAATCGTAGTTTCAGCCGCCTCCTTCACAACACTCTTCATTGTCTTCCACCTTTCATTGCAGCTGCTCTCTCCTTCCACCACCTGTATTCTCTCCCATCTTTCCTCCGTTTGCTTCATAAACTCCATCGCCACATTATTATCCCGTAGACTTTCGATATTCCATCTTTGGCTGGTTCTTGCCTTGTGTAGTATCTTTAGTTTGATTTTAATCGTCGAGACTACTGTGTTATGGTCCGAGTCGACGTCCGCCCCTGGGTATGTTTTTGAGTTGATCACGCTATTCCAGTATCTCTGCTTTGTCATAATGTAGTCGATTTGGAATCTTCCTGTGTTTCCCGGTCTTGTCCAAGTATACCTTCTCCTTTTGTCCTGGTCAAACCATGTGTTATTAATATACAGTTGCCTTCTCTTGCAGAATTCTACGAGTGTTTCTCCTCTTCAAATCCTTGTTCCCAGCCCAAATTTCCCCGTTATCTTATCTTCCCAACCCTCTCCTACCACTGCATTCCATTCTCCCATTATCACCGTGTAGTCCTTTCCTTTTGTCTCTTTGTCCATTAATTCTTCTATTTGGTCGTACATTTCCTCAACTGTCTCCTCTTTATAGTCCGAAGTTGGCATGTAGACCTGTAGAACAACCATGTCTACTGGCTTGCCCTTCAATTTCACCATCATAAGCCTTTCACCTTCAAAGCGTATCTCAATGACCGATTTTGCTGTTCTACTATCTAGGATTATTCCAACCCCACCCTGACCTCCTTCTTTCCCTGAGTGTATCACTCTAAATTCATCGCTGTAAAAGTCTCCCTCTCCTGGCCATCTCAATATATTTATCTTTAAACGCTTCATCTCTGCTTTGACGTTCTCCAACTTCCCCGCTCTTCTTAGCGTTCTCACATTCCATGTCGCCACTCTTACTACGTTGCTTCACTTAACTTTAACTGTGAGGACTTCGCTTGATGACGACCTGGGATGCCTCACCGCGGCCCCTGCCGTGCACGGCTCCCTCAGCTTCTTGCCGAAGGCTCCGTTTACGTCAGTTCTGTTTGTGAGGACTTCGCTTGATGACGACCTGAGCTGCCTCACCGTGGCTCCTGCCGTGCTCGACTCCATCTGCATATCGCCGATGGCTCCGTTAACGTCAGTTAGGGTTGCACTTAATTTGTCCATATCATGTCTTGGGAAATAGCCGAGGTGGTTTCCCGTTGCCTTCCTCGCGGTTTGAGTAGTGGCCTTCTACGCCGCTCACGTTAGCCAGCTTTTTCAGGGTTCCTGCTGAGCCTTTCCACCTCGCGTAGCGCCCAAGGTGGTACTCAGAAACCTTCACCACTGATGGCATAGCCTCAGCAGGCAATCCCCTACTCGGCTGTTACGCCCCCCCCACCACGGCGAGGTGTGAGACGGACTTTGGAGGGATTATCTACCCTTATCTTACTTATTGTAACCTTATATGGAACTCGACTTATACCACGAACTTAAATAACCTAAGAATTTCCCGAAAAATGGCAATATGGGTAGTAACTAAATCCCCTTACAATTCACATACTAAATCTTTATTTACACAATATAACCTACTAAACATTAAGCAACTCAGATTTATGCAAATTTGTGAATTTATGTACAAATATCATAATAATCTTCTTCCTCCCTCAGTTACATCCTATTTTATTCAAATTCCGCATACAATTAATATGAGAAATAAATACGATTACAGAAGCATCTACGCCAGAATAAATACTCGTCAAATGTCTATCAAATACCAAGGCCCTGGCCTATGGAATAGCCTCCCGTCCAGAGTCCGAGCGTCCTTATGTTACAGACTATTGAAACAATCATTGCGTGCACACACAGTAGAGCATATAGTTTAACTGTTTAGTTAAGATGTAGTTAAGATGATTGTCATGTTTTGTTATCCTTTTACTGCAGGCATATGCTGTATATTTAATTTGTGTCTAAAGCAATCTCCCCAGTATCTCTCTTTGACGTTTGATGCACAATTGCATGCATTGACTCCTGCTAATACCCACCCATTAATTGACGCCTGCTATCACTTCTATTCATACATCCTCATCCTACCTTATTTTGTAATACAGGCCCCTTCTTAGCGGGACTTGTCCCTTTTGGGTGCCTATTGATCTCATCAACAACAATACTATGTCGAGGATACCCAACAATGTATCTTTTACAAATGTTACCAAATGGAAATTCAATGTCATGATATTACTTCCCTGGTACTACTTTTCCTCTTATGATTGTTTGCTGGTTGTTATTCTGGGATCAATAAAAAATTGAATTGAATTGAAAATTGAATTACTTTAATATAAAAAAACAAGTATAACATGAACACATTGCGAATATTTTACAAAAAAATGTGATAACTCAAACACTAAATCAGACATTAAACTATTTCAGCTAACTAACTAAAAATTGTTATTAAAACAAACTTGTAACTAGATTAAATTCAGTAATAATTGGCATTTACATGGAACTATATTTCGCATGTTGTTGTTTGTTGAACTCGACCTACATATATGCAAAGTGTGCGACTACTTTACACGTTTATCAGTTTCAATACAATCCGAATTGCAATTGATATATAAAACTAACCGCAATTATTGCCAATTGGTGCAATTAATTATGATGATTATAAATAAATAAATAAATAAATAAATACTGGAGATTTGAGTGCCGTATTTCGTAGACAGTCGATAAGATCGAAGCAACGATTCAGAAGGACTTCGGTCGCTACGCAGTGGCTTGAGGTAGATTCGAACCTGTGACCCTGCGGTTACAAGGCACCGACTTACACCACTACACCACCGCGTCCCCTATCTGAGTGGCCTCACCGTTAGTGGATCAAAGAGGTCATAGAAGGATAAATAATATCAAGTTTCAGTGCCTGGATATCACTCGTGAGCTGACTATATCGCAGTTAGGCTTTTTTGTTTCAAAGCTACACAATAGAAGACTATCTAGATAGGTTGCGCGTCATTCACTTGAGTACAACTGACTTGTCAACACATAATTATTGCAATTGAGATATATACTGAATGCGCCGATTGTCAATTAATAAAATTGATGGCGATAATTCTCTGATTGGCCTCTCTCTCCTCGGATCAAAGAGGTCCACCGAAAGATAAATAATCTCAAGTATGAGTGATTAAACTTCTTTCGCGAGCCGCTCCTAGCACGGTTAGGCTCTTGTTTCAAAGCTTCAAAAACAAGATACCCCAGGTAAAGGTTTACAAACAAGGGAAAGCCTAAAGCAGCAGAGAAAGTGCCCATCAATGGAAAGCCTAATGCAGCAGAGAAAGTACCCATCAAGTGGAAAGCCTAAAGCAGCAGAGAAAGTGCCCAGCAATGAATGCATCAGAAAACGTGCCCCCTAATGGAAAGTTAAATGCAGAATTATGAAGACAGAGGAAATAGAAAGACATGATCTTGCTTACGCTGGGTTCACTCGACACCCTTTTGGATTCAGTTGGCAAATAAATGCAGACCAGTTGACGACCAATTTTATATCCATTACTGTTCCCTAGAGTTTATGACTTCGTTTCTCTTTCATACTTACCAGTACTACTAATAGTTTGCATGTTTTAATGAAAATTTTGAGTTCAAGTTTTTTTTAATCTGATACAGTTTTCTGATTTTATCATGACCTTTTATACTTGAAGAAGACGTTTAGTGGGATTTTATTTCGGAACCAGTCCCGAGCCTGGATAAAACACAAGGATGGCATTGCAGGTCATTTTTTTATGACATAGCGTCGATAAATAGCAACTAAACATTGTTAACCCAATTTATCTGGTTTGGCACTCATCAGCAACTTCATAAACTCGACTTTGTTCTGCTCTCTCCGCTTTTCACTTTCTCGTCTAGCGTTCGTGATCTAGGAGTGACCCTTGACAATTCTCTCACTTTTACTGAACACATTTCCAAAATCACTCGCACTTCCTATTTTCACCTAAGGCGCCTTAGCGCTATCCGTCGCTCTCTTTCATCTCCAATTTTCACTTCAATTGTCCATTCATTTGTCTGCTCTAGAATTGACTACTGCAATTTCCCTCCTCATTGGTCTTCCCAAAGTCCGTCTTGCTCCTCTTCAGTCTGTTCTCAGTGCTGCTGCTAGATTTATTGTCCGTCTTCCTCGATTCTCTCAGATCACAATCTTTATGGCAAAAAAACTCCACTGGCTCTCGCTTTCTGCCCGCATCCAATTCAAGGTCCTCATCCTTGTCTCTAAAGCTCAACTTGGTTTCGCTCCAAAATATTTATGTGACTTAATTCATCGCCCTCACTCTGCTGCTTCTCTTTGTCCTCTTCGTTCCTCTGACCGTTTGGACCTCCTCGTTACCCGTGTCAGGACTTCTCTGGCTCAATAGGTCCTTTGCATCCATTGGCTCTGCTCTTTGGAATGAGTTTCCTCCGTTCGTTCGTTCGTTCTTCTATTCTCTCAGGTAACGTCTCTACCTCTTTTACCTTTCTTAAAACTTTCTTTTTCTCTCGGTGTCTCTCGCACTGGGAGCGCTTCTGAATGGCCCTCCCGCTAGAAGCGCTTTATAAATATCCGAATACAATACAATATAACACAATAATCATTAGATATTTTAATCTTTAAATCGTTGAATAAAAAATATTCATCTTTGTAATGACACAGCGTCGTTAAATTAATTAGAAACTAACTGCCTATATAATTTAGCGGACAACTCCCAGCCAAGAAGTAAGCAATAATCTTAATTGTACTAAGCATTCTTTCTAATCAGAGTCGAGTAACACAAATTTAGGCAAATTGAAAATTCTAATAATTAACCCATTAATGACCATGTCCTTTTAAAAGGACAGTAGCATTTACTTACTTATTTTTTAGATCACATAAAATTATTTCATATTTTTTGTTTTCTGGCGTCTCACTGATGTTAAACAAATATCAGTGCAAAAATTTACAATTTTTTTAAATTTTGTTTGTGTTTTTAACACTCAAAGTTGCGAAATTTTGGGATCCAGAAATGCCGCCCATCAAGAAGAAATAGTAATTTATTTTTACTATTCAGCTATTATATAAAATAGTATTCTTTGTAGTTTTGAGTAGCTATTATATGACTGCATTCCTTTACCATATCATTTCCCCCAAAAACATTTTTTTCATTTTGGAAATTTTTGACGGAAACTTGCCGTCCTTTTAAAAGGACGCTGAGCACATATGGTACCGTAATTTCGGTTTTGGTTCAGTGTGCAAACCATCACTGACAGGCTTAGGTTTAGTCACTCATTCTTATTCATCTCCCAAATTTTGAATCTTATTTTCATTCATTCATTTACTCAATAAATTTATATACCGCCTTTTCAAGATATCTACTCAGAAGCGCTCCCAGTCCAGCCCCGGCGAAAAAGAAGAGTTTTCAAACGCTGATAAAAAGTACATGAAATATCCCTATGCTGGACCCGCAGCTTCAAGGAGAGTCCACTCCAGATAGAAAGCTCAGCCACCGAGAAGGCCTCACATTGCATTGTCGAGGTCATCTTAGTTCAATGGCACGACAGGAACATTGTTACACTGGCATCAAACTGTCATTCTGCAGCACCACTAGGTCTAGCACAGCATTGGTCTAACAAGGACACGAAGGCCATCTCTATACCTCAGCCACAAGTGGTCAGTGCCTACAACAGATTCATGGGTGGCGTCGACCGAGCTGACCAAAACATTGCAACCTACCGGATCTCTATCCGCACTAAGAAGTAGTAGTGGCCAGTCTTCTCCTTCTTGGTCAGTGCATCCGTTAACAATGCTTGGATTCTATATAGACATGGTCATTCCAGTGCAACTGAGAAACTTGATCTCTTGGAATTTACACGGCGCATTGTCAATGCATACCTTCTGAAATACTCAAACCGCTCAGAACGGAAGCATGAAGCCTGTATACTGCAGGCAGAGGAAGCGAGTGCTGCCATAGGTGAGATATGACCACATGGATCACATTGTCGATAGCATTCCAAAGCAGAGGAGGTGTGGACATTGTGGCAAGAAAGTTTCACGTCAGTGTAGTAAATGTCTTGTTGCTTTACATGTCTACTGCTTTGCTGCCTTCCACAGTCAGTGAACTACAATATCACCATCACACCATGTTGAAACCTGAGACATCAGACTTTGCCAGTATTCACTGCTGTCACATCCTGACAATTCGTATGCTTTATGATAATATTGTCGTATAACGTGTGTTCCCAGAATGCTGTTCGCAACTGGATAATACAGAAATGTTTGCTACTTAATTTTTTACATCAAACGACATTGGCACTATGATACTAAGTCACTGATATCTGTATTATTTGTTTTGACATTCCACAGCTGTTTCTATTACTATGATATGCTATATAACAACACAGTTGATTCTTAGTAGCGTTTGGACTCGTATGTGCTCAGCGTCCTTTTAAAAGGACACCTAAATATCTCTGCAACCAATAAAGATATGTTTTCAAATTTTTGGCCCCAGTGTACTTTTATTATAAGGACTCAATGTGCAAAAGAACATAAAAATCTGGCCACTGAATAAAAAGCGGTCATTAACGGGTTAACCTTCGCAGGACGAAGAGGGGTTAATAATTACCCCAGCGGTGTTTGGATGTTGATTGCGGAGCAACTGTAGGTAACCATCATTTGTCGTTCCATGTGTTTACAAGTTACCACCAATGACATATTCTGACTGCATACCCACCACATGGCAATATGGTGGGAAGAAGATTTTTCAATCCAAAATGTCCTGGGAAAAAATTTACCCCTCTTCGTCCTCGACGTCGTTATTTTTTCGTTCATAGGGCAGATATGTTTTTTAAAGATATGAGCTCATAAGTGACTTCCAATCATAAATCAAGTGTGGAATCTACCTTTGGGTCCGCAAAGGTTCATCAGTCACTCTGGTTCAGAGTAAAACAGGGAGGCGACCTGACCGACGTCTCTTAAGAGCGTAGACTCGGATCCGACCTGGGCTGATGAACCAAAGTCCTCCGTGCCCACCTTCACGTGGTGCGGACCGTTAATACCCTTCCATGGGAAAGGGAACGAACGGGCACGGCAGGCAAAACCAGGGGAAGGCAATGGCAAACCACCCCTGTTAACATGCCAAGAAAATCATCATGAGACACACCAAATGTGTGTCATGGCGATCGCTATAGCTCCAGGAGTTGACAGCACAAGGTGACAAGGTGGAATCTACCATGGAACTGAGTGTTAATAGTTTCATAATTGTGGAGAATTTATTTTCCAAGATGGCGGCCAATATGGTCGCCAAAACAAATATATGCATGTCTCAGCTCATAGGTAAGCTGAAATGACAAACGAAGTATCAATTGTAATATTTGCAAGGTCATGGAATCGATTTATCGCAGAGGCAATAGTGTGTGAATCCTACTGTCCAAGATGGCGGCCAACATGGCCGCCAAAACACAAAAATGTGTATATCTCGGCTCGTAGGTAAGATACAATGACAAATGAAGTGCCAATTGTAGCATTTCCAAGGTCAAGGAATGCAGGTATCGTAGTGACAATAGCGTGGGAATACTATTTTCCAAGATGGCGGCCAACATGGCCGCCAAAACACAAAAAAATATATATCTCAGGTTGTAGATAAGCTCCAAAGACAAATGAAGTGGCAATTGTAACAATTCCAAGGTCAGGGAATCGATTTATCGCAGTGACAATAGTGACCGATCAGTCAGCTGATTGATAATTCCTATTTTTGTGTCTTGACACTACGATAGTTTGATTTCTTGACCTTAGAAATGCTACAATTGATACCTCATTTGTCATTGTAGCCTACCTATGTGTTGAGATATATATTTTTTTGTGTTTTCGCGGCCATATTGGCCGACATCTTGGAAAGTATTATTCCTACACTATTGCCGCTATGATAAATCGATTCATTGACCTTGAATATGTTACAATTGATAATTCATTTGCAATTGTAGCTTACCTATGAGCAGAGATATACCTATTGTTGTGTCTGGTGGACATATTGGCCGCCATCTTGAAAGATGGTATTCCCACATTATTGCCACTACAATAAATCGATTCCTTGCCCTTGGGAATGTTACAATGGACACTTCATTTGTCATTGTAATTTACCTATGAGCTGATATATACATATTGTTCTATTTTGGTGGCCATGTTGGCCGCCATCTTGGACAATAGTATTTGCACAATATTGCCACTATGATAAGTCGATTTTGTGACCTTGAATATGTTACAATTGACACTTCATTTGTCATTGTAGCTTACCTACCTGCTGAGATATACATTTTTTGGTGTTTTGGCGGCCATATTGACCGCCATCTTGAAAAGTAGTATTTTTACACTATAGCCACAATGATAAATCGATTCCTTGACCTTGGAAATGTTACAATTGACACTTCATTTGCCATCGTAGTTTACCTGTGAGCTGAGATTTTACACATTGTTTTCGGGTAAAAAATTACCCCTCTTCGTCCTCCGTGTATCGTAAAATCTTTCCGTTCGGCAAAGGTTAAGACCGCAGGGTAATCGTAATCGCAATCGTAATCTCCAAACTTCTAAAGCGGCATTTGAAGGCCAAGCGCAGAGCACCAGCCTACTCACGAGCGCTACGTCAAATCAGAGGGGGTATCCAGAGATTAGTCCAAAAGAGGACCAAGTCCAATTTCCAGGATACCAGGACAATACCCTTGACAGCAGAGCAGCTGTCAATGGTGTCGTTTACGGCGAGAATAATCGGAAGGCGGAGGATCAGATGAGTCAGAATCGGAGAACTTGAAAAGGTGAGACTTCAGTTTTAAGTGAAAAGCCCGGGTGGGGTGATAGATAGAGGAACACGAGGAGGAGGAAGAAGGACGGGTTGCAATGATGATGGAGGCATTGAGAAACTGCGAAAACAGAGGGAGTTCATTCCAGAGGCGTGGTGCTGTGTTGGATATGGCTCGGTTGGAGAACTTGAGGTGGGTAGTGACTGAGGGTCGAGAAAGACTGAGATAGGACGATGATCGGGTGGAGCGGATTGTCTGAATGGTGAAGATATCACGAAGGTATTTGGGCTGGGAATATTGTAGGGAGTTGTAGGTTAGTGATAGGACTTTGTAGTGGATTCGCTCTGGGATTTTTAACCAATGGAGTGATTTGAGGATGGGAGTGATATGATGATGTTTGGGCGCTCTAGTGACAGCTCTGGCTAGTGTGTTTTGGATGAGCTGTAGACGCTTGATTTGAGTGGATTCAAGGTTGAGGAAAAGAGAATTGCAGTAATCAAGCTTCGAATGAACAATGGAGGTAGCAATGGTGGAGGCAGTTTTAAGGTCGAGCATGGGTCGTTTGCGTCGGAGGTCACGAATGTGCATGAAACAGGAGCGCGAGAGGTTGGAGATGTGGTTATAGAAGGAGAGGTGTGGATCAAAAATAACACCAAGATTGCAAACAGGGAGCCAGAGGTGAAGGTGAGAGACGATGAGTTAGTCGAAAGGTTTATGGAAGGATCAGGGCTTTTCTTGATTTTATCAGGAAGGCCTAGGATGATGAATTCAGTTTTGGAAGGGTTAAGGCAGAGAAGATTGGATGACATCCACTGTGAAATAAGGTTAACCACGTTGAGTAGTTGTGTGATGGCGGTGGAAAAAAGAGCCTGGAGAGAAGGATATGAAGAGTTGGGTGTCATCAGCATAGAGATGGTGGTCGACAGAGGAGGATTTTATGAGATGACTTAAAGGAGTGGTATAAAAAATGAAAAGTAGAGGACCCAGGACGAAGCCTTGAGGGACACCACAGGAAAGAGGGAGGGGTTGTGAGCAGTGGCTGGAGGCTTTAACAGAGAAAGATTGGGAAGGCAAGTAGGACTGGAACCAGAGTAGTTTGCTGAGAACCAGTGGCTTATGCTTTCCAGTTTATCATTTAATGATGCCGCTAACCGAATAGGACAGTAACCAGTAGTTAAGATGTTCGTGTCATCCGCAAACATAATCAAGCTCAAGTCAGTCACTGATTGAATATCGTTTACATACAGAAGGAATAAAAGGGGACCAATGACTGACCCCTGAGGGACACCACAAGTTATTGGTAAAAAAGATGAACAAGTATTGTTGAGGGCAACATATTGAAATCGATTTGAAAGGTAGCTCATAAACCAATTACGAGGGATACCCCGTATTCCATAATGTTCAAATTTATCCAATAGTATTACATTATTCACAGTATCAAAGGCCTTTGATAAATCCAGGAATATTCCAATTGTACATTCCTGGTCATCTAAGGACTTACTGATTTGGTTAGTAAGATCAAGTATAGCCAATCTCTGTAGATAAATTCTTCCTAAACCCATATTGGATATCAGCCAGCAGATTATTATGCTCCACAAAAGTACTAAGCCTAGCATAGACAATTTTTTCCAATAATTTGGCGAAAGGGGAGAGGATTGATATAGGACGATAATAAGACATCTTTGATTTATCCCCTGTTTTGAAAATTGGAATGAGCTTTGCTATTTTGAGCTGGTCAGGAAAAAATCCTTGCGTTAAGGATTGGTTAAATACATTTGCTAAAACAGAAGAGACTTCAAAGGAGCACTGTTTTAAAATCACAGTGGAGACTTCATCATAGCCTCTACTATGAGAGTTATTCATTAGGGCAATGCAGTCAATAATTTCAGGAGGTGTAACTGGAGCAAAGAAAATAGATTGCAGAGTTTTAGTTTTAGTTTTAAGATAATCTTTTGGTTTATTCTTAACTGGTGCAATGGTCTGGGCCAACCTAGGGCCTATGCCACTGAAGTAATTGTTAAAGTTTTCCACTATAAGCTTAGTGTCAGTGACCCTACACCCACCGTGGTCAATTTCAGTTATCATTGGAGTAAACCCACTTTTACCAATGATTGTGTAAATGGTTTGCCAAACTTTATGTAAATTATTTCTATGAATTTGAAGTTTGTTCGCATAATATGCTTTCTCTGCTGCCCTCAACAATGACGTAAGCTTATTCCGGTAGGTTTTATATTTATTAAAGAGGATCTTATTATTACCATTTTTCCCTTTTAAACATTCTTTATACATAAAGTTTTTCTTTTTAATAGATTTCTTCAGGGCAAAAGTCAACCATGGTAGGTCGTCAGCTACGTTCGATCTACCCCCTATCCTTTTGAAAGGGAATCTAAGATTATAACATTGAGCAAACTTGTTTAAGAATTCTTCAAAGGATGTATTAGCCTCAGTGCTCCCTGACATGTCCCATTCTACCTGTGCCAGTTTTTGTTTAAATTTCGGTAGTGAGTCATCAGTAACTATTCTTTTAAAGTGTAATAGTTTTTTCCCAGATTTTGGCTTAGGCCTTATTATGCGCGACATAAGTCGAACAGCAGACTGGCAAGTGATCAGAGATGTCTGTAATCCAGATAGAGGCGCTTTTGACGCTTGAGGGGTGGACATTTGTCAGAATGTTATCTATTAAAGTCGCGGAATCAGGAGTAATACGAGTAGGCTTATCAATTAATGGATAAAATCCATGGGCGTAGAGTACATTGAGGAAGTTTTCAGTTTCACGGTGGTTGTCAACTTTCAAGAGATTTATATTGAAGTCTCCTAGTAAATAACAGGGTTTCCTTTCAGAGTGCAAACTGGTTAATAGGAAACCAAAGGCGTTACTAAAAGCTGAGAGGTCCACATTATACACAACTCCAACAATTATAGATTTACCAACACTACCAATCTGGATAAACAAGGTATCCATAAGGTGGTCATCAGTAAGATAACATTTCAATGTTTAGGAAGGTATAGCTATCTGATTCAAAAATAAGCCAACTCCACCTCCTTTACCATGAGATCGCGAATTAAGGAGCATAGTGTACCCTGGGATAAATACCGTGTTCTGGTCGTTGTCCGTTGTCCAAGTCTCGGACATGGCAATAAGGGAAAATTTATGTCCTAGTTGGGCCAGTTCAATGTTAATCACGTTAGAATTTTTCCTAATACTTCGAGCATTTATGTGAAGCAGTGTGAGGTCCATGTCCTCCCTAGTAGCTAAACTCTCACTGAGCCGTGTTGCATCAAGATACTGAACATGTAGCGTAGACAAATGGTCATAGTAAAATTCATCTACAACCAGATCATGTCCCACCCATTGGGGCTTTCTGTTTAGAGCATACGTGGCACTTTGAATCCTAAAATAATCAAAGTTAGGAAGATAAGGTAAACCTTGTACTGCCATATTAAATTCAACATCATCTCTGATATGGTTGTAGGGGAAAGTATTCTGCAGACATGGACTACAATAAAAGGCCTCTTGACTAATGCCTGGAGCAATACAATTCAAGTGAGACCTCCTCCTACACAACAAACAAGAGAGATACGCATTGGGGTGACTCTTCAAACTCCTCGTGCAAATATAGCAAGAAAAAGTTAAACATTTAGATTGTAATACAGCCATTATCCAGGTAATATCATCAATGAAACACCCCGAACGTTACCCATTTCAAACTCGCCTCTCCATCCATGCCCAAAATCACAATGATTTGGAACTGCCAGCCCCCTCCTTGGTGCCCGGGAAGTAGTAAACCAGTGAATACCTGTAAGACTGGGCCGGCAACATTCATAAAATCAGAAAGATATATTATAGTGTCCCTAAAATAGAAATATACATCAGGGGATATTGCATGTCAATATTTAAGCCATCAATCCCTAGCTTAGAGCAAGGGTTGGTGGTAGGGGCCAGGTTCAATCCCAACTCGTTTGTAGGTACCCACACTCGTCCAACCGCCTGCATAACTTTACCCAAGACTTTACCCATCCCAGAGCATGCTGTTCTCAGTATGGAAAGAAACGTCAAACCCTTCGAAGGGTTGTGGTATTTGTTGGTAGCTGATTTCAAGGTATTGACGGCTTTAGATCTAGCTGCATGGTCAATAGTGTGCTGGTAGATGTGCCCAAGGCACCTGCGGAAAGTTTAAGAGCTTGGAGGTATGAAGTAATCCAAGGGTTGCTGGCGTGTGAACTCTGTTTGGTGATGAGTGGTGCATGAGTGTCAAGAAGATTGGAAAGTGTGGAATTGTAACAAGAGAGCAGGTCATCAATGGAAGAGGGAGTGTTTAGAACCAGTTGTGAATCAAGAATATCCAGGATGAATGCCTGACGGTCAATGGATCCGGTGAGACGGAAAGAATGAGTCGAGGGAAGAGGCCGAGCGAAAGGCTTGATTTCAAGGTCAGCTATGATGAGATAATGATCGGTAATATTGAGAATAGAGTGCGATAGTTTGGGAGATAAGAGGGAAGCGTCGGAGGTCATGAGGAGATCAATGGTGTGATTCTTGACATGGGTCGGGAAGTGAACATGTTGGGTGAGATTGACTGAGAACAGGAGGTCAAGGAAATCCCATGTGAGAGGGTCAGATGGATTGTCCACATGAATGTTGAAGTCATCGGTTAGTAAGAACTCGTTGGGAGTATTGGCAGCAAGAGAGAGGAGAGAGCCAAATTCATCAAGGAAGATGGAAGGTTTGAAGGAGTAGGCGGACGTGGTGGGAGGACGATAGATATTGAAACTGTGAGTAGGTCGGAAGCAAGTCGAAGAGTTGTGGAAGAGCATTCGAAAGAGCGGAAGATATGGCAAGAGGAATTTAGGACTACAGCCGGTTCACGTACCAAGAAGACAATGCCGCCACCAGAAATTTTGCAGATTTTGAGTAAGAGGTGATGCAAGGAAAGCTTAGCAGGCAGTAACCACGAGTAGTAAAATCGGGGAGATGAGCGCTAGAGACGAAGTGGAGATCCATGTTTCTTGAAGGGCAATGAGATCAGGTGGACGCCAACAAGTGACAAGATCATTTAGGGCGATGGAGTTTTGGGGGTTGATGAAAGACCGAATGTTGAGGGAATAAAGTAGAAATTTCTTGTTGGGAGTTCTGGATTTATGAAGTGAAGAATGTTTGCTGGGACCAGAATTTGTTTTGATATCACCGGAAAGCAGAAGAATAAGCAAGATTAAATTTTGTCGGGAGTTTATGGCAGAAAGAGGAAATATGGGACGGCGAGTGATCATAAATGAAACGGAAGGAATGGTGTTGAAATGAGAATACTGTACAGTGGCAGTTGGTAGTGCTGAATTGGGGCACGAGAGGTGTTTAAGTCCGATGGGATTAATAGAGAGAAGGATGGACAGAAACAACAGTAATATCGATGCAAAGGTAGGCATTGTGAAATTTTTTCAAAATGGCCGAAGTCGCCAATACACAAAGGCGAGCGCGAGCGTCTAACGGCAGATTAAAAATTAACCTGAGGAGTTTTAGAGACAGTTTTGGTTATTTTAAAAGAAAAACAATCGATCTAACCTGATATCCCAAGTAAAAGAACCAAACAAGAATATTAATCCAAAAACGAGACCGGTGAAAAAGAAGAAATTAAATCGAAAGTCAACATAACGCTCAGAACAGCTATACTGGTACATTAATATCAGTGCTAAAAATAATGTTCATTGTAGCGCCTAATGACTTGGTCTTTATTATACACCCGCTGCTTGTAATCAATCCATTTCATCAACATTGCAATTGATCATGTCAGCTATCTTCGATTGTCAAACAGCTGAGTTTAAATAACCATATTATATAAGAATGTAAGAATCTAACACAGCGTCATGCAAATATGCAAGTGAATTCGATACTTCTAAAAGAAGAACTGTCAACTATGAGATTGGTTACTTAACCACCATCCATCTTTAATCTATTAGCTAATATTATTTGAAACTTTTGCAACCTCCCAATACAAAATTCTCCTTGGCTGTGTGATGTTGTCGACGCAGTTAAAGTGGCAGACAACACCTGCGCTGACAGTTAGGATTTGAATTCTCAGTCATGGTTCTCTGTCTTACAGCCTTTAGTCCAGCGGTTCCGGTCCCCTATTCCGGGGTCCGCTATTCCGGGGTCCGCTATTCCGGGATCCGCTATTCCGGGGATCCGCCGGAATATGCATACATACAACATACATACATGCATACATACAGACATACATGCATACAAACATGCATACATACATACATACATGCATACATACATCCATACATGTATGTATGAATGTATGCGTGTATGTATGCATAAATACAAACATGTATGTATGCATGTATGTACACATGTAGGCCTATACATATATGTTTGCATGTATGTACATATATGTACATGTATGTATGCATGTATGTATGTATGTATGCATGTTTGTATGCATGTATGTATGTATGTATGTATGTATGCATGTATGTATGTTGCAGGTATGTATATTCCGGCGGATCCCCGGAATAGCGGACTCTCGGAGTAGCGGACCCTGGAATAGTGGGCCGGTACCAGTCCAGCACGGCAAACCGTATTCCCAAATCCCATCTAATATTTTATTCCTATGATGGTGGTTTTCAATGCCGTAATTACTTAGATAGTTTTAATTAAAAACACTTACCTATACATCCGTTGGCATCTATAATTCTTAATATTATATAATCAAACGCATTCTACGAACTTTAATATAAGATGCAATGCGTAGTTCAGGGACATCGTCACAGCCATCAGGAAACTTAAGTTCCAGTGGCAAAACACAATATACAATCGGTCGATTGAATAGGCCTAATAATAACTCTGAATAAGACATAATGGAATCAATTATGGGTACCCCGGTAATGTGGTGATTCATACGCACGAGTTTATTTACGTACATGTATGCATAAGTATATGTGCCAAGGTGCGTATGAATCACCACGTTATGCGTATGACGAGACCATTTATAACGTGACAGATAGCGATCACTCAGAATCTGATTATTTATGTCATTGTCTTAGCGCATGCATTTGTGAGTCAGGAAGCTAACTAATCGATATAACGAGATCAATCATTGGAAATTATTTCTTCGTGGATTAGTTAATAGTTATGTATTTCTGCTGTTAGGTTATGACTGTGTAATGTATGAGCATCCAGCAAAATAATTTCCGAACCATAAATGCAAAAGGAAACCAATCAGAATGTGGTAGTTCTAACTCTATGACATCATAGACTTAGATACAAAATGTGTCAGCTATGGAGCTGATACATCAGGTGCACGTTTCATACATGGTCGGACAGCATCCGATGAGTTCGCCCACCTGCTGCGCGACAACCTACAAACAGTCCTTGATAACTTAAGAACAATGAATAATCTTAAGGCAGATGTCTGCATTCAGGTAGCAGACAACCGAACAGATGTCGGCTACGATTCTGATCGAAAGAACAAGTCCCGCGGTCTTTAGCGATGTTTGGCGACTGTTCCTTCTTTGTTGCTGGACCCACTGCATGGAACAGTCTTTCCGACCATGTGAAGAATCCCCCATATCTGGAGACATTTAAATCACAGCTAAAGACCTATCTTTTTTAACAATCATAATTATGACTGTCATTGACTTTTGAACTTTTGTACAGCGATGTGGGTTGAGTTACGGCGCTATACAATTCGTTGCTTTATTCTTATTATCGTCATCGTCATCATCACCATCATCACCATTATCATTAATGGAATAACGGAGTCAAAGCTTAACTACTAGAAGTATCAGTTGTCTAATTTTTCGAATGTCAAGTACATGAAAATGAACTGATTTTGCACGTTGATTAATTTAACTCTGAATAAGACATAATGGAATCAATTATGGGTACCACGGTTATGTGGTGATTCATACGCACGAGTTTATTTATGTACATGTATGTGGTGATGTATGGGGAGGGGATAGAGTAGTGGTAACACTCGTGGCCAGGAGAACATAAGGTACGCGGTTCGACTCCCGTAATATCTGAAGACAATTAAATCACAGCTAAAGAACTGTCTTTTTAAACAATCAGGGCGGCGCCTTGCATGGCTGCCAAACCGTGTGTTAATTAAGATATTGATTGTAGTTTCATGTTTCAATGTAATCTTACTGCGTCTGTCGGTTTGAAATAATAAAGAATATAATTATTACTATTATTTATTCATAAGCCCGAGTTTATTTATGTACATGTATGTGGTGTTTCATACGCAAGAGTTTATTTATGTACATGAATGCATAAGTATGCCAAGGTTAAATGCTTTTGACAAGACCATTCATAACGTGACAGATAGCGATTACTCAGAATCAGATCATCTATGTCATTGTCTTAGCGCATGTATTTGTGAGTCAGCAAGCTCTGTTCCCGATGGATAGAAATCGACTTTGGACAGCTCGACTGTACACGCTATCACTTTTGGACACAGTCGATGAGTAACCAGAACTGTTTGCATTTGAGATATAAACTAACGACTGCCAATTATCAAAACAGACTGCGATAATTATCTGATTGGCCTCACTATCTACGGATCAAAGAGCGAGAGTGAGACAGATGCACCTATCTGAAGTGGCAACCAATAGATTATAATTGGCGATTAGTTAAAATCACGATATCTCTGTCTGTCTCCGAACTGTACTTATTCATCACTGTCCAGGGGTTGAAGATCGAGTCCGAAGAGGTGCAATGTACAAGTCCGCCGAACGATAGGCCCTATATAATACTCAGTTTGTGAGACTGAACATTATTCGTGAATCGAGTCTAACGCCGTTAGACTCTTTTTAGACCTACACCAAGTACGACTATCCAGGTAGGTTACGTATCTGTATTAAGAGTTTTCCTTTGAGTAAACCTATGAACATGTAATACCTACAAACTCACATTTGTATACATAAGTAGGCTACTTATACAAACATTTGCATACGTACCGATATCAACCCATGTATATACTCGCGTCATCACGTAATTTGGGTGACATATTTGAGTGCAATATGTCTTTCTCAATGGTAAAATCCACCGACTTTCAAAACTATTCATTTTCATAATTATACGAGAAATCCGCAGAATAAGACCTCGTGTACCATGGAATGCCTTGATTCCACTATCAACCGCTCTACTACCTCGTTCTCTCAATAACTGTCACTAACTTTTGAACGGCATCAAACATATTCGCTCATTGATGCCTTGACTTCTAATTTGTTCCGAACAAGGAGAGTATTTGAAGCCTAACATTTTGAGATATTCACAAAAGAAACTTTGAAAGTCTACAAGTATTTTATTTATGAAAATATCGAAAAGAAATTTGGCATTCACACGGATGTGTTATGTCGCTATAACATGTAAAAAAGATATTGATTTTACAGGTAGGTGGCGCCACATTGTAAAGGTTTAAGTTTGCTGCGTACTGCAATTTTTTATGTAAACTTCATTTTTTTCGCCGTGAATAGATAGTATTCAATGAATAATTGCAAATTTTTTCAGCAGTAACAAATTATTCATAGTTGCTGCTGCTTATGAGCTAAAATTATGATTAAAATGAAATGTAAAAATTTTCTGCCTTGTGTGCTTGCTGTTCACGATTCATCCAAGAACCACTTAAGTCCAAGGACTCTAGTTGTTTTTACATGAACACTATATTTTCTTCCCATTGTAACTCTGGACTGACGTGAGTTTTCTGAAAAACACACTTGTAAATACATGCTCTATGGCATTAAGTATCACAGGACACAGTTAACTCAAAATTGTCAAAAATGGACTCTAGTGGTTCTTCCGATGAAGGCTTCATTTACTGTCTTCACAGTCTTTCTCTATCGCCGACACAATGCTCTGGAATGCACCGTTTCTTTCCGCTCGGGTGGCTGTGTGATGTCGTTAGACCAGGCATATAAGGGTCATTATCCGAAAAGTGCAGAACTGATGTCCCATGCTGGGTTTTTGAGTTTTTTCGATAATTTCTTCAAATTTGTTGCCTATCCTTCAAAGAATGAGCAGATTAACATTTCCCGTCATTGTTTTAGCTGCTAGATTTTGGAACTTAGAAATTAATTACTAAACGTATACAAAATATCACTACCATCCTCTGTCCGAGGCGGTGTACAATGCATTCAATTGAGCTTTTACGCAAATTTATTCCATTACAACCTGTAACAAAGGTATATTATTTTGATTAATTAGTAGTTACCATGTGCAATAATTAAACATTTAGACACATTTTCGTAACATTTATATCTTTTTATGCCTATTTATACATGTCCATAGAAATAAGCATCATAGCCATCTCAATTTTTTGGAAGCCTATAACTTTTTGAGAACGTGCTTACTTACTAAAAGAAAAACATCAGGAACAAGATATTGTCAACTATTAATGGAATCAAACAGATTTGTGTTGAAATTCATAATGTTTAATTTTTAATTTAAGCTTGTGTGCTCCAAATTACAAGAAAAGTAAATTTCTGTCTCATTGCCATCTCGTGTTGTATTTCCTTGATTAGGTAGATTATAGCATTGATAACTTATTTTATTTACCGCTTTTGTTGAACTGATTTAAATTACTAATCTGATAGAGTAATTCAAGTGAAAATATTTGACAGCTGTCATATTTTCATCATTTTGTCATTACCACCCAGCGGTTGTTTTTCATCATTACCATCCGTATACATCATATTTCTGCTATTTTCTCATGACAGTCGCATCTTGTCACGGATGGTAATGACTCATTGCTCAGAATGAATTACATGTATTTTTTGTGAATTATTTGATATAAAAATAAATTTCAAGTAATTAGAATTTAATAAAAACTCTTAAAATGTTGCTCAACTTGTATCTAATGCATATAACATGTACTTAGATACATACATACATACATACATACATACACACATACATACATATATACATACATGCATACATACATACGTACATACATACATACATACATACATACATAGTGTACCCAATCAATCAATGAAACAAAATTTATATAACGCTCATTCAGGGTCTGTACTCATGCATATAAGAGTGCATTTAAAAAAGCATACATCCATACACAGATAGAAAAATCCATACATACATGCATTCATAAAATTACTGTCGTGCCACCTTTCGTCTGTGCTAGGTTGTCAAACATCAGTCGTAAGCTCTTGTTAGTAATATATTTGATTTTAATAATATATTTGAAATCCATTCAAAGTCATAACAATGAAATAAAAATAAAAATAATTATCTTTTCTTTATCTAAGCGCCTGCCAACCGCACTGCGCTGTACAGTGAACATACATATAGTAGAAACGGCAGCCACGCAGAACGCCTTACCTACATGTATACAGTAGAAGCATATGATAACAGTTTTACAGGAGTCGAATATAATTGTTTTTATACGGCAGCCACCAGGGCGCCATTCACGGCCTACTATTCATTTACCCACCGCTACTACCTAGCGAGTGGAAGGCTGAATAAACCTGACGGGTCTACGGGATTCGATCTTGGTACCTACTGTCCTTCACGCCAGTGTGTTATCCAGTACTCTACGGGCCCCTCCCCTCCCCCAATATTCCCTACACTTCCTATGCGGCACTGATTATGCAAAACGATAAATAATAACAACGAAAAAGACATTTGATTATTGAGAGCACGATATATGTACGTACGTACAGTACGTAATTATATACATTCACACACACACACACACACACACACACACAAACACACACACACACACACACACACACACACACACACACACACACACACACACACAAACACACACACTAATAAATGCTTATATACTTACAATATAAATCCATGAACACAAGTAGGCCTATGCACACCCGTACTTGTGTGCTGTATACTTGCACGCTGTATACAAATGAGTAACGTTCAGGTTTTCCAAGAATAATTATGGTCAGTTCATCAGCATTCTGTTAAGCCTCTTCATTTTCCCAATAACTGATATTACATGACTTTTTTCAGAGATGAAGCTTCCAATCGTTTTCCTCGTGTGTCTGGTAACAACAACCGCTGCCCAGACACTACGTAGGTGACGAATTTGATACTTGTATTCTCAGTAAAGGTCAAACTTCATGTCTCAGTAGATATAAAAAATCAAAGCGTCCATGCATGTAATGGAACGAAGAGAAGATTCTCAGTTCATACTCTAAGACCCTTGCTCTACCAGTGGACAAATTCTAAGTTCCTGACCATGAGGCTAGCGTAGGCTACAGTGTCTTGCCATTTTTCTTCCCAGTCCACGCTACATTATATTGTTTGCGATATTGAGAAAATAATGTTCGCAAATAACTTGTTTAGGATCGCTGCACGGAATCCTGTAAAGCAAACCCGCAGTCTTTAACTTGCAGATGAAGGGCACTAACATACAGTTGCAGGTGAAATTATTTTCTAACCCTGTCTTCAGGATGGATATTCATTACAAACATCTTTTTATGAAATACGTCTTCAGGATGGATATCTACATGTAATATGTTATTGTGCATCTTTCTTTTACCAAATTTAGCATAAAGACTTTTATTGCGCCGTTAAAATTCCCAAGACTTCTATCGATGATTGGTTCAAGTGAAATCGCAAAGCAATCCATAAGCCGTTGGAGAAGATTGGCCGAAGTCCGGTAGAGCAGAGAAAATAACAGAAATTGATGAACTTATTGTTACTCTTACCTCTCCTAGAAATAAGAGACAAACGTTGTGCGGCATGCAATCTTCATCGCTCACAGCTTACGGTGTGATTTAATTATTGCTTGCATCATAGGCTCACAAAGTTTAGGCGACATGTTGCACTTTGAGGGGTTCCTACAATGCGCTTTACGAAAGATCAGGAATATTGTAAATTATTTTTACCGAATATCTGGCGATTTGAAGATATTATATCTTTAAATCCATCGTTTTGTGGTCTCAGAGTGCGGTGGCTTGAACGACAACGACGAGCCATCCGGAGTCATCAGTTCTCCTAACTACCCTGGCAATTACGAAAACAGTCTCGACTGTTATTACTACATCAGCACTGGAGGGGGAAGTTCAAGTTCGATTTCAATCATCTTTAAATCGTTCGAGACTGAAACTGGTAACGATTTTGTGAACGTTAGTATTTGGCGATTTTCTTGTGGGTTGGCTTCTTTTCGGGTTCTTCATGGTCACTAGACCTATCTTTGTCAGTATTATTACAGAAGCGAGAAGAACAATATAATTATTATTATCATTATTATTATTTTTGAACCGAGGTTGTTCTGTTCCCTCAGCCTATGAAACTATATCCGAAGACTACGCGGTGGGTGTCTGGAACGGTGAATAGCTAGAAGGTTCCCATAAAGTAGAGGGCATTAAAGCGCTGCATGCAAACTGATGGGCACTGAAAAAAAGGGAATAGGTTTCCTTGGGATATCCTGTGCTTTGTGTTAGGTGTCCTTAATAAGTTCCATTCCGTTGTTGTTGATAAGGCCCATGGTCTCAAAGGCCAAGGAAACAAAAAAGGAGGTTGTGCTGAGCTGGCTGTACTTTTTAACTTATCCTTCCGGATTGCTGCGAATTCTGTCGCTGCGCCCGCCGATGCCGACGTCGTCTGCAGGTATGACGGCGCCACAGTGTCTTATACTGTTGCGTGCAAGAAAAAACCCCGTCATCAGCGTCAGCGTAAGTCTTTTCGGTCGCTTTCCGTCAGTTCTCGAAAGACCGGGCAGCTCGTTGACATTGATAATGGTCGTTCAGCGCGGCATGTCTGGCGATCCGGCCCTGGCCCAGTTAACAGGACAGCCCGTGTGACCCATCCGCCGTCATCCGTGCCCCGCACGGGCACAAGTGCTCCTCACATATTCTCATGACGTCATCGGGACAAGCATCGCTCAGCGTGACGGACTGGAGGGCGCGGATGCTCGCAGTGGAAGCCCAAAAGGTGGGAAGAGCAAAAGAAGCGGCCACCTGGCGAATTCACAGACCTATTATTATTAATAGGCCTATTTTTTACAGTGTAGGATTGTCTGGAATGGGCACTTTTCGTCTAGTTATAATAATAATAATTATTATTATCATCATTATTATCAATATTATTACGATTAGCAACTGCCATAGCTCCGGTGTCGAATGCGCAAGGCCCAGCTGATGGCGCATCAAGCCCAAGCCCTAATCCAGTGAAACATCCAGAAGATTGGTCTGCTCATACAAACAGTCTTTGGTGGATAAGAAATTTGGAGAATATAATGCAATACAATGTAATACAACCACACTTGATAATTTTTATCCTCCTTCCAAAATTTCAGAAGAGCAAACGACCACACGATAGAGTATTGATGACGCTGAGCAATTGTGAGTGAAGGAGTTGCTTAACGCCCCTACATAGTACGCAATTACTGCCTCGTGCGATTCTCGAACCCATACTCGCGTTACTGGCCAAGCGCTCTTACCAATCGGCAGCCGCGCATCAAGTTAAGCTGAAAACGAAATGACATAAGCGACTGTGCAGAACGAAGCATTATTTTCTAAAGTATAGTTTCTCAGCATACCACATTATTAAAATGTTATTTCATTGCTTTTATTATATCTGACAGGTTACTGGGTGTGAAAATGAGTTGCAAAGCAACTGTAATGAAGGACTTGCTCAAGGTCCCTACACAGTAATCCTCACAGGCAAGGATTTAAGCCTCCAACCCGTAATATTAGCATGTCAAAAATCGCTTTAACAAGAGCTATCACTATTTGAAATGAAATCTCACTCACAATAAATAACCACTTTGTTAACGGGTTAAATCACGTAGCATTCAAGCATTACTTTCGTCGCCTCGTTAGTGAAAGACCAGCAAGTAAGCGGGAACAGCTCATGAAAGTCTGTGAGTCTATGACTATGAGTGTTACAAGAGTGAACAATTTTTCTTATATTTTACGTCTGAAATTATCATTTGCAAGTTTTTTTTAAAGTAAAACTCTCCCGGGAAGCAAATTTACAACTGGGATGCAAAAGAACAGGTAGACAAAATGCTGAAATTCCTTACCTTCAAATGTTTCAATAAGTTCGACGTAGGATTAGTTCGTGCACTCAGCAGCTTGTTTGGGCAAAGCAGACACACTGAACAACAACGATCTTAGGAGTTAAAAAAAATTTGTTATCTAAAATAGCTGGTGAAACCATCTTGCTTCCTTAGAATCCGCCATTTGGTCAAAGCGTAGATATAATAAGCCATGTTCACGAGCATCAATATCTACATTTGGACCATAGAAATATAGGTATCAATGGTAGTTCCAACCAGTAGTTGAATGATCCAGCCCAATTAAAACAGCCCACTAGAAATTGCAGGCCTTGTGCATGCAATAATTGTTGTCTTGTTAATTGTTATTAATGAGAAATAAAAGTATTTTTAAAAAGTATTTTAAAATTACAATTTAAGTACGAGTAGGCCTAGTTCCAAAAAAGTATATTAAGTAAAAGTATAAACACTGTAATTCCAACATATTTTGAATACAAGTACAAAATACTTCGACAGCATTTTAAGTAGTATTTTAAATATTAGTATTTAAAATACTTCCCATCACTGTTAATATATGCAACATACTTTTATTACAATTTCCTTTAAAATAAAGTTTAGACAAGATATTTGGTTTCACAAGCTACTTGTTTTGAGCTAAGCATAAAAAGTTGCAAAGTTACAAAATGAAAATGTCTTAATTTTGTGCCGCAGATCACTTGCACAACCAACTCGAGTTTTCCACCACAAACATATTCTGGATATTCTTTACCTGACCCCGTTTCGATTCCGTGGTGCAGTCAAGCAAGAATCCAATTTCACACCGACAGCACTAATGTCAACAGTGGATTCAGCCTCGATTATTATGCCAGTCGTGGAAGTGAGTGTTTCGATAGCGCTTCCAACAATATTCAATGGATAGCCTGTTTTGTCATTTTATGGAAACGTGGAATGAGATAACTATGTTACCTGAGACAGTGTTTAATCTAGCCCCCCTCTTCTGGGAGGGAAACAAGGTTTCTGGGGGACCAACGAATTTACACATGACTTGGGTCACTTTATCCAAACTTTTTTCATCCAGACTTTCAAATCTCTCAAAAAGGAGGTAAATGACCTTTTTTAGGAATTCATCTCTCCAAAAGTATATTGCTGACCTTTTGGGGGGGGGCAGGAACCGTGTATCCTGGGGGGAATTGTACTACCCCAAACCTCTCTACATTATGATATTGGTGGCCTCTTGGGGGTAAAACGCAAATGTGGGGGGTATATTCCCTCAAAACGTGTCTAGATTAAACACTGTACCTGAGACAAGGAGACAAGGCGAGTGAGTGAGGTAGGTAACGATGGCAGGACGAAGAAATTGATAGGCTGCAGTAGGTTAAGTTATCTCTAAAAGCAAGATCCTGATCGTGAATCCGCATTTCTTCAGCGCCAAGAGAGAAGCTAAGCTTTGGCAAGCAGTTTATTGTAATTGTAATTACAAATTATATAGCGCCAGGGTGGGTTTGCCCGGCGGACACTCAATTTTATATTGCAAATGCAGGTCCATGTTAGTGGATATGGGATATAATTACAAACTTATATAGCGCCGTTCAAGAGAAGTAGAGCATCAGAGGCGCTCCCAACCTAACGCAATAAAACCATAACCGAACAAAATGGTTTTTACAGAAAGACTGAGGAGTTGTTAGGTAATTTATTCAAAGAGGTCCGGGCCATTGAAACAATGAAGTTGACTTGCGCAGCAGAGCGGAAAGTCTGTGACCAGAGGTGGAAAAAACTGAGACGCAGAGCTCCTTAAGATAAATAAATGCTTAATTAAAGCAATATCAGTTAAAGTTATAATTTGAAGTCAATATGAAGTTGATTAGTTAATCACTTTTAAAATTGCTAGCTAATTGGAACTTTGCTGCGCCTATATTTAATAACATAGCGTATGAGCGATTGTCCTATGAGCGAAAGGCCCTATCAGCGATCGTCCATATACTCGTTCGTCCCTATGAGCGATAGTCCTATGAGCGATCTCAAATGAGCGATCGTCCTAGCGCCGTTCAGGAGAAGTAGAGCATCAGAGGCGATTCCAACCTAACACAATAAAACCATAACCGAACAAAATGGTTTTTACAGATAGACTGAGGAGTTGTTAGGTAATTTATTCAAAGAGGTCCGGGCCATTGAAACAACCAAGTTGACTTGCGCAGCAGAGCGGAAAGTCTGTGACCAGAGGTGGAAAAAACTGAGACGCAGAGCTCCTTAAGATAAATAAATGCTTAATTAAAGCAATATCAGAGGGGCTGGTACTGTGAGAATCGGTGCCGATACTAAATTCAAAGGCCGCGGTGATTGTTATGATAGATGGTGTTTGCTAGAGGGCGATACATGTAGTTGGTATACGGACTATCGCTCATAGGACGATCGGTCATAGTTCTATGAGCGATCGTCCTATGAGCGATCGTGATAGGACGATCGCCCATGATAGGACGATCGCTCATAGAACTATTTCTCATAGGGAGGATCGCTCATTGAACTATCGCTCATAGGACGATCGGTCATACACCGCGATGAATTATAGCATATAGTAAATTGTTAATAAAACACAGAAGCCAAGATCTATTTCATGGATCATTTTTTGCAAATAAGTTTATTTTTACCGTTCGTTGTTATTGTATTTACAGTATATTGTCATTGTATAATAATTACTGAATCTTAATTTGAAGTCACTTGTTTGTTTCCTATATAATCTGGACAATTTAATAATCAAAGTGTTTGTCCAAAACGGATGAATATTCCTACTTGCATGTGCACGAGTTTCATAAATATTTGTAAAGTTATAATTTGAAGTCAATATGAAGGCCCTATCAGCGATCGTCCATATAATCGATCGTCCCTATGAGCAATAGTCCTATGAGCGATCTCAAATGAGCGATCGTCCTAAAACCATGTAGTTTGAGTTACGGGTGCAGAAAAAAGCATTGAGTAGTTTGTGGCTTTACTTCTAGTTCACTGTCTAAATCAGGATTTTGAGCATTAGAAACTTGAGCATTAGAAACTTAATGTAGTCAAACATCGCAAACAAACATGTCGGACGTAATACATGTAGAGTTCACCTATATAGAGAGTTGAGTATTTTTGCGTTTTTTAAACGTTATTCATCGGTTTTCCTGTATACTACTGTACTGCATGAAGCCAAAAGTTTATAATTGACTGCAGGTTGTGGAAATACGGTATACAAAGGTTCCCACGGATTTGTGACCACTTCAAATTATCCGAGTGACTATGGAAACTCTCAGAACTGCTCCAACATCATCTGGGCTTCACAGCAAAGCACGTTCTACCTCTACTTTCAGTATTTCGAGCTACACAACGCAAGCCTGTGCAACGACTGGCTGAAGGTATACTTATACCCGTAATTATTCGCATCATTAATAGGTGGAAATGAATTTTACCAAACAGGGATCCTGCTCCGTCTTTGTTTTACTTTCTTCCTATAATAACGCTGGTCAATTCGGTAGCCCGCTGGGTTTATAATCCAACGATCCGGGCTATCACCTGCTGAGCGGACTACTTATGGACCCAGGGCAATTTTTCACACACACTCGTTTCACATTATGCTACAGTCATTATATTCGCAATATGCTACAATGAATTTCAGTGCACTTCACATCTCAGATAGAGACCTGCAAGGATGTCAGAAACTTCTTTCTTCGTTAAAATTAAAACTACGCTACAATTAGCTGTTAAGCAACCATTTTATTCAGGCGAAAGGTCGCACACCAAGTCTCGGAAAAAGCATTAAGTAACTGCGCATTTTATTGACTGGTCAAATGTAAATGTAAATCTCCGAAATTTATCAGCTCCACACAAGAGCCACGTCAGGGAGACCAGCTTAATCACCGACGCTATATCAAATCAAGTCCGCAAAAGGCATATCCGCCTTATTCGTTCCGGTGCCAGGCCAGAGTCCAGGAAAGACACAAACAAGAGACTTGTTGACGACCTATTGCAGTGACAGGTTTGCTGTGTAGCGAGACAAGAACTGTTTCAGTGGAGTGATGTTTGGTGTAGGTAGATTGATTTGGGTTTAGGAGATTGTTTGAGGTAAGATAGCAGTTGAGACGAGAGAGGACAACCCGTTCAGAGAGCTTAGATAGGAAGGACAGATTTGATATTGGACGGTGGTTGCAGAGAAGTTCCTTGTCTAGGGTTCGTTTTTTGAGAAGTGGTTTTTTAACAACTGAGTTTTTTTAAAGAACGGGGAACATACCGGTCGATAAAGACGGGTTGATGATCTTGGTTATTGTAGGAACAAGAAGAGTTGCACAGTCTTTGAGTAAGGATGTTGGGATTGGATTGAGCTATCACTGCTCGTTTTGCAAGCCTTGAATGAGGGTAGTGAGTTCTGCTTCAGTTGCAGGCTCAAACAAGCTAAAAGACTCAGTAGGTGGCAAGGTTATGTCATTGTCGTTGCCAGAGTCGGTCTGTGTAGAGGTTGATTTTGATAAGAGATTCTGTAATGAGAGACGGAGTGACGCAGCTTGTTTGAGACTGCAACTGAAGCAGAAATCACTACCCTCATTCAAGCCTTACAAAGGTGGACAGGTTGTTGTTACCAACGAGTTATTATCTCAAAAGATACTACGTTGGGTTCAATACGCTTCACTGGCAAGACTTGTTAAACAAAAAGTACAAAAATTAAAAAACAAAATGAATATTAATTCAACACAAGGCCGATTTAGTTCCTATCGGTCAAGATTTGACGAATGGCTTATCATAGCGTTAGTGCGCACAAAGCATACTTTTAAGTGGGACATGGTGCCCTATTGGCGGTCACCGTGTAGGAACCTTGAGCAAGTCCTTCACGCACAGATGCTCAGTTCCATTAATGTTCAATCGTATGGTCGCGTGTGCACTTCTGAGCAAAGCCATGTGTGGCAACATTCAACAATTGAAGGAAATGGATGATGGATGGATAGTAGCATATCTTTCCTCCTTTATGTTGTAGATAAGCTGTCTTGATAACTCGGAGGTTGGCCAGGTTAGATATTGTGGATCATCTGCTAACACATACACGTACATCTACCATTGCAGTCAAGTGCTTTTGTGGTTCTACAGCGATAATTCTACAACCTATCCAGGATTCAACATCGAGTACAACGTCTACCCGGATGGTATAAACGGAATTCTAAAATTATTGCAGTGCTTTAGAAGGCATTTATTGCTTTATTTAAATCTTGATGTCTTCGTGCTTTTGTACATGCACGCTATGCATACTTACATACAGGCATACATGCGCATGTAACGAGGCCACTATATTAAATCTAGATTCATGTTTACATTCACACATACGTACATACATGTACACAGATACAAACATACATGTATATTATATGCATACACACATACACACATTTTAGTGCATACACACAGGCATATATACATACATGTACAATACATAGTTGCATGCATGCATGCTCACTTTCATATATGTATCCATGTGTACTTATACACTCACACACATAGATACCTATGCTCTCAAATACAGATACATGCATATGCATGCACAAATTCATGCAAGCAAACATCCATACATACATCTGTGCATGCATTTAATACATAGATAAGTGCATGCATGCATACATACATACATGCATCGTTTCGTTTACTGTTAGGGGCATTGGCATTGGCATACCACATAAAGCAATCGTTGTCACACACATTTTAACATTCCTATAGTCAACAAATCAGTCGAAAGGGTCATTGCGACTCGCTATTTGCAGTTGATATCCATTCAGACAACCCGCTCCACCAGATCATCGTCCTATCTCAGTCTTTCTCGACCCCCAGTCATTACTCACCTCAAGCTCTCCAACCGAGCCATTTCCATCACACCACCACGCCTCTGGAATGGTCTCCCCCGCTGACTCTCGCAGTTTCTTAGTACCTCCATCATCATTGCAACCCGTCCTTCATCCTCATCCTCATGTTCCTCTATCTATCACCCTCGGACTTTCCACTCAAAACTGAAGTCTCACCTTTTCAAATACTCCTACCCTGACTCAACTGAAATTATTCTCGCCGTAAACGACAGTCGCCTTGACAGCTGCTTTGCCTCGCCTGATCTGGTACCCTGGAAATCGGACTTGGATCTCTTTTGGACTACTCTATGGAAACAAACTCCCTTTGATTTGGTTTGGCCTCCTGGAAATCGGACTTGGACCTCTTTCGGACCACTAACTGTAAACCCCCCTGAGCTGCTACCCTGGAAATCGGACTTGGACCTCTTTTGGACTTCTCTCTGGAAACCCCCTATGATTTGGTTTGACCTCCTGGAAATCGGACTTGGACCTCTTTTAGACCACTCTCTGGAAACCCCTGGGCTGCTACCCTGGAAATTGGACTTGGACCTCTTTTGGACTTCTCTATGGAAACCCCCTTTGATTTGGTTTGGCCTTCTGGAAATCGGATTTTGACCTCTTTTGGACCACTCTCTGGAAACCCCCTCTGATTTGTTTGGCCTTATGGAAACCGGACTCGGACCTCTTTTGGACTACTCTGTGGAAACCCCTCTGATCTGACGTAGCGCAAGTGAATAGACTAGTGTCCTGCGCTTGGCCTTCGAGTGGCGCTTTAGAAGTTTGGAGATTACGATGACGATACCAATGCCCCATAAAGTAAAATTATGCGAAGATGCAGAGGATTTGAGACGACTGTAACAATTACTTGTTTGATCAGTTCTAGAAGCGCATCATTCGGATCTAATATACACAATACTGGAGACACAAGACAGGTCTCTACATAATAATATTGCTGGCGTCTGGGGGGGGGGGTTAAAACCTGGGGTCTAGATTAAACACCGAGTATGAAATATTTTCATCGCTCATCCAACGTAAATAATAAGGGACGATAAAACGATAAATTACCGCTGAGCGTAGGGCACCAGCTTATTCACGAGCGTCGCGTCGTTTCTGAGAGGTTGTCGAGAGATATCAGGTGAAGATCTTAGATCAGTTGCCAGAAGACCAGGGAGGGAAGGAGGCAGAGGAGCGGCAAAGGAGGATCCCGTTGAGGAGGCGACAGCTTGGAGGAGGAAGATTTGATGGATGATGGAAGTAATTTGTAAGAGGTAGGACTGCAATTTTGAGTGGAAAGGCTACAGTGATAAGTTGAGGCGTCAGTCGTTTGTTAATGTATATCGAGGACTGACTGAAATTTATTTCATTGAAATGTTTTGCAGCTGTAGACTGCGGTAATACTTCTTACAACGGTCCGTATGGAGTCATCAGTTCTCCCAACTACCCTGACTATTACTACAGCTACCTTGACTGTGAATTCTATGTTGACGCTTCAAGTGGCAGTTCTTTGTCGTTCATCTTCAAATCGTTCGACGTTGAGGACGGCTACGATTTTCTGACAGTTAGTATTTGACGCTTTTCTGTTAGCTTAGTTTTCCTTTTGGCTCAAGATTTTTCTAATTAAATACCTTAAATCTGAAGAACTCAGGCCAATTACTTGCTTGTCTATTTAGTCACTAACAATAATAAGAATGGGGCAAAAGAAAGTGACGCAAAACATCCAGTAATATCCAATGCTGGATTATTACAGTTCATTATAACTGTTGTTCAAAGTTGAGTTATTTTACTGTTGTGTTTCAAACAGTTAAGATTTTTCAGCATTTGAAGGTCCGACAAACGTCTTTTGGTTAAATATTTCTTTTGCAAACAGTTAAGATTTTTCAGCATTTGAAGGTCCGACAAACGTCTTTTGGTTAAATATTTCTTTTGCAAATTTCACCAATATTATTATTCTGGTTTCACAGTGTACTTATTTCGAGCAGAGTAAAAATATGTCATCAATTTTTACAACAGATCAGTTGCCCAACCAACTCGAGTTTTCCTCTACAAAGATTTTCCGGACATTCCCTACCTGGCCCCGTATCGATTTCTGGATGCAGCCAAGGATTAGTCAGTTTTCGGACCGACAGCTCAGTTGTGTCGGGTGGATTCAGCCTCGATTACTATGTCACTGAAGGAGGTAGGTATTCTCGATCGTGCTTCGAGTTATAATCGATGGATATTGTGTTTAAAATTTCATAAAACACGGGAATTGATAGTTGCACGGATATGGAGATAGAGAGAGAATTGTGAAATCAGGGAAAAGCCGAGGATAGCACTAAGAAAAAATAAATGCATCGTGCATACGTAACATATTAACATCAAGATCGTGATTGCAAATCAGTTTTTGGCAACTAGTTTATTCACAAACACGTAATCAGAGCAATATCTGCGGGGCAGGCATTACCTGGTTCAGTTCCAAATCAAATTCAAAGGCTGATCTGAGAGACGGCTACGTTAGATGGTGTCTCATAGTAGACGGTATTTTGTGTTTGGATTTCGATAACTGGTTTACAGATTGACTAGATGCAAAAAAACTGTAGTCGTGTTAGGCTGAATAGACCTAAGTCACATTACATTAAGTACAGACATCAACACAAACAAACCAGTCTTAAGAGAGAATGTTGATAATAATTTTAAGAAATCAGTTCAAAGTCACAAAAACCAGAAATCCTGAATATTGATATGATTCTGATTCACACTGAACTATTATCACAATCTTATCTGGACACCTTGAAGTAGATTATCTTGACAGGCGTGTAGTAAATCCACCGATTTTAGTAGTTTTTGTTTGAAGCAACCTTCTTTCTTACAGCGTTAGTAAAACCTGCATTTGATAATTGAATGCAGGTTGTGGAAACATGGTGTACAGTGATTCCTATGGAAATGTGACCTCCCCGAATTATCCGAGTTACTATGGACACAATATGAGCTGCCATAACATCGTCTGGGCTCCACAGCGAAGCACGTTCGCCTTCAACTTTGAGTCTTTCAACCTACATTCCTGCTGCAGTTGTGACTGGTTGGAGGTATACAGCTGTAAACACTCGTCTGACATCTGGGATTTAGACTTACTAACCCCAGTTGTTGAGATATAGAACTAATTTATTTTTCAACAAAACATTACATGACTTTGTTTCTCATGTCAAAAGTATCACATCATTTTTCGAACTCTTTTCACTATCTCGCTTTAGCATTACAGCAGATCAAATTATTCATTGAATGTGGTTCGAATGTAATGTAATCTGGCAAAACATTCATCCAGCAAGTTTCAAGCCCTACCCACACGACTAAGCAAGAGTGGCTCAAGACAACCAGAAATGAAGTTGAATCAATTGAAACATAACACAGTGACATAATGGAAGATTGTTACAAGAGAAACGTAATAATAGAAATGGTGATACCCGCATTCAGGAGCCTGGTGGCGCCTGAGTGGGGTCGTCTAGAGGTGTCGTGAAAGTGGAGGGTGTGGAGGCATAAGGTATAGGTCATCACTTACAAGTATTTTTTAATATTTTAGATGTTTTAAAATTAATTAGAATTAGGCCTATGTTTTTAATTAGAAGTTGTACTGTTGTGCGGTCTTTTCGATCGCTCTATTTGGATGACCCATGTTCAACAAAATGACTATTTTATAAGATATAATTTATTTTATATCTTAATTAATGAATATTGTAAGTTGCACTCTTACGCAGGTCATCTGAGTGCCAACGATCATTCTATATTGTGATTCCGTGATTAGGCTGGTCATTGGCTCTCTCAAATGGCCTGCGTAATACACATCAAAATATAATAAGCCATCACACCTGGCTACCATCGCAATAGGTCGACGGAAATATGACATGACACACCAGCGTTCGCCTAACTGAGTGCAAGACCACTACTTTTCCAAATAATTTTATGATAACACTCGCTTAGTTCGTAATTATTTGCGTAAGCGAGGAATCTTCCTCACATGACACAATGTGTGATGACATTCAGCAATTGTAGACAAAGGGTTAGATAAGTAGCATTCTGTCTGCTCATTCTTGTTCTAGATAAGATGTATAGACAACACGGAGTATGGTCCGTATAGATATTGTGGACCATATACTTACGACAACCTGTATATCCACCAATGCAGTCAAGTACTTTTCTGGTTCCATAGCGATGGTTCTTACAACAACAAAGGATTCAACATCCAGTATAACGTCTACCTGGATGGAGGTCGGTGTAAACCGTTGTCTAAGTGTATTTCAGAGGTGCACCGTAAAACACAATACATGCATGCGTACTGTCACACTGACTTCACCCTGCTCCATCGAGCGCCCCGGTTCGAATCTTCGGTGAACATGGTTGCCTTATCTGTGGGAATAACTAGAAACCTTACGTTCCCTTCTAAAGTGAAAAACCATTCTGATGAATACCTATAAATGTTCCAACCTCTCAAGATTTTGTTAGCGTTTTTAAAGTTGCTCTCTTATCTACCAAATATTTACAGATATTTGCATGGGGAGGGGATAGAGCAATGGTAACACTCATGGCCAGGAGAGCATTAGATTCAGGTTTCGATACCCGTAACCCCTCCAGAGCGGGCGCCTTGCATGGCTGCCATACCGTGTGTTTAATTAAGGTTTGATTGTACCATTCTTACAGAGACTACGAGCGGAGATATTACAACGGGTCTCCCGCTGACTACGCCTGCTCCACCAGGTGATTAACTAAAGTCTATATTGATGTGTACTTTTTCTGTGACAAGAAATTGCATTCGAAGCCTCAGTAACATTAAAAGATTTGTTTCTGACTTCTTAGAAGTTTTTTTATGTTAGAACGTGTGTGTTACAGTGTTACTCAAGGAAATGTTATTAAGAAGCTCCGCTCATATTCTTCTGGTTAGATTAATTTTGAAAGTTTAAAGTATTCAGAAAACTGTTTCAAAAACGGCAAGTGTAAGTTTTAATGACATCCGCAACCCTTCATCGTGTCAGGTATTTTATAGAACCCATCGAGACTCAAACATGATTAAGGCTTCTCTAGTCTAGCAAAGGTACTGTGCCTCATTGTGAAACTTGGGGATATGAGCACTTCCATTCCTGAGGCCCTTGAGCGAGCAATGAACAAATTGCAAGGCTCTAGATTCAAGGCTAGTGTATATGAGGACTTTGCTGTTTATGCCCCAGCTTAAGCCAGCACATTTTTCTGCCTCTTCACATGGGCACACATGCGTAAACTATCTGTCTAAATTATGTACTCGAAATTAATTCAGCGAGATCGAACCCCAACCGTTGTATTAGAGATTGATTGCGCTAACACAAGAGACCACTAAGTAGAGAACTCTTAGACTAGACGAGTCCATGAATGAATATTAGATATTATCTCATGCACTCAACACAACATGGTAACTGAGGAATTTCGTGTCCTATGCAGTTTGTGGTTATGAGAGCTATACCGGACCATCTGGCGTAATCATTTCTCCGAACTACCCCAATAACTACTACAATTCTCTGCAGTGTCAATACAATATAGACGCCTCAACGGGAAGTACTATCGCGCTGATCTTCACACATTTCGGTGTGCAAGATGACAAGGATTATCTCACGGTATGTTTAGTAACTTTTAGCTTAAAGCTATATTACTTATAATTTTATATTGTAGGCCTAATATATTTTGCAGGTGTTGCGCTTATTACAGAAATCAATATTATTCTGAACTGTTCGCTATCAATATCAGGCATTATTTAGGAACAAATTTGATTGGATGAACTAGATTGCTCGTTCTGCCAATAGCTCCTTCGGATTAGAATTTGCTTTAACAGAAATATTATTACATTGTTCTTTCTTTTGCCAATAGCTTCTTTGAATTAGGATTTTCTTTGAAAACTACACAATTATTATTTTGTGTTATTAATATTGCGTGTGTGTTACTTTGCACGCAGTGGTGCTAATGTAAGCAAAACTTCTAAACTGGTTTCGAAGTATCACTATTCAACAATGTTCTAAAGCTCCCGATGCATTTATAAAATTAAAGAGGAAGTAGACTAAATGTCTTGCAATCAGGATTGAAACTAAATAAATAAAACCATTGCTCTTGGTACAATAGATCAGTTGCGCGACCAATTCGAGCTTTCCTGGACAGCAGTTATCAGGAGGTACGATACCTCCACCTTTTTCAATTCCATGGTGCAGTCAGGGAAGTCTCTACTTCTTCACGGATTCCAATATTGTCTCTACTGGATTCAGCATCGATTACTCCGTCAGTGAAGGAGGTAACTAAAACTATATAGGTAATTATAAAATACTTGCAGCTTTTGCTATATTCTGTTTTCCGTTTCAAAATAATTGGCAGACACCTTTTTTGTAATTTCTGATTCAGCCATTTATTTTAGCTTAACGTTTAATCTGAAATCATTCCAGTTATAAAATAGTTTTATCACCTCAGCAGAAAGCAACACATCTACAAAAAGATCGCTCGGAGGAAAGGAAAGACAGAAATAAGAACGTTCAATAAAACGTTCAATAAGTTACCTTCAGCTTGAAGGCCGCCGAAAAGGAACTGTCTGCCCTCTATGTGACTTTGCGCGCGTTAAGAATGTTTGTAATAATATTAATAATAATATTGATAATAATAAAATATTAATAATAATAATAATTATAGTCACAGTAATATATGGGTGTGTTTCGATTCTCTTAATGTCTGTACTACATCTTCAGGCTGTGGTAACACGGTGTACAACGGATCGAATGGAAATGTGACATCTCCGAATTATCCGAATAACTACGGCAACAACCAGGACTGTTACAACATCATCTCGGCTCCGCAACCTAGCCACTTCTATCTGGATTTTTCATTTTTGGCTGTGCAAATTGCTTCTGCGTGTACACTTGACTGGGTTGAGGTAGTTAATAGATTCGCAATCGGCTCGATATAGGGGCTATTAATGGCGAGAACACTATTTGCATTTCTTTTAATTGAATTTTTTATTACATTTGTTTCTTCTTCAGCCTATTACTATTTGTGCAGATTGCTGACGACTGTCATCTTGCTAAGGCATGTGCCTCGCCAACTTACAAATGATCAACTATCATGCAGGGGTCTCTTTCCTGTTTATAGGTTAAAGTAATGCCCTAATTCAGCGCATTGAAGATGATCATTGTGAGAAGGTTTTGTTGGTGCCATTGTCAAAAAATTCAGGATAAGATTAAAATATCAGCTTGAAAATCTAATTACTGATTATTCTCTGTTAACACATTGATCTGAAAAAGTTTCTTCTTAATATTTTTTTTAGAATTACTACGGCTGAAATATCTAATTGAATCCTGAAACATGTTTTGTTTCTATTTGCCCTTTTTCAAGTTTTACATGACCTTTATTGCACATGCTAAATTGGCATCATGCTATTTTCTGTAACATTTTTTTCTACACGTCTCATACGCTCTTTTGTCTGTCACATACGTTTTTGTTATTTACTTTTCGACGCTTTATCAAAGTTTTGTTGGTTAAATGTACAAATAATTGAGTGTTAATATTTCAGCTGAGCTGTCTCGACAACAACCCCTCCAACAAATACAGATTTTGTGAATTTATGAATTCCGTTGACTTCTACCATTGCACCCAAGTCCTTGTCTGGTTCCACAGCGATGGTTCTTTCACCGAAAATGGATTCAATCTTGAATACAGTGTCGTTCCGGAGTCAGGTTAGTTCAAAGAAGATGTTATTAGCATAAGTCACATACTCACTCGAAAGACAGGGTTAAGTGATATAGCGTGGTGACAAGCAGATAAACAAGGATACGTTATTACACTGATCTTTTGTAACAAATGAGGTCATCATTGATTTTTCATTTCGAGATTTGCTTTGATAGCCGAATAAGAAGTTTGGATTTATAACTACGAACGTTTTTAACGCTCGCAGTCACACAGAAATGCGAATCACAAACTGTGCACACGTACATTTGAGTTTTTATTTTTAACACTTCGAATGTTTACGCACGCCTGCACATATGTACACATATGTACATATGTACATAGGCCCCTAAGCATGCAAGCATGCGCACTTACAGATATAAAAGGGCGTAAGCACAGCGAAATGAGTGCAATCACACAAACTTGCGTACAATATAATAATCGGTGAACGTCACGTTGTCAGAACTTTCAAATCCAACTACAAAATCTTGAACATTAAAAGAGAGAAGTGTTTTCCATATACACACCTTCAAACGGTATCTGGTTTTCCTAGTGGGTGTGCTCAAGTCTAAGTCTAACTTCCAAATCCAATTACACAATCTTGAACATTAAAAGAGAGAAGTGTTTTCCATATAGACACCTTCAAACGGTATCTGGTTATCCTAGTGGGTGTGCTCAAGTCTAAGTCTAACTTTCAAATCCAATTACACAATATTGAACATTAAAAGAGAGAAGTGTTTTCCATACACACCTTGAACACTTCTTATTCGGCTATTCAGCGTCATTGTAGATGGCTCTCCAAGCAACCATCCTCAAATGGAACAAACCGTTAACATCGTCTTTGCATAACTCCCAACGCTACACTCGGAACCGCTAACCATGCAAATTTACCAACATTCAAATGTACACAGTCTACATACTTACTTAAACGCAAGGTTATGATCGATAGGTGAAGTCAGCGCACCTATGCGCGTGAAGCACACTTACCTAAAAGGGTTGCAATATGGCTTTTGTATTACATATTTAAAAATTTATTAAAATAGATTGAACTACATTAAAATGCCTTAAAATAATAATAAATATAATGAATAAAATTGGTCACGAACTCATACTATTCAGTCAAAATAGGCACCAAATGGAAAAGAATGCAACTTATAATATTTAGTAATTAAAATATAATTAATTAAAATATGTGATTATGCAAATGTAGTTAAAATCATTAGCTCCAACATGGGTCGCACTATTAGACCGCCCAAATAGGGCTGCCAAGCAGGCCGCCAAAGAATACAATAATTGCAATGTATACACAGGCTATACATATTAAAACATAAATGAACTATGACATTTCTTTAAAAATATAATTCAAATATGAATATATTTAAAACGTTGCTTAAGTAGTTATTTGTAACTGATAACATCATAGATCAGGAGCTTGAATTTTCACCCACAACTTGTTTGTAGATGAAGCGAGCTGTCACCCCACCTGTTTGGAGATGATGACTAGCCCCTTTTGTCTTAATACCGCGACCTCGAAGTGCGCAGAGAAAATACAATCAACGGGTCCTATTGTCCAATGCCCAACGGGTCCTATTGTCCAATGCCCAAGGCCCTTACCTTACAAAATGCCAACCAAACGATGGCACTACAACAAACGACAAAATTGTGGCCCTAATCACCGAGGTCCTATTACTGAAGGGGTCCCAATGAACGTAGCTATATCAGCTGGTCCTGACCTTAAAAAAATCACTAATTCGCGAGGTGGTTGGTATATATTTGGTTTTATTGATCACCACATCCGCTAGTTACGAACAGAAAATAGGTTTTGTAATATCCAAGTGCCCACTCAGATGTTTAACTGAAACATTTATTGAACGGGTTTGTTGTCATAGGCTGCGGTGACTTGTCTTACAACGGGCTGTCTGGAGTCATCAATTCTCCCAATTACCCTAGAAATTACAGCGACAGCATCTTCTGCGATTACAACATTTATGCTCCACCATTGTCCAGTTCGATTACTATCTTTTTCGAAGCGTTCTCCACTGAACAATGCTGCGATTATGTTACAGTTGGTATATTTTGCCTTGTCTTTTGTATTTTCATTGCATTGTGGTTGTATTTGCCAGGGTATATTTTCCAGAGTATTTATTTTGTTGTATAGTATTTTATACTTATTTGTATTTCAATTTGTATTTCATACTTGCTTGTTACTCAGCTGCCGACTGAGAAGTGGTTTGGCATTGATATTACGCATTTAAGCACTTTCCATTATGCATCGAACCGCTTGTCTGGAATAAACTTACTCCTGCTATTCATAATATACTACTATATGACTATTCAAATAGTCTGTTCTGGCAAATTTGAATGAAAAGCGCATTGAATGAATTACGGTTCTTGCTAGTTAAGCTTTTAGTAATAGTTTTCTTAAAATAAATTCTAAGGTGTTAAAGTATTGTCAGACTACTGTGTAATCACTCGTCATTTCAAACCAATTTTTTGTCATATAGACTATAGATGACCCTAATTACATTATGTAATGTTTTTTGGGAACAATAATTTAAAAAATGAAAAGAGTAGTCAATTAACTACATTTGCTTGGTCTTTATCATATCTGTAAGACAGCTGATCTTTTTTTTAACCTTTTCGCTTCCTACAATACTATTACTATAGTTCGCCTTATTTTATATTTCAGGATAAGCGCAGTGGGACTAAGCAAACCTTTAAATTTATCATTAGTATCTTAGGAAAAAAATGATTGTAGTGTATCGACAAGATATTATATAGGAATGTCTATGATATATCACTTAGTCAGACCACAATATCTCTGTCCAATATTCTAGTCATAAGAATTTGGGTTTTAAACCAGAACTAAGTCAGGTGCATGGTACAAATTTCAATTGTTAGAAGTTTTCGTTTTACTTTTTGGCAATAGATCAGCTGTCCAACAAACTCGAGCTACTCTCCAGTGACATATTCTGGACAGGTACTACCTCAGCCAGTTTCTATTCCATGGTGCAGTCAAGGAAGAGTCAACTTTCGCACTGATGTTTCATCAGCCTCCACTGGTTTCAGTCTGGGTTACCACGTCAGTATTGGAGGTGAGGATCGTAAAAGTCACGATAAAACCTCAGCAATTCAAACACGTGTAGCTGGAATTGTAATATCGGATTTTGGTAGCGTCTATAAAATAAACTTCTCTAAGGCGCTTCCGATGCCACAACAAAACAGCTACCGGGTATGAAAAAGACAGAGAAAGGCCAAAGGTTATATGTCGGAAAGAGCCTAGCAAGCTATTTCAAACAAAACGACCGACCATGTCTGTCTGCCTGATCCCTTTGGATCTTGAACTGGATCCGATTTTACAAACCTCCCACTACCGATTATGATTGGCTTACCGATTATACATTGGCTTCCTGCCTCTGAGCGCATCTCCTACAGGATAGCAGCACTAGTTTGGCGGTGTCTCTCCGGTAGCGCCCCATCCTACCTGTCTGAACTCTGCTGCCCGATTTCTGACTTAGCTTCTCGCAGAGCTTTGCGCTCTGCGACTAATGGGGAGCTATTGGTCCCTCGGACCCGCTCCGCAGTCAGGCAACGCCGAGCCTTCTCGGTTGTTGGCCCGTCTACCTGGAATGGTCTTCCGATATCCTTACGCTGCTTCCCCCGGAATAATTCACCTGTTTTCTTACGACAACTCAAGACCTATCTGTTTAGCCGTGGCTGGGCTGGGAGCGCCTCTGAGTAGGTCTCTTGAAGAAGCGCTATATAAATGTCCAGAATGAATGAATGAATGAATGAATGATTGGACTAAGCGCCTGGGAATAAGCTATTTCTCGCGACTTCACTTTTTGGGCACTGTAGAAATTTAGAAATTATAATTACGATTACGACGCGTTTATATTACACCTTGGCCTCAGATTAAAAACCAATTTACCTGCCCGGCTGCGGGAGAATTCTACAGTCAGTATGGACGACATCAAGCTCTCTAAGATAAGATGAAGCCTAGCCAGCTAGACAAATGTGCAATACGTTAGCATTTTTTATTGTATAATTTTTATTTGCAGGATCTAAAAATTGACGATGAAAAAATTATCAAACGAAGAAAAGAATTATATAATAAAACAGAAATGAAATGACGGAGGGAAATGAATAACATTTTTAGGAATCTAAATAAAAGAGCCATTCCAAACGGCTCTACTTTTGATGTGCGCATCTGTCTATTTATGTAGATTCTTAAAATGATTTCAAAAAATTTTTTATTCGTCTTTATCGGTTTCAGTATATTAATTAACTAAAACTGTCTTTAGGTTGTGGTAACACTGTGTATACTGAGTCGCACGGTTATGTTTCATCTCCGAATTATCCCAACAACTACGGTGTAAACCAGAACTGTTCTAACATCATCTTGGCCTCTAAAGAACGCCTCACATTTTCTATCAACTTTCTACACATGAACGTGGAGGCGTGCTGCGATTTTGTTGAGGCAAGTAGTTTAATTTTCTCAAGCGTTTTTTTAAAGTCTAGTGGTCCACATACAATCATGTGGACAGCACGATTGGAGCACAGTAACTGCTGGTGTGGCGGACAGACAACGAGACTTCCATAAGGCTTAATAAATAATAATAAGTTTATTGTATTAATCGCCAACGTAGGCCTATGCGATAGTTTGACATTAAATGTGTTCTTTTCCTTTAAGTTTATTTATGATATTCAACACTGGTCTATTGTTTTAATTCAATTTAATAATTGAGTCCTTACTTCTTTTTGGCACTGCCTCATTCCCCGTCCAATAATTAATAACATAAGCAAACAGAAAAATAACGAAGTCACGAAGTCATGAAGTGAACTTTTTGTTACGTTCCTCTCATTGGTCGCTTCCAGCTAATAAATATTCATGACCAAGACGTCACTGTTTACAAATTGCGGGATTCCAACGAACGTTCGTTTCACACTTAATTCAGCGTAACTTTGTATACCGTAGAGGATTCCTCTTTTAAAGTAGGGGCTTCAAACGGGATTAAGTTAATTTATTTAGGTGGCGAACAGGCTGAAGCGACCCAGCTTAACGGGTTTTAATGGGCCAATTTAATTAGGCCTCGCATGCCGAAAACTTGGTGGTGGTGATGGTGGTGTGGCGGTGGTTTGTATACATAGCCTCGCGGAGTGGAGATGATTCCGGCCCTGTTCTACGCTGAGAGCCATCCAGTGACTGCCCTCTTGACATCCGACGTTCGATGGCCGTTCCATACCATATTAATTTTACTCGTAGTGTCCGTTCCATAAAGAGCAGGTCCAGTGTAAAGCTATGACCTGGGATACACTTCTGGCACTTTAGCGGTCCCAGTATATATAGCAAGGATACATGCAGACCGACAAATGCCTGAGGATGCGTTTTCCACAGAACGTTGTTTCTTACAGTAATGCAAATAGCGTTGCACTTCTGTACAACGATCTTTCTCTTCACCCCATTCTACGTCTCGTAACCTTGAAACTAATTTGTCGGTCTGCATGTATCTTGCTAGAAGAGATAAAATTAAAAGTAGTTACAGTGAGAAGGATATAATTAGAAAGAAAAGAAGTGGTAGCTAGCAAGAGACAGAGGTTATCCGCTGGATTAAAATAGCCAGCAGACTGGCCAACAAACTGGATTGCATCATGCAGGAATGTGGAGGAGGAGGAGGAGCGAGTATGTCCAGCCACTCGAGCTCGACAAGTTACAGGAAGTCAGAGAAACAAATGGAGAACATAAGTGGAGGATCTAAGAAGAGACTGGACAGTCTGGAGCGAGTGACGAGATTGAAGACATCGGATTCGGAGTCAAAGAAAAAAGGAAAATATTGAACAAAGAAACAACCTCTATCCTGAGTTAATTAATTATATTTTTACCTGATGCATTGCTATCTTCGTCTGTCAATAATATTTCGTAATAAAATTTGTTTGACCAATTTCTACGTTGGTAATAGACCAACGGAGAGGAGCGAAATGGCTGAGGTAACTGTTCGGTCAGTAGTTGATGGGCCAAATCAGGGAGGGTAGGCCTATTCCCTTCCGCCCTACAAATCTCATACACAACAGTAGAAATCAATTCAAATGTTGTTTCACATTTACATTCAAAGTTGTGTGTTGCTCTTATTTAGTTACGTTGCCTTGACAACGCAGACTACGGTGCGCAACGATTTACAGGAACCTCCATTCCACCAACGCAGACCATCCCCCTATGTACCCAAGTCCTTGTCTGGTTCTTCAGTGATAGCTCTATTGCGTACGAGGGATTCAACCTTGAATACTATTTCAGTCCAGGGTCAGGTGAGTGGACGAAATGTTCTGTTAGCCTTGTAGTTTACAAAAATGATTAATCTTTCACCGTCATATTATGTAATGCAGTGCTCTTTTGCAGCCGGAACGGCGTTCCGCCACCTTTTTTCAGCTCCTGAAAATAATTTATTTATTTTAATAATAAAAACAATAATTTAGTTATTTTAATTTAATTTCAGTGTTTTGAACTGTTTTCAGTGTTTGTTGAGACCCCTCCCGACCCCAGTCCCGTTTTTGTCTGGATTTTAGTCCGTCCATAATTGTTCCGTTTCGGAATTTTTTTCTAGAAAAAAGCACTGATGTAATGTAAGGTAAAACTCAGACATACCTCTGAACTGTTTCCCCAGTTTCTCTGTGAATTCCAGTGTGATTCTCGTTAACGTTAACTATAACGAAACTGTTCGTTAACGAACCAAAAATGATTTCGTTAACGATAACTATAACTGTAACTAAAAAATATCATTAACTATAACTATAACTATAACGAAAATAACACTAACGAAAATTCATCGCTATTTTTCGTTAATGAAATAAAAAAAGTGCAATATCGATAAACATGACGAATATAATCAAACGCGATATTTTATTCGTTTCAAACTATCCTGTTTATTGTTCCGAGATAAAATGAGAAAATGTGCTGCATATTCTCCTTCCGAATGTTCTGGTTTCTTTTCGAAAATCTAATATTTCGAGTTTCTTTTTGATGGAAAGATAATTTTTTCTTTCGATTGTTAATTTTAGAGTGAGAAACTTGTTTTGATTTTAATTTTCTATGTTAAAATGAATATTATAAAAAGTCATCATGTTCAAATTAGAAATGTTCATAATAAAAATCAAATTGAATACCGGGTACACATTTAAAAGAAAACGAGATTGTATTTTTTAATGGGAAAAATCCATTAAATATAATTATGTGACAGACAGTGATTACACAAGTACTGTAGCCATTAAGTATCAAATTAAAATCTGAATTACAACGTTTTGTTTTTTGGCAATTTCAGTTTTTGCATGTTAGAGTCATAGAAATATTCTGAGGGTGGGGTAATTTTCTTTGATATAATTTTGTTAGGGGGTCCTTGAATGTTTGACAGTTGATGACAAGGGAGGAGGTCAAAAACTGACTAAAATTTGTTAACATAATTAATCGATGACCCCACAATATGGACCAGGAGGAGTGACATTGGGGTCACTTGCAATTATGTACTAACTAAAATTAACTAAAACAAAAGTCCAGTAACTATAACTATAACTATAACTAAAAAATAATACTAACTATAACTGTAACTATAACTAAAATAAAAAACCATTAACTATAACTGTAACTATAACTAAAATAAAATCTGTAAGGAGAATCACACTGGTGAATTCCTGTGTTAAAGAGCGCCTCCTTTTAAGCACCACATAATTATCATCACCGGTTTTACTTCATTTCTTGGTTAACTTGTCTTTCATTTGACTCGCTGTCTTAAACGCACCTTCCGGAACTGGATAGCCTTTTACCAAGTACTTGTCTGACAGACAATTGTGACAGCGTTGATTCTATTACAAAGGATTTGGCCGTTGATAATATGTACATGGTAGGCATATAGATTGTTCTTGTATCAAGCCCTCGTGCCAATAGATATTCAAGCCTTACTGAGATGTGCTACAGAGGCGATAAATTACATTTCGGCTATACATACATGCATACGTACATACTTATGCCTACATATACAGATCGGTATATGCAGGCATAAGTATGTAGGCCTACGTACGCATGTATTTATAGCGGAAAAGTAATTTATCGCCTCTATAGCACATCTCAATAAAGCTCGAATATGGGTCTGTGTGTCTGCCTGGCTGCTTCTGTGGTTGTCTATATATCTCTCTCTATGTATGTGTTACAGAAGTGTCGAGCAATAGAAAGCCGGATGGAGCAGAGAAAGTACCCAGCAATGGAAAGCCGGATGGGGCAGAGAAAGTGCCAATCAATGAAAAGCCGGATGCATAAGAAACAGTGCCCAGGAATGAAAAGCCAAATGCAGAAGAATGAAGAAGGGAAATAAAAAGAAATGGTATTGCTTATGTTGCGTTCGCTCAACACCCTGCTGGGTTCAGTTGGCAGATAAACGCTGAATTTTATGACTTGATTTCTCTTTCATACTTATCAGATGATTAATCAGTTTATATATTTTTAAAAATAATCATTTTGAGTTTCCAAGTTCGCTTTAACCCTTTACAGTTTCCCAATTTAAACATGACATTTTTGACGTGAAGGAGATCAGTTGGGTTTTCCGGTGGTGCCGGGTCAAAGCCTCTGCAACGAAGGATGGAGTTCGTAGTGATTTTTTTTATGACATGGTGTAGATAGAATAGCAACTAACATTTTAATGAATAATCTTAAATCTTTTAATCGCTGAATAAAAATATTTTTCTTTGTTATGACACAGTGTTGTTAATCAGAAACTACCTACCTACACAGTTTAACGAGGTACTCCCATCCGAGAAGGAAGCCAAACTTATGCACAATTGGTATTCTAAGATTTGGGACTGCGTGGTTAATTAATATCAGTGATAATAAATAATGGCCATCGGGAAGGTTAAGTTCCAGTATCAAAGCATATAATTTTATAAGATCAGAAGATTTGATCGATAAAAATCCGAGATAAATCAACTACTGCTTCGTGGATTAGCTATTAGTTAGGTCTACTTTAGGTGTAGGTCTTGAATGCACAATATACATGCATGCATCAAAATAATTCCCGAACCACATAAGGCACACATGAAAGCGTTAATCTGAAGCCCAAGAGCGGACTTTAAAGTCAAGGGTGTCCTGCCTTTGGAAGTCGTTGTTTCATTCATGAGCTTCTTTATAAGCCCTATATAGGAGTTCATGTTTCACACTGCCCTTGGCAAGAGGTAGCCTTCTCATTAAGGTACAACCAACTGCGGTCAGAGATTCTGTGCGTGTTTGAGTGCTCGCTGGCGTGGCCATTTCCAATTTGTTTGGTCTGAGGCTGGGTTATTCTCGGCAAAGATGGAGAGAGATGGTCTTTGAAGTGATGGTCACTGGTGGAACTTCAATTTGCCGACCAGCTCGCGAACAATGTCTTTTGTAATGTAATGTTATGTAATGTAATATAAACATTTGTAAAGCGCTCCTCGCAGCAGAGCTATTCAGAAGCTCTCTCAACGTGATAGGCTCGTGCAAAAAGAAAAGTCTTTAAATATTTAAGTGAAGTTGGTGAAAACGCCCCGAGGATCCTGCTCCGAATCTCAGAGGGGAGTTCATTCCACATTGAAGGGCCAGCCAAAGCAAAGGCTCGATGCTGAGTTAGTGAAGTTCGCGACCGAAGTACAAACAAGTCCAATCGGTCAGTAGAACGAAGGGGACGAGAGGAGCGTGAAGAGATTGGTTTGCTCATCAGTTCGGAAAGGTATATAGGCGCTAAGCCTAACTGGGATCTTGTGACTAGAAGAAGGACCTTGAATCTAATTCGAAACGGGACAGGGAGCCAGTGAAGTTCATTCTGCATATAGGAGGTGATGTGTGAATATTGTGGTAAGCGGGCAATAAGTCTAGTTGCAGCGTTTAAGCCCGACTGCACAGGAGACAGCCGAACATTGGGGAGCCAAATTAAAAGAGAATTGCAATAGTCAATGCGCGTAGATACAAAGTTATGGACCATGATCGTAAACACCGCAGAGGATACCGATCTCCTGATGACTCTAAGACGCCTGAGTTGGTTATAACAAGAACGGGTAAGAAGAGAGAGATGCTCAGTGAAAGTCAAGGCACTGTCTAGTGTGATACCCAGGTCACGAACACTGGAGGAAAACGTAAAATCATGGAAAAGTGAGGCCAAAAGTTGTAGATCAATCTTTTGTAACTGCTGCCTAGTACCAACCAGATCAATTTGGTCTTTGTAGAATTTAGATTAAGCCATATTTGCAGACATCAATCGTGGAAATCATGCAGTAGTATCTTAGTCCTTTCAACCAACGAGGTCTGCTCAGAAGGTGAGCCATGTATAAGGGTCTGGAGATCATCAGCATAGAGATGTCCCTTTGCCTGATGCCTTGCCAATACAGAGGGGATGTTTGAAGTAAAGAGTATGTATAAGATAGGACCTAGGACCGACCCCTGTGGGACACCTAGGGAGACTCTAACCCAGGGCGACCTAGTAGGCCTACTACCAACTACCACCATCTGCGTACGATTCGTAAGATATGCTTTAAACCATTTTAAGTATGTCAGTTAGGACAAAAGAGAGGTGTAAACGCTGTAGGAGGAGCTCATGGTCCACCATATCAAACGCTGAGGAGACATCGAAGAGTGCAAGAATAGACAGCTGATACTTGTCAATAGCGGTGTATATTTCCGATAGTAGGGACAGAAGAAGAGTTTCTGTAGAGTGATGACCCCTAAAGCCTGATTTAGTAGGAAGCAGAATGCCAGATTGCTCCAGATAAGGCACAAATTGGGCAGTGACAAATCTCTGGTGGGTTTTAGACAGATACGATAGGTTTGAGATAGGCCGATAGGTTTGGCATGTATTAAAGTCAAGGTTGGACTTCTTCAGCCTAGGAAGTACTATGGCACATTTTTGAGAAGCAGGAATGTATCTCTCAGTGAGTGACCTGTTAAAAATGTAAACAAGAAAAGAAATAATGTCATCAAGCACATTTGCAATAACGAAAGTATTACGTATACCAGGCTTCTTAATGCATAGCCGGACTTGTGTCTTCTTCTTTAAAAGAGTAACTGCTCTGCTGCAGCCCCATCGTATGCTGCGAGATCTACCACCTGTTCTCGCTCCAAACTTTCGACGTATCTTGTTCCAGAGGCTTGGAACATGATGCTCTCTTTCAGCGGTGGCTCCACCACTGGTGATTGCCAAAGTTTTCTTTGTAACGTCTAAAGCCGATTGACAATCTATGATAGCCAACATGAGCTCTTGCAATGTTGATGACGATTACGAGTAGCGGGTGCATTTCCAACACCTAGTCATAAGGCGCAACAGTCACATAGGTTATCTCAGAGAGTGTCCATAAATTGTGAGTTGTCATTTAAAACTTATTTCGTTCCGGTGTCTGATGCAGAAGGCATCAGCCGATGGCGAACCAAAACCAAGTAGTAATCAGGTCATTATCTAGGAAATCAGTCCGTTAAATTAGAGATGCAGCCTATTATAGTGGATAAACAATTTGAAACAGAAGTCTTAATCAAAACGAGGGACCAGCATGGCTTAAATCAGCAGTTAAGGCTATGCTACGTTCGAAGCTCAGAACAACCCTCGCGTCGGCCATATAAAGGGAAGTGACCTTTGCAACTGGACATATTGACATATCTATGACTAACCAATTAGCTTTTATGCAATAAACTTTAAAAAATGTAAAACAGAAGTAAACAAATATATTGATATAGGACAGAAATTAAACAATAGGACAAATTAGTGAAATGAAATGATGAAACGTTAGGCCTACTTTTATATAAAAAAGTAGGCCTATATCACGAATATTTTACAAATAAATGTTATAACTCAAGCACTAAATCAGACATTAAACAATTTCAGTTAACTAACTAAAAACTGTATTAAGTGAACTTATATTTAAATTAAATTCATTAATAAATGTCACTCACATTGAAATCTATTTCGCATATTTGTTGTTTGTGGGAGTCGACTTATGCAAAAGCGTGCGACTTTACACGTTTATCGGCTTCGATACAATCTGAATTGCAATTGAGATAAAACTAATCGCAATTATTGCCAATTGGTGCAATTAATTACGATGACTATCTGAGTAGCCTGGCCGTTTTTTGGACCAAAGAGGGGTCATAGAATGATAAACAGTGGCGGCGTCAGCTATACAATTTCAGCAGGTCGCGTCAGGGTCATGGGAACTATTCAGCAGATTGAAGAAATAAATGTTGAGTTTGACTCATCAAGCAGCATAACCTCAACATAAGCAGCATAACTTTGATATATAAACCGAAGAAAATTATTATTGAACGCTAATAGCCCAATTGGTGTAGCGTATTCAAATTTGAAACAATTCAGCAATTAAAACGTCAAACTTTAGTTACTTTACTAATCTTTAAAGGTCACGAGTAAAATAGGCAGGTCGTTAGGCAGATCAAGAGTAAAATAGGCTGGTCAAATGATCTGCCGCGACCCATGGTAGCGCCGTCACTGAGGATAAATAATATCAAGTTTTAGTGATTGGATATCATTCGAGAGTTGAGTCTGAGGATAAATTATATCAAGTCTTAGTGATTGGATATCATTCGAGAGTTGAGTCTAGAGCAGTTAGGCTCAGTGTTGTGCGCAAGACCAGAAACCTAAGACCAAGACCGAGACCAAGACCGCATGGTCCAAGACCAAGACCGAGACCAAGACCGCATGGTCCAAGGCCAAGACCGAGAACGAGACCGCATAGTCCAAGACCGAGACCAAGACTTTGTGGTCCAATACCAAGACCTAAGCCTCATATTCGCAGATGACATAGACCTGATAGAAGAAAACACCCAAAACATACAGGAAAACGTGAAGACACTACACAAGGAAGGGGAGGCGGTAGGGCCGAGAATTAATAACAGCAAAACAAAGACAATGACATTTGGGAGAAGGGATAACACGACAGTGGTGGAGGTGAATGGAGAGACACTAGAGAACGTGGAAGAATTTGTCTACCTGGGAAGCCTGCTGACGTGGAACAACGACTGTAGGAAGGAGATAGGAAGAAGAATTGCGAAGGCAGCAGGAGCAATGGCGGGATTTGGAAGTATCTGGAGAAGTCGCGAGATCACTATCCAAACCAAAATAGAAATAATCAAAACATGCGTATTTAGCGTATTGTTATACGCATGCGAGACATGGACTCTGCGAAAGCGCGACACAAACAAACTACTGGCATTCGAAATGAGATGCTACAAAAGGATATTACACATCAGGTGGCAACAAAAGATAACAAACAAAGAGGTACGCGTAAGAGTTGGAAACACCAAAAACATCAAGCAACTGATAATGAAAAGAAAGCTCAACTTCTTCGGACATGTGTGCAGAATGGACAACAACAGACTGATCAAGCAAATCATGTTTGGGTTAATTGACGGTACGGGGATCAGAGGGAGGCCAAGCAGAGAATGGTTGGACGATGTTAAAGATTGGTGCGAAATGGACATACACAGGCTGAGCCTGATAGCACAGGAACGTGACGTATGGAGGAAAATGGTGAAGCATGCGATTGACACCAACGGGCGCTGAGCCCATGGACTGTGATGATGATGATGAAGCCTCAAAACCCATACCGTAAACGCCATTCTCGATTTAAGTGTAACATAATCCCATCATTCAAATCAGACGTTTATACATTTTATAGGAACTAATTCAAATCACACAACGTGTTTTCCCGAAGTCTTGCCCTGTGAGGTCTCATGAAGAGTCCACTACAGCTAAACACCCTCTCAACAGGTGCAGATGTTGATGGGATGAAAAAAACTAACGATCGCAAAGACCAGCAAATATCGACAAAAATATTTATGAAATACTCCACACTCCACTCTCGATCCCACCCAAGCTGTGCTGGCTTTAGGCATAGGCGATATAGGTGGCTGCCTAGAGCGGAATTTGTCAATGGTCAGCAAATTCGGGCAAAATAAAAATAATATAATTAGTTAATAAGAAATTAAATGGATATGTATGTTTTAGTAAGGAGCGGCATTTTTGTCCTTGCTGCTAGCCTATAGCACAAAGCTGTCAAGAGGCCGCCTCTGCACCCTTGGTCGAGACCAAAGGCAGACGCCCAAGACGACCGAGATCAGACGGCCAGACCAAGACCAAGACCAAGACTGCACCTTTAAGACCAAGACCAAGACCAAGTCCGACACATTCAAGACCAAGACCGAGACCAAGACCGCATGTTTTCGGTCTCGAGACGGTCTCGAGACCGAGACCGCGGTCTCGAGACCCCATCACTGGTTAGGCTAATGACACTGGGTTAAAGTTCTAGTACAATCATTAAGAAGTGCTTTCGTCAACAGATATAAAACGAACTGCTTATCAAGTTTGATCGTTTTCGTGAATAATCGCGATCAAATCTGTCTAGATTAACTGAAAGTTTCGATCACGGACCAGACCACTGCGTCTCGTAAACATCCTCAGAATTAGGCCCACATCCTTGAGTTGCCGACTTAATTTCTGATAAGCCCATAATTATGACATCTCACGTAGATCTAGAAGTGTTCTGAACGAGTTGCTGTCTACCTAACTGTTATCTGTCCGATTGTTCGTATCTCTGTTTCTCGAAATAGAACAAATTTCCTGTAGAATAAAAACCCCGTAGGACAATATCTCTCGGACAAATCGCAATCAATGAGAAACCTACGTAATTCCATTACCGAAACCCCAACGTTCTATATATACGCCTCTCGACAAAAATTTCAATTGTCTGTCTGTCTGGAAACTTAAATACCATTGGATATGTAAATTTACGTCTTGTTCGTTAGCGTTCTGTAGGACTATTTGAGTGATAAACTACCACCAACTATACCTGGGCATGTCACGCGCTGTGACATTAGTTAGGAGAGTCAAGATAATCCCAAGTAAATACCTATAAATAGTCTTATTCTGCGCATGGAGTGACGTAGTAGAATCAGATGTGGCATCCACTCTGTATTAATGCATGTATTTGTCTATGATAACATCAATGTATTTATGCATGACATTGCTTATATATTGTACGTACGTAAACACGTATATATATATATATATATATACATATATATATATATATATATATATATATATATATATATATATATATATATATATATATACGTGTTTACGTACGTACAATATATAAGCAATGTCATGCATATATATATATATATATATATATATATATATATATATAGCCAAGCGCAAGGTCAAGGGGTTTAGTAAATATACCAAAACCATTTATAACAATATCTCTGTCCTAACTGAATCTATTTAACATTCAGGGCGTTCTGCTTCTGAATGTACAAAATCATCTTTGGCCAGTTAGACAGTATAATTATCAGTTTCAACACAAACTGAATTGCAATTGTGAAGAGAAGTAAAAGTAATTACGACGATTGTCAATTAATAAAATCGATAACGATGATTGTCTGATTGGCCTCGCTGTCCATGGATCAAAGAGCAAGGCCGATAAGGTGCACTTGACGATTAATCCTCGGTTTTAGCGATTGGATATCATTCGTAAGTCGAGTCTAATGCAGCTAGGCAGTCTTGTTTAAGAGCTACGCAGAACAAGACGATTCAGGTAGGTGATGTACCTGTGTAAAGAAATTTAATTTGAGTACAACAAATTAATAAACACACTGCATCCATACGCAACAGTGATATGGTAATGGAATTGCATCCGTGCACACGCAAGTGAGATGTGGTCAACTACTAGCCTATGTGTACTGTAACATTCTTGTATAAATCATTGAAATATTGTAACCTGTCAAATCACACTGCATGTGGATTCCAAAAGCTTGCTCCCGGTAAATTATTTACCGGGAAACCCATGTCAATCATTCTTCCCTTGGTTCGCCTACTTTCGAATATATATCATGCCATAGCTATGGTCAACGTTGTTTCAGTTGCGACAGTTGCGGGTCATTTCCCGTACACTTTCACCCAATGCGGAACTTGCTCTTATTCATTCGTTTGTTTGTACTGGGATTGACTACTGCAGTAACTGTACTTGAAATTAATAATTTCGATTGCGGTGTCTAATGCACAAGGCATCAACCGAATCGGATGGTGCACCAAGACCAAACCGGAATCAGGTCAATATCCAGAAGATCATTCCGTAAGATCTGTCTGTATTGGTTTCCTCTTGGGGTGCATTGGGAAGCTTGAGCACAGGCTGCACGCAGCTAGGCTTGTTGGTTGCATTCCAAAATTTGGTCATGTCTTGCATTGTATGCGTGATATGCCCGATAATTGGCTGTCTATTTCCCAAGGCATTGAATTTAGGATATATCAGTCTGGATGTGGCGGTGCCAATTTGGGAATGCCTCTCGCTACATCTGGGAGCTCTGTTGCTCAAATTCGGGTTTGGCTGGCCATGGAAATCTTCGTTCGGCATCTCGAGATTAACTTATTGTTCCATTTGCGCAGACCTTGAAGATGCAGCGTCGTGCGTTTTCAGTGGTTGGACTGTGAACACGGAGTAACCTTCCTTCAGATCTGTGTATTTTGTTAGCTAGGGACTCTGGGTACACATTTTACAAGCACTTGAAAACTATATATATATATATATATATATATACGTACGTCCTTACGTACGTACAATATACGCATCTACAAATACACATACATACATACATATATATATATATATATATATATATTGAAACGCATTGATCACGGGCCAGACCACTGCGTCTCGTATAGACGTCCTTGATATGCCGACTTAATTTCTATATATATATATATATATATATATATATATATATATATATATATATATATATATATATATATATATATATATATATATATATATATATATATATATATATATATATATATATATATATATATATATATATATAGCCAAGCGCAAGGACAAGGGGATTAGTACATATACCAAAACCATTTATAACCATATCTCTGTCTTTGTGTCGTAACTGCATCTCTTCATCATTCAGGGCGCTCTGCTTCTGAATGTACAAAATTATCTTTCGACAGTTCGACAGTACTATTATCAGTTTCAACACAAACTGAATTGCAATTGAAACGTAAAACTAATTGCGACAATTGTCAAGTGACGAAACATGACGACGATTGTCTGGTTAGCCTCACTGTCCAAGGAGCAAAGAGCAAGAGCGATAAGGTGCATTTGATATAGTCACAGACAGATTTAATCCTCAGTTTTAGTGATTGGACTTCATTCGTGAGTCGAGTCCAATTCGGATAGGCTGTTCTGTTTAAAAGCTACGCAGAACAAAACTATCCAGGTAAGTGATGTCCCTGTGTGAAGAAATTTAATTTGAATACAACAAATTAATAAACACATTAGATATCTAGGCAACAGCGACATGGTTATGGAATTGTATCCACACGCAAGACACCTACTATTGTGTAGAATCATTGAAATATTGTAGCCTGTCAAATAACACTGCACGTGGGTTTAAAAAACTTGCTCCAAGTAAGTTAGTTAGGGTTTACGAAACCAATTCCACCCATTCCATTCTTGGTTTTGCCTGCTCTCGAATGTATATCATGCCAAAGATAATTATGGCCAACGTTATTATCTTCAGTTGCGACAATTGCAGGTCATTTCCGTTCACTTTCACCCAGTGCGGCACTTGCCCTTATTCATGTGTATGGTTGTATTAGGATTGACTATACAGTAATTGTAACTGTAATTAGTAATTTCTATTGCGGTGTCTAATGCACAAGGCATCAACCGATGGCACACCAAAACCAAGTCGTAATCAGGTCAATGTCCAGAAGATCAGTCTTCTAGATCGGTCTATGTTGGTTCCCCTTGGGGCGCATTGGCCAGCTTGAGCACGTGCAGCACACAGCTGCTAGGCTTGCTGGTTGTATTCCAAAATCTGATCATTGGATGTCCTTTCCCAAGGCATTGAATTTAGGAAATAAGTCTGGGTCTGGCGGTGACAATTAGGACTGCCTCTGGCTACATGTGATAGCTCCACTTTGGGTTTGGCTGGCCGAGTAAACCTTCGTGCTGCACCTCGGACTTTGCATAAACCTTTTACAAGCATCTGAAAATTGTTCTTTATCGTCGAAGTTGGGCTGGCAGCTCTTCTGATATGGTATCCCCGAGGGGCGCTATTAAACGCTCTGAATGAAATGAATAAGAAAGCACGTGTATATACATGTATGCTTGTATATACATGTACATATACCTATATTTGCATACATACAGACATGCATACGAATACGGTCTTAACTCGAATCCACGCACGTTTTCACAATGTATTATCGCGTAATTTGGGGGCAGTATTTGAGTCCAATATGTCTTTTCCAATAGTAAAATCAGGCATCTGCAAATCTTTTCATTTTCATATAAACGACACAACAGCAGACTTAGACAACACATATCTTAACCTTCGCAGGACGGAAACATTTTACGATACACGGAGGACGGAAAGGGGTAATTTTTTACCCCAAAACAATATATAATATCTCAGCTCACAGGTAAGCTACGATGACAAATGAAGTGTCAATTGTAACATATCCAAGGTCAAGGAATCGATTTATCGTAGTGGCAATAGTGTGGAAATACTATTTTCCAAGATGGCGGCCAATATGTCCGCCAGACACAACAATATGTATTTCTCAGCTCATAGGTAAGCTACAATTGCAAATAAATTGTCAATTGTAACATATTCAAGGTCAAGGAATCGATCTATCATAGTGGCAATAGTGTAGGAATAATACTTTCCAAGATGGCGGCCAACATGGCCGCGAAAACACAAAAATATATATATATCTCAGCACATAGGTAGGCTACAATGACAAATGAGGTATCAATTGTAACATTTTTAAGGTCAGGAAATCAAACTATCGTAGTGGCAATCGTGTGGAATACTAATTTCCAAGATGGCGGCCAACATGGCCGCCAAAACACAAAAATATGTATATCTCAGGTTGTAGGTAAGCTCCAATGACAAATGAAGTGTCAATTGTAACATTTCCAAGGTCAGGGAATCGATTTATCGCAGTGGCAATGGTGACCGATCAGTCAGCTGATTGATAATTCCTATTTTTGTGTTTTGTCGGCCATATTGGCCGCCATCTTGGATAATAGTATTCCCACGCTATTGTCACTGCGATATATGAATTCCTTGACCTTGGAAATGCTACAATTGACACTTCATTTGTCATTGTATCTTACCTACAAGCCGAGATATACACATTTTTCTGTTTTGGCGGCCATGTTGGCCGCCATCTTGGACAGTAGTATTCACACACTGCGATAAATCGATTCCTTTACCTCGGATATATTACAATTGACACTTCATTTGTCATTTTAGGTTACCTATGAGCCGAGGCATGCATATTTTTGTTTTGGCAGCCATATTGGCCGCCATCTTGGAAAATAAACTCTCCACAATTATGACACTATTAACACTCAGTTCCATTGTAGATTCCACACTTGATTTATGATGGGAAGTCACTTATGAGCTCATATCTTTAAAAACCATATCTGCCCTATGAACGAAAAAATAACGACGTCGAGGACGAAGAGGGGTAAATTTATACCCCAGGACACTTTGGATTGAAAAATCTTTTTCCCACCACATGGCAATGTGGTGGGTATGCAGTCAGAATATGTCATTGGTGGTAACTTGTAAACACATGGAACGACAAATGATACCTACCTACAGTTGCTCCGCAATCAACATCCAAACACCCCTGGGGTAATTATTTACCCCGTTCCGTCCTGCGAAGGTTAAAATGTCTTGATTCCACTAGCAACAGCTTTACTTCTTCTTTGTCTTGATTACTGTCACTCACTTTTAAAAGGTATTATGCGCTCCACAGATTCTCTGACTCTTCTTTTGCCGCCCTCCAAAGCTCTGAATTTCGCTGTTTCTGTCCGGTAGGTACTATCACAGCATAAATAATTACACAGTACGTCGACTCCCATCGCTGCCTGTTGACTTGTTTTTGGGGTGGCGCCATTTTGAAACTGAGCTTTTGAATTATAGATTTAAGCTGACATAAACGTTAAAAAATAATATTGGTTATTCTAATGAAGTCCTCAATGTTGTTGTAACGTTTAAAAAATATTTGATGTAATGGATTCCGGTGTATCGGCGTGTAGTCCTCAATGTTGTTGTAACGTTTAAAAATATTTGATGTGCTGGGTTCCGGTGTATTGGCGTGTAAGCGACTCAGTTTCAAAATGCGGTCGGTCACACATTCTGACTGCACCATCGGCCGGGAGTCGACGTACTGTGTAATTATTTATACTGTGGTTATATGCAGTAATGGGCACTAAACTATTTTTTTAGTTAAACTAAAACTATTTTCCAACTAAAAAATACTTTAACTAAAGTTGGCAACTTATTTTGGAAATTAGTTAACTAAACTAAAAAAAGTAGTTAAACTTTTTCCAACTTTTTTCCAACTTTTTACGACAAACATTTTCACAATAAAAGACGTTAAGTGAACTGTAATAATACAAAGCATCAATGGCAATTTCACCTTCAAACTGTGCAATGTGTACTGTTCTGGCATACAGTTACATTTGTACTGTAAGTAGTGTATGAATTTGAAAACACAGGCTGTTAATGCTGAAACCATGCAGTGTTAAATTGTTTTTTGCTAACAATGTTCAATGTTCACTGTGGAAAAATAGTTGCATATTACTGATTTTTTTAGTTAAACTTCTTCCTTAACTAAAATTTTTAGTTAAACTAAAAGTTAGCACCTTTTTAGTTAACTATTGCCCATCACTGGTGATATGTCGTCGTTTAAGATAGGATTGAAATCTCGTCTGCTTCGAATAGATAACACCTTCCCTTAGCCTGTCTCTTAGACTTGGGGACAGGATGTTCAATGGATTGCGATTTTGGAATGAGAATTTGGTCAGAATAAACTTTATACACATTACACACATATACAAGACAATGAAATTGTAATTTGATAAGGCTCTTGTTACAATGTTCACAAGTGCACATTGAAGCTGGGCATAAATGAAGAGCCGTAAACAGTCTGGAAGCGGTAAGTTTTTTAGTTTAAAGTGAAGAAGAGTCTCTATGAGAGCGTTAATAACATTTACACATTCAGAAATATGCAAATAAAAGCACATATATAAAACATGAACACATAGGCCTACTCACTTATACACAATGGTGCACATAAGTAAGTAAATAAATAAGTAGACGCAAGCATACATAATTATATGCATACTAGCTGTAAACCCGTGAAAAATCACGGTATATAAAAAACAATTATTATTTTGCAGTGATAACAATAACGTCATATTATAATAGGCCTATAGCCGTCGTCAAGACAACCGTCAAGACGACCGTCGCCAAGGCGGCAGTATAGTGACGTCACAATAGTGTTTGTTTACGGGACAGACAGACAGACAGACAGACAGACAGACGTACAACGGTTATTATGTAAGTTGATTTGTTACAATACTTTTTCAGAGATGGGGTTTTCACTCGTTATCCTCGTGTGTCTGGTAACAACCGCTGCTGCTCAGACAACTCAAAGCAACGCAGGTGACGAATATCGTTAGCGTATTCTCCGTAGACGTAAAAACGTTAGGAAATAGAGAAACTTCATGTCGCAGTATATAGGGCCTAACAAAATTGAGCTTCCATGAAGCTTAGGGGAGGCGCTCATTACATACTCGTAGACCCTTGAGACGATAGTTGACGAATCCCAGGATCTTGACCGTGTCTCCAAATGCATCGCATAGATTACCGTTTACTGCTAAGTCCACGTCGTGTTATAGTTTTGTGATATTTAGAAATGTGCGCAAACAGTCGTTTAATCAACCGCCCTAGCCTTTACAGAATCTTTTGATACACTGCAATTCAAGACAGTGGGCGCAAAAAGTGTTTTGATTTGTACGATTTGATTTAGTACTTGGGTGGAGGTAATATGCGAACCAAAATAATGAGTGCGGGACCCAAGAGACCGAACCAATGTTCGAAGAGGTTAAGAAGCTATGTCATATTCTCCCCAGTCGTACTGCTCCTACGCATAGGTCTTTCCATACTGGTTCAGACTTTAGAAGATACATTTGTCCCACGCATTGTGCTTTTTTTACATTTTCACCCAACTGTTTTCAACCACAGATCACATACTTTGTCTAGTTTTCTGTCATACGCACTAAAGATTCTGATTTAGTGCACTGTAAATCAATCTCATTAATGTTCAGTGAATATATTATTATCAGTATTTACTATTTTCTAATTCGATTAACAAAGTTCTAAGGCACCACCTTTCTGATACACCATGTTGCTTATCTTGACAGGAATCTCTGTTAGGTTATATGACATTATATCAAAGGATTCTTTTTTTCTACAAATACTCTAGTGGAAAAGATGTTTATTTTATTATTGTTTGCACTTTAGGCTCACAGAGTTAGGTCGAAATGTCGGATGAGAAGTTTTTTCTGCTGAATGTTTGGCGGTGTGGTTAAAGTTATTTTTTGAATGGTTTTGTAACTACAGTCTGCGGCAACACCTCCTTCTACGGTCCGTCTGGAGTCATCAGTTCTCCAAACCACCCTGGCAATTACGACATCAATCTCGACTGTGATTACAACATTTATGCTTCAACGGGAAGTAATATATCGTTCATCTTTACATCGTTCGACACTGAAGCAATTTACGATGTTGTGACTGTTAGTATTTGGCGATTTTATGGAAGATTAATTTTTGTTGTTGGCTTTAATATGAAAGTTATTTTTGAGTGCTTCCTGGTCACTAAGCTTACCATATATATTCTCAAATCAACTGGAGCAGTATTAATATTAAAATTGTTGATGTTGTTTTCATAATAATAATTATTACCAAAACCTTCCTTCAGAACTGAGTAGGCCTACCCTTTTTAACAAACGCAATCCGTTATCAGGTGAAGCTTGCAGAACATCAGTCTGATGAGAACAGTGTATGTTGTATTAACGATTTAGAAAATGTAAGTTTTAAGTTGAGAACGAAATTATATAAAGGACTGAATAGAACTATCAGACTCGTGACAGAATTACTGACTGAGATTCCACAACCGAAAAGCTCATTCACCAAGCACAGTTCTAGTGAAGATAAACACATCGGATTGCTAGAAAAAGGTTATTGTGCAAGATAAGGACTGCATACTAAACTTGAAAACTGAAATAGGTGACAAAAACACTTCTACATACGCCACCATCTTTATGCACAGAATGTATAAGTCGACAAATATATTTGAAAGATTAAGTGGACGGTGTTCCATAGTCATTCATATTAACTGTGGCACCTCACAGATAGCATATCTTGCTACTGCATTATCCATTTGTTAAGATAATTTTGTATTTTCAAGGTTGCAACAAACTTCTAATAACTGACTAAATTTAACCAAAATATTTAATTAATATTTTAAGTAAAGAATTATTTGGAAATAAGAAGAATAGAACTATCTTCACTTTTGCACGACAGATCAGCTGCCCAACCAATTCGAGTTTTCCTCCACAAGAATATTCCGGCAAATCCTTGCCTGGCCCCTTTTCGATTACGTGGTGCAGTCATGGAAGAGTCAACTTTCGCACTGACGGTTCTCTCGTCGCCACTGGATTCAGCCTCGATTATGATGTCAGTGTTCAAGGTAGGGACTCAGATCTAAAATAACGTGAACGAGGTTTTCAGTTGCTGTCCATAAATTATCATTATAATCATATAATCATTATAATAATAATAATAATAATAATAATAATAATAATAATAATAATAATAATAATAATAATAATAATAATAATCGTCATCATCATCGTCATCATCATCATCATCATCATCATCATCATCATCATCATCATCATCATCATCATCATCATCATCATCATCATCAGATTGTGTGCTAATTTTGTGTTAATGTAATCTTCAAACCAGGTCGCAAAGCACAACGTTAGGTTAAATAGGCTAACTTGTATCATCACGTAAATATCATTTTAAATAAATTTAATTAATTAGTTATTTATCGTTGTATATATATATATACATTGTTATACAACGATAAATAACTATGTATATATATATATATATATAATGCTTCGGAATTGGCAGTTAAGCATTGCAGTGCCTTAAATTTTTTCACTATGAAATACTATACTTATAGATACTACGAGCGCGCCGACTACAACGACACCTACTCCATCAGGTGATTAACTGAAGTTTATATTACCCGGCTACTTATGTGGCAGGAAAGTGCCATTTAAGTCTGATTTACAGTTTCTGAGTTTTGGGAAGTTTCCTGATTTGCCAACGTGTTTTTACTAAGTTTATTAAATGTTATTACGTAACACATGACATTATATTTTCTCCTGCTGATCATGAATTACGTGCCCTTCTCCGGAGTCTTGCCGTGTCAATGGCTCTTTGGCAGTCGTCTCGGACTTCCGCTCGACTCCAATTTATGTGTAGCCAAATGTTCATTGGTTGAAGTTCCTCCTCTAACGTAAAGGTACCACCATATTCTCCTGGTAAATATGTCAAGAGGAATATGGCTTGCCGCCAAATTCTCCTGGTTACAATAATTTGCCGCCATATTCTCCTGGTTGTAATTATTTGGTGACTTAAGTACTTAAAAACATGAAACCAAACAGGAGCTGTATGTTGTCATGAAATTACCAAGGCTCCAGCTTGCCAGGTATTTTTTAAATTAAAATTAGAGAGGTTCGAACATTCTTTAGGTTTCTGCAGTTGAATAAATATATCAGCTACAGATCTCACTAGCACAACCACAGCTGGAGCAACCACTGAATGTGTTCCAACAAGCAAGTATCCTAAATTATCAGTCAGAAGGGTAACCTAAGAAATACTCGATTACGAGCTTGAATTATGAGCATTTGTCGGTTGATGCATTGTGCATTGGAAGTGGAGCCATAGAGGTCACTATTAATAGCAATACTAGTTATATGCTTAGTTATAACATAGTTAAATGCAAAACTGCCTTGACCCACCACCGGGTCGTTTGCTATAGTAAGTCCCAAGATCTGGAATGACCCTCTCCCTCTGCTCAGGGTCAAACTAATGACTGGCTTTTCCTCGTAGGTCTTGCGTTCCCTAAAGGCATTTCTGTTTCCCCGGGGCTTCTGTGCTGAGAGCGCCTCTGAATAGTTATTCTGCGAGAGGCGCTTTATAAATTTCTAGATACAATACAATCCATAGTATTAAAGGTCTAGCCTAATTGCTGAATTTAAAACCGCGGAGATAAACACAACAAGTGTACTAAACTAACATTCAGCAGAGTTATGCCCTCAGGATTACCCGTCTTTTACTCTGTCTTTGCCGATTTACCTAAGATGCAGTATTCGCAGATTTTTTACTTAGATCATCAGTTGGTGCATTTTGCATTAGAAAGCGACGCGGCAGACGTCACTAGAAAGAGTTCTACTATGCATGAAAATACACGATGTTAAATTTTTCATTAACGAATTGGAAAGTGGAGAAATAAATTTGAAGAAACCTGCACATTCCTTCTTAACATGTATATATTTTATGTTTACAAAAATCTTTCTTGTTTGTGATAGCGCATTGGATAACATCTGGCGTAGAGAGCGAGAGGTACAGAGATCGAGTCCCATAGGCGGACATGCTTTGTAGGCTGCAATTTGCGCCGTGTATTGCAGGCTGTCTGTTCTGTTAGTAGTTAAAGTTTATCGCATAACATGTACATGTACAGCGCAGTGCGTTTGCAGGCGCTTAATTAAAGAATAAATATTATTATTATTATTAAATTTATATATCACAAGAGTTGCTTGTGCCGGTTAGTCCTCTATCTGGTGGTCGACCGTATCGTTCGGTCGCACGCGGAGATCTACAAGTTTTTCACTTCCATACATCGGCATGAGAACTCTGCGCATTGTTCCGCATATGTCCTTCCCTATTGAACAGTCTTCATGTTAACTCGTCGTTTATTAAGACACAACTACTTAATCCTCTTAGTCAGCCATGTGCTTTGTGCACAGCGCTGTTGTTAGCAGGGGCGGCGCTACACCAGGGCGCGCCAGGGCAAATGCCCTGGTAAAAAAAACCTTTGCCCTGGTCGATGCCCTGCCAGAATGTTTGCCTTGTCCAGAATTTGTCCGGGGATATTTATTATACCCTGAGATATAAATTCACTTAGGCCTAATTCACTGAAATGTTAAAATTTGCTTTACAAATGTCAAAAAGCGTTCAGCTTCTGAGGGCTTCGCCCATCTGCCTCCTGACTATAGACAAATTTAATAGTGCTGGGGCGATTTATGGCAAGCGCGGTATCGCGATCTTATACAGTCGCCATTTAAGCTCGCCATACCGCGCTCTCAATAAATCGCCCTCTGGACTGGTAACGTGTATGACTGCCCTGGCTATGCCCTGGTTACCAAAAAGGTCTGGCGCCGCCACTGGTTGTTAGGTTCTTTCAAATGCGCTCTATAAAAGCCCAGTTACATGCATACATATAATAATACAAGAGTTGGAAAGTAACCAACTTCTAAAACGGATAAATTGACTGCAGGTGTTTTTAAGGCGCAATAAAACCTATTAAAGCTTAAATGAACCAATTTATTTTATTTGAACTTCTCTGTAGAAACTCCTCAGTAGCATGGAACGATCATTCCGCTGAGGTGTAAAGGCGACGACATTAGTCCACATTTAACATAATTCAGGCTATCGTTGAGAGCGCTCTTCATTGCATTTCTCTGAATTGGTCTGATAAATTTTGGATTATAATTAAATTACTGATTGGACGCTTGGGTCATATTGGGAATTATTAGGAAAGCTGAACTCCCGCAACATAAACCGACTTGGATAATGAACTGCTGGTGTTAATGAGAAACAAATTAGGCATAAATTATAATTATAGCTTCTATCGCGTCGATATAAAATGCAAAAGTCTTCAACCGATTAAACGTTGTACTGCATCACTGCATCAAAGACCTCAAAGTCAAACTGAGATCGGACACTCGATGAATCTTACTGTCTGAGTAGAGATATAGAATTGGCTTCATACATAGTCAGGACAGAGAGATGGCGTAACCTGGAATTGAATATTTGTTATTGTTTTTACTTCTTCCACAGAAGTAGTGCGGCACGCCATCTTTATCACTCACTGCTTAGGGTGCGATTTGTTAAAGGAAAAGGAGAATTTTCTCCATTCGATTAGACAATCCCTCTTAACGAATATAAATTTGCCCTATACATAACGCATAGGTCCTTTACTCAAATGCTTTCAACCGCAGATCACTCTGTCTACATTCCTGCCATATACATGTACACTGTAGATCCTGACGTAATGCACTGTTGTTCAGTGTGCGACCGTACGTACAAAACGTACGTTATTTTTTCTTTCTAATAATACGAAGAAAATAATATTAATATTTTACGGCACACTTTCTAGGATGGTCAGTGCCAGTGGTCATTTAATCGACGCTACTAGATATCGGTACCATTCGTAATTAATTAGGCCTGTGTACGGGAAGACTAACACTGTAGAGCTAAACTGATCACTTTTAACGTACGCGTACGGTACCGGTATGCGTACGCTATTCTTTTCGATAACCTACGTGTGGTACGCGCAGGGCCTACGTTATTTCGGTAGGTAACGTACGGTCGCACTTTGCTGTTATTCAGTGTCTTGTTTTTCAGTCAATAAAATTATTATTCCCAGGCTTGACTAATTTGATTAGCAAAGGCTTGAAGCACTAGTTTCCTCGTATACAATGTTTGCTTACACTCTCTGTTAGATCATAATGTCGCAGTTGTAATGAGAACATATTTCTTACTTATTGTTGACAGTAAAAGCTTAATGAATTTAGACGAGATGCTGTAGTAAGTTATATTTACGTAGTAAGTTATTTTTACGGAATGTTTAGGGGTTTAGTTAAAAATCTTATCTTTGGTAATGTTTTTTTTGGCACAGCCTGTGGTGACACCTCCTACTACGGTCCGTCCGGAGTCATCAGTTCTCCTAACTACCCTGGCGATTACTACAACGATCTCAACTGTGATTACACCATTTACGCTTCGAATGGAAGTTCGTTATCATTCATCTTCAAATCGTTCGACGTTGAAGATGGTTACGATTATGTCACAGTAAGTAGTTGAAGACTTTCTTTTAGGTTAGTTTTGTTGTTGGCTCAATGCTGAAAATAATTTTGGGTTTTTTAATGCCTAATATTCAAGTTAGCGTCACTGCCAAACCTCTTGAATTCATAAGGTAATGCAGTCTCAAATAAATTGCACTAGAAGTTTTACACGCAAGACAGTGTTGCTTTCATACAAGAGCGGATGTTTTATGAAAAACCTGGCCATGTAATCCTTCTGGCTTCAGAAAAGGGCAAACTTTAGCGTTGCGCCAAAACTGGTTACGACGATGTTGTAGGGTGATGGGTGCATGCTTAACTTGGAAAGAAAAATAGGTGACAAAAAGACTTCTGGATACGCCGTTACTTGCATGTTCAGGTTGTAAGCCTATCAATCTACAGAACTGCATGATTGTATGATTACAGTCTATGCTGTCTCATAGTCGTTCATGAAATGTTCTGCTCAAAGTTAGAAAGTTTTACCATTGTGTTTTTTTATTTGTTCCGATCCTTTCGTATTTAAATGTTGCAACAAATTTCTATTGGTTACATTTTTTATGGCAAATTTCGCTAATATAATCGATTTTGCACTATGCGTATATTGAGCATAGCATAAAACATTTTCGAAATGATAAATATAAAACTTCTTCTTTTGTACGCAGATTAGTTGCCCAACCAACTCGAGTTTTCCTCCACAAAGATTGTCCGGTCATTCATTAGCTGATCCCGTATCGATTCCTTGGTGCAGTCAAGGATTAGTCAACTTTCTCACCGACAGTTCCATTGGCTTCAGTGGATTCAGCATCAGTTACTATATCAGCACAGAAGGTAAAGTTTTTCGATAGTGCTTCGAACAGTAAGTGAACTGTAATTTATTAGAACTAAGGATATAGATATTTGCAAGGATGTTGAGATATAAAGAAAGAACGTGTGGAATTACATTGGAACAAAGAATTAAATCAAGAGGGAATGAAGGCATGGGCCAGTTTAACTTTAACGATAATGAACAAGGTCGTTATTGTAAACTCTGCATTTTTTCAACGCCCAGTGGAAAGGTAAGTTTTGACAAACCAGTTCATTCAAAGACGCTTAATCAAAACGATAACAACCATGAAGTTATAGTCGGGTTCTTTCCGATCCAGAATCCATAGGCTTCGCAAACACACAGGCAGATACACGTTCTGCTCCGGTGGTGTTTGATGATGAAGGGTATTTGACGTTTGAGTGACGGGTAGGCAGACCTTCTAGATGCAAAAGAAAGCATTGACTAGTTAATAGCTTTCTGGAATTTACCGTTTAAATCTATAAAGCCAGGATTCAAAAAATTATAAACTCGGTTTATTTAATTGTAACCATTCATCATATACAAAGAGCCGCGAGTTATACATGTAGTTCTCCAATTTAGCATGATATACATTTTTTGCATAAAAATGTTCCAAATAGGTTTCTAAAGTATCTATGTGACTGCACGATGTCTGAATTTGATAAAATTGAATGCAGGCTGTGGAAATACAGTATACAGTGATTCCAGCGGATATGTGACCTCTCCGGATTATGATAATTTTGCCAACAAACACTATCTGAATTGCTCCAACATCATCTGGGCTCCACAGCGAAGCACGTTCTACCTCTACTTCGAGTATTTCCGCCTAGATTATTCCTGCATAATCAACTGGCTGGAGGTATAAATATTAGTATCACAATTGTGGTTTAAACTTACTGGCCTTTGCTGTTGAATTCCAAAACCTGGGTGTTGTACTACTTTATCTTTCTTTTTCATGACTACGAATAATGAACTGTTCATGAACCATTGTTTTCGGGACAAAGGTAACATATCACCAGTCCTGTCAGAATCCCTTACATACATGTACCTCGCACAACGTAGGCATTACCAGAGTCATTATATCCACAAGATGCTACATCGAGTTGAACATGGAGTTCAATACACTACACATAGAAGTAGCTTATAGTCACTGTAAAAAATAAAAAAATAAATATATAAATATAAATATAAGATTAATGGTAATCGACACTATGTTCCGACTGGGTTCCTACAAATGAGCTTATGACGAATGCCTTATCATAATGTTACAATACGCAAAGTACCGGTATATCATTGATGCAGCAGATCAAAGTATTCACTGGAAAAGGTTCGTGTGATGTAATGTAACAAAACATTTACATTGCGCCTTCCTGGAAGTTTCCAATTGCGATTCACACGCGGCAGTCTAACGCATTTAAAAAAGTTGGGCTTAAGAGAATAAGAAAATGTTGAGCTGAATCAGTTGCAGTAGAACATGCCATGTAATTGAAAAATGTTCTATTAGGAAGGTCCGATCCACGAGAAAAAACCTTGGTACCTTGAGGGTTAAGTTAAGGAGACAATGTGTATTGAACTGAATCAGTTGCAGTAACAAGTAATGGAAGATTATTCCAAGAGACCGATATACGAGAAAACTGTCTTAGCATTAGAATGATGTTCGAAAGAGAGGAACACTATTTAAGTCACACAATGTTCGTTTAGACTAAAGTTAAACAACTAAAGATAGATTAGAACAATTGAAACTGTATGCTCATTCTTATCCTAGATAAGATGCTTAGACAACGCCGAATATGGTCCGTATATATATTGTGGAACATATGCTACTTCTGTAAACCTGAAAATCGACCGATGCAGTCAAGTTCTTCTGTTGTACTACAATGATGATGGCTTCTATTACGGATTCAACATCCAGTACAGCGTCTACCCGGATGGAGGTCGGTGACAACGGTATTATAAATACACTGCAATGCCTCTGAGAGGTACTTGGCGCTATATTAAGTGTATGTACAAAATTACATTCATGCATGCACACATGATGATGCAATGTGTATTTGTATATTTTATAAATACAAATATATGCATAAAGTTAATACATACGTACATAACTTATATATATATATATATATATATATATATATATATATATATATATATATATATATATACACGGTAATGAATATGTACGCAATTTCGTGTAATTAATTATGCGTGCGGAATTTATACATACATTATATACATACATATGAATAGTAAATGCAGCGTTTTATTTGTAGAAGTAAAGGTTCCAGATCTGAACAATTATGTAAGGGCTAAATCGAGGGCGAAGCCCGAGATAAAACGAGGCTGGGGTTTGGGAATGGTCTCGGTGAGACCCTGCCTAGAAAATGTTTGACGTCACATTAAATTAAAATAACTAAATTATTCTTTTATTTTAAAATCTAAATAAATTATTTTTAGTAGCTGAAAAAAGGTGCCTGAACGCCGTTCCAGAGCTTTCCGGCAGAAAAAAGCACTGAGTTTATGCATACGTACACACGTACATACATGCATACTTAGATAAATGCATAGCTTAGTATGTATGTATGGTCGAAGCGCCATGACTGACTAAGGGTGGCGCTTGTCTAATAGTCAATGCATTGCTTTGCTTACTGACGAATTTCTGTTGTTATGTACTGTGGTATCGCCTCTGTTGAATGTTTTCTTGAGGGCGCTATTTAAATGTCTATATCTATTATTTACACATAGGCCTAAACTAGGTGCAGCTTAGTTATGTTTTTTTGGATGACAAGTACTGATAAATTTAGCTCTAATCATTTCTAGCGTGTGGTCCACAGCTTTCTCCTTCCGAAGACACATACTATGCTGTGGGGTCCTGAGTTATTGAATGGCACACTTTATTCACTATGTAACACCTCTGTCAGTTAGGTGTTCATTTCAATATCATCAACACCGTCGTCATCATCATCATCATCATCATCATCATCATCATCATCATCATCATCATCATCATCATCATCATCATCATCATCATCATCATCATCATCATCATCATCATCATAATCAACTTCATCATCATCATCATCATCATCATCATCATCATCATCATCATCATCATCATCATCATCATCATCATCATCATCATCATCATCATCATCATCATCATCATCATCATCATCATCATCATCATCATCATCATCATCATCATCATCATCATCATCATCATCATCATCATCATCATCATCATCATCATCATCATCATCATCATCATCATCATCATCATCATCATCATCATCATCATCATCATCATCATCATCATCATAATTACTTAAGTATCGCGTAATCGTCGTTTGTTACCAGATAATTATCATTATGGTCATCACGGTTATCATCATAGACATTGTTTTGCTAATGCCATCCTCAAACCATAGAGTGCAGTATTATGTTAATTAGTCCAACCGTGTATCGCCATATCAATATTATTTTACATAATCTAATTAATCGTTCGTTATAGAATAAATTGCAATTCTTACAGAGACTACGACTGTGACTGGTACACCGGGTTTCACGCAGACAACGTATACTCCACCAGTCACTACTTATCCACCAGGTGATTGAGTAATATCTACATTTAAATATATTCTGCTGTGATTAAAAATTGCCACTAAAGTCTCAGTAATAGTAGTAGAATCCTTTATGATTTCTTGCAGGTTTCCTGATGTTAGAACCTGTGTGCTACTTAATTTCAGTTAAATGTTAATATACAACTCGGTTCATGGTTTCCCGGTGATTATTATTTACAGGGGCAATAATTTAGTCAGTTAAAAGTCTAAACGAAATCGTTACAAACATAAAGCTGTACGTTTTCATGGCCTTAGCAATCCTTAAATCATGCCAGATGCTTTCTAGGAGCTAGCGAAACTGAAATATGCTTAAGGTTTTTCTTTTTGAGAAAAGGTACCGTGTCTCATGTTGAACTTAGGTAGGCGCGCATTTCTTTTAGGCCTACTGAGGCGCATGAGCGGGAAGTGGCCGAAATGCAAAACTCTAAATGATGGGGCCCGTTTATTTCCCAGGTCGCACCAGTAGGCCTTACCAAATTCTTTTGACCGGTGACAGAAGACCGTGTATGTAAAAATAGCCTAGGTTCGTTTTACTGAGTAAGCTCATGAACTCAATCAAAATTCATATAAAACTCATCAAAGATGTGTCTGTAACTCATTCAAATTTTACTTGGAGAGCTTTCACCAGGACACCATCTCGCCCGTTCTTAAATCTCTCTTGTAGCTGAAAATCTCTGAGCCCATCCATTTCAAAGTCCTATCGTAACCTACAACTCGCTACAATACTCCCAGACAAAGTACCTTCGTGAACTCCTCACCATCTACCCGATCATCCTCATATCACACTCTCTCCCGTAGCCCAGTCACTGCTCATCTCAAGTTCTCCAACCGATTCATATCTAAAACTGCACCTCAACTCTAGAACGAACTTCGTTTAAATTCCGCATTTTCTTAGTTCCTTCACCAATACCGCCACTCACCGTCATCTGCTTCAGGCTCCTCTACTCATCACTTCACATGATTTCCACTCCAAATTGAATCTTCACCTCTTCGAGAATTCCTACCCTAATCCATCCGATTCTCTGCCTTCGAAGCGTTATCGTCCTCAACGAAACTCGCCGCAACAGCTGCGTTAACTTTCTGGTCTCAGTAAACCGAACGCAGACATCCACTGGACATCAATCTCTGGACAACCCCTCGGATACGACGCAGCACTCATGAATAAGCTGGCGCCATGCGCTTAGCTTTAGAGTAGCATCTTACAAATTCGGAGTTTACGATTTCATATACGAACGTGCAGTCGATGAATAGAGATCCGGTGTGATAAATGAAGATCCCACTGAGGCGCCAGCTATCGATGCATACCTGTCCCAATGATACGTCATGGGCCCTACGCAGGTTTTTCTTTTAGGGACAGCACTCCATTGGGCATATAAACATTATACGCAAGAAAATAGACCGGTGTAGCGATTTCAGATTACCCCCATTTCAGATTACCCCCCGGTAACTTGAAATCGATTTCATATTACCCCCTACGATTTCAGATTACCCCCTCAAATTAGTGGGACCCATTTTCGATTATCTTATATAATACTAATAATAATTGCCAATATTTATCGCTGAACTCTCATTATCCCCTTATAGCCTGATGTACGATGAGTTCTCTCTCTATCTCTCTACCTTAACTACATAAAACTCATGAAATGGAGCAGCTGACACGCATATATAGTACTGTAGTTGTCTGGCTGGCTGGGTTTACTGGTCAATGCTTGTTATATGTGCGTCAGCAGTGGGAAACGTTAATATTCTCTGTCGTTCGAAACATCTCGGTGGTATAGTTAGCATTTTATCTTATGTGAACATGGCAGGGGTAACTTGAAATCGCGTTAAGATTACCGGGGTAATCTGAAATCGCGTTCAGGTTACCGGGAGGTAATCTGAAATCGCGTTCAGATTACCGGGGGGTAATCTGAAATCGATTTCAGATTACCCCCGGGGGTAATGTGAACAGCGCGGGGGTAACTTGAAATCGCGTTCAGGCTACCCACGGGGGTAATCTGAAATCGATTTCAGATTACCGGGGGGTAACTTGAAAGAGGGGGTAACCTGAAGTCTTTACACCGGCCTGAGTTAGTTTACATTGCCTTACTGAGCATTATGGCCAAAATTAATATGACATTGGTATTAGGTTTACTAAAGCAAGAATTTGGCCATCTATATATGCTGTTTGTCAATTTTCTGGATCGCAAATTTAAGCTATGGTGAATTGCTCATAATTGTGAAATGCAGTGCCGATAACTAAGGTAGTGTGCAATAGTAGGGCCTACTTAGTCGATAGCAAAAGTAGTGTGCAGTGCATTTCTACTTAGGCCTAGCATCACATCCTCCAACTGGTGACTCGAAAGACGATGCATAAGGCTGTTCAAATGATTTCAATGGCGGTCCACTAGAATTTGCAGGACTTTATTTATTATTAATTTTATTTATTTAAATTTCGATACAATCCTCTGTACACTCTAACACTGATGAACTGACCTAGTTTTCTCTCCTCCCACTCTGGAACCCGGTGACCGGGCAATTCGTCGCCGGACAATTCGGCGCCGGACAATTCGGCGCCGGACAATTTGTCGCGGACAATTCGGCGCCGGACAATTCGTCGCGGACACTTCGATACGATGCGATGGGGCCCCACTGATGAGGCATAAGTAGATCACTTGCCGTCTGCAAACCAGACTCGACATCCCGCAAGGAAGTTGAGATCTTCTTCGGCTGCAAACATGAGAAAATCGTCGTCATTTCGCAAGAACGGTTGACCATTTAAGGTATTCCGAAGTTCAGGTGGAAGAATGCCGTCGACCGGAGTAGGTAGCTGGCGATATCTTCTTATGGTACGTTTGACGGTTTCCACTTTCGGAACAGTGGCTTGAGCTGGCGGATAGAAATTTCCCATAACAGACTGTACAATCGCTGTGGCGGGTTCTTCAGATTCTTCAGCACGTCTCGTGATGCTTGATCTGACTCGAGCCTTCTCCAGGTGTCCGCTAGAGCGGCTAGACGATGCGTGTGAATGTTGAGATGGCGGCTTCAATATCTCCCCATTTGCTGTATGGCAGCGCCCTTTACAAGAACGATCATAGCAACGCCACATCTCCTTCTGTTCTAACTTAATAGACGTTCGTTTATTGCAGTTATTTCTCTCAGAGATCATCGACCCTTTACTTTACTTGCGACCCTTTACTTGCCGCGCCGAATTGTCCGGCGCCGAATTGCCCGCGACGAATTGTCCGGCGCCGAATTGTCCGGCGACGAATTGCCCTAGCACCCTGGAACCCACACACGGAACAGTACCTTTACACACATATGCATATATAAAATTATATATATATTTCACATCTATCTTACTAATTATTGGTCTTTTCACGTTTCTGTATGCGTCAAGGAGTGGCCTGAGATTATGAGTTATACCTTGGTATGGACCAGGGTATTTAGAAGCTCTGCGTTGCCATTGAAAACACACTAGTAATTATTCAAAATAAAAGAGTCTTTTCCCGACTTTGCTAAATAATATATGTACAAACTTACGAAAATTAGTCTATATGCAGTATTACAATGTTCAAAGATATCACATAGTTTTCTGTATAGCCCTAAAGTGTTCCAAGAGATAACTCTTCTATACGTCTGGCCTAAAGTTTTCAATCTTACAATATATCTCAATGTTTTGGCGCCCCCGACAATTGCGCCCCGACAATTGCGCCCCGACAATTGCGCCCCGACAATTGCGCCATAAAATTCCCGACAAAAGCGCCCCGACAATTACGCCCCCGTAATCCAGCTTTAGTGTCATCGCTATGTATAAATATGTATGTGTGCATGTATGCATGTATGTATGCATGTATGTGTGAATGTATGTATGTATGTAACTATGTATGTATGTATGTATGTATGTATGTATGTATGTATGTATGTATGTATGTATGTATGTATGTATGTATGTATGTATGTATGTATGTATGTATGTATGTATGTATGTTTGTACAGTGTATGACTGTATGTATGTATTTATGTATGTATGTATGTGTGTGCTTATTTATGTATGTATGTGTGTATGCATGTATGTATGTACAGTGTATGTATGTATGTATTTATGTATGTCCGACAGGCAACATGCTATCACGTGGAGCCAATATTCGTATTATGTGGCGCAAATGTCGGGGCTCTTTTGTCGGGATTTTTATGGCGCAATTGTCGGGGCGCAATTGTCGGGGCGCAATTGTCGGGGCGCAATTGTCGGGGGCGCAATTGACGGGTCACCCAGCCAGTTGCAATTCCATAATCCTGTAGCATACCAGATGCGATTTCCGCAACCGATTTGGACGTGTATTTCATGAATTGTAACCGTTCGAAGACAGTCAGTTCAAGAAAAAGAAAAAAATAATGCACTACATTGACGTATTCAAAGAATTTTATATGGTAAATATTTTACCGCCGGTAGAGGGCAGAAGATGCAAAGCAAAATCAGCAATATTTTGAGCACTGTTTACACTAACATGCTGGCAACTTTCCATCACTATTAGAAAATGATTGCTTAAATTTTTTTGGGCCATTTTCGCTCCACCCTACTATTGCGGATGAGCCAACAGAAATAAAAAAACTAGACAATGGGGTTAGTCATGCACCAAACACCTAAACACCTAAAACTGAAGAATTTTACTACTTGTACAGTGTGTGAAAAAACTGAGTTCTATCACGCACGGTCTGGAGTCCTCACGTCTCCGAACTATCCTGGAGAATACTACAATGGTCTTACCTGTAACACCTATATTTACTCAGCAAAGGGAGGTTCCTTCGCGTTTATCTTCGAAGATTTCCACGTAGAAGATAACCGAAATGATTTTGTCCGGGTCAGTAACTTTTTCTGAACTTGGACTGAATCTTTTGTTATCTTGCATTTTGGAAGCGTTGTTTTCTTAATTCAAATTTGAATAGTACGTTACCAAAATCATTTATTATTTCCTCGATAATGTAGTGGTCAGCGTGCGGAACTGCCAGGCAAGAGGTCGGGATTTCAAATCCCCGTCAGGACAGAAATTTGGTTGGTGATAATGTGTTCCATCTGCGCCTCTAGCCAACTCATAGATAACGAGTACACTGACCGTACACTGGCGGTGGAAAGAGGGTAAAGACTGGCCATCCGCCCTCATACGCCGAGGGTAAGAAAACGAAGCCGCTGACACTTCATGTCTACGACTGCTTCAGAACTAGCTTGAGGGACTGATCTTATTATAGTTGTTCTTCTAATAGTTTAACCACAGCTTTTACTTGGTCTGGATTGTTCTTCCTGCCAACAGCTAGTTCGGGTTTTAATTTGCTCGGAAGGCAATATTAATTTTTTTTAAATTAATGTTTTCAATAGTTTTGTATTGTTTTGCATTCAGTTATGGTAATGAAATAACAATAGCTAAACTTATTTTGATAGATTGTCGCTATTTAACAATGTTCTAAACCTTCAGACATCTTTCTGCAATTTAAAAGGAAGTAGTGTCTTGCAATCAACACATGAAACTAAATAAGATAAAAGTATTGAATTTGACGCAGTTCCAATGCACGAGCGGTTATTCGAACTTTTCTATTCTGGAGATATCAGGACATACGTTGCCTCTACCTTTTTCAATACCATGGTGCAGTCGCGCATTTTTTGAGTTCAACACAGACTCTAGTACGGTCTTCTCTGGATTCAGCATCGATTACTACACAAGTGATGGAGGCAAATAAATTTACTAATAAATAATTATTGTAAAATATAGTTCTTTACTAGTTAATTGTTCTTAATTTAAAATAAATGACACACGATTCATTCATTCACTTTGAAAATTTATACAGCGCCTCTTATAGAGAACTACTCAGAGGCGCATAAGTTTGTGTATTTCTGAAAAAGCCATGTATTGTGTGGTTTACCTTATATCTTCATCCTAATTCATTCCATTTCTATTGAGCAGTCTAATGGAGTTCGACGAATAAAGTAGCGTCAACAAAATAAGGTTCGGAGGAAAGGAAGGATATAAATTAGAAAGTTCAGTCATTAAGCGTTCAACTAATCCATCCTATATACGTCCCCTGATAGTCGATATAGCTAATCGACATTAAAAAGTTTTACTCGATAGACTTTTTTTGCATTATTCCCAGATTTTATAATCCAAAGAATTAGGCTTAGACAGTTTGAAGGCCAAAGTGCTGGAGGTATGAAATCAGGTATTCATACAGAAGTACTGCGGTTTCAGTACTCTTCTTTGTTACAAATGATGTCACAAAGACGTGATATTTAGGAGACCATACAAGATTTAAAAATAAGTTAACCGTTGCGGCCAAGAGAAAAATCCATTTGAATTTCCTTAAATTTTTGCAGGCCTTTAATTGTATAACTAGTGGGACAAATGTCCCAGTAGTCATAGGATTTATCCCAGTAGTTTGGCTGATATGTCCCAGGCAATGTATGTTTAAATTCGAACTAGTGGGACAAATGTTGAAGGAGTTTTAAAAGCTTTGTCCCAGTAGTAAAATGAAAAGCCAAGATAAACTCCACAAAAGAGATTTTGTTGGGAGATGAATTATTCCTAAAAAACGGCCATCAAGGTTTTTGGGGAGATGAATGCCTAAAAAAGGTCGTCAGATTTTTGGAGGGACCATTTGGGAAAGAAAGTAACGTTTTTGGAAGTAATGACTAAAAAAAAGATGGAATTCCCCAAAAAGTCGTTTGATTTTTGAACAAACGAGGAAGAAAAATTTTTCAAAAAGGTCGCCCTTGTTCCAGAAGAGGTTTGAAATGGTGAACCAGACGCCCGACTTTGTCCCAGTAGTGAAAATTTCTTAAAATATGCACTGCTTTAATGGTCAAACGTAAGCGAAAGGGTGTTGAAAAATTCTTATAAGTTCGGATGTCCCGATCAGAATTTCACACGTACCTAAAAGCTGTTTACTTGCTAAATTGTAGTGGCTGTGGGTGTACGTGTACTCGATCCTAACCTATTTAAAAAGAGTCGAACAAAGAAGAAAACTAATTGGAAAAATCTTTACTTTGCCTACAAGGTAATTTTGAGGAACTAATTGGAGGGTTTAGAAAATGAATTGGGTGTAACCCTCCAAACCCCGAGAATTCAATCACTGCATTTAGACAAATTTCATAGTTGTATAAATAACAGTGCAGAGGTTGCGTTTCCACTCACAGTGTTTATACATAAACACTAGTTCTCATACATGACTATGAGTATGTTATATTAAGATGTGAGGGCAGATGTTACGTATAAAGAGTGTATCGAGATATATGCTGTATATACATACATCCACATATGAGTGCGTATTCACATCTGAAGATGCTTCTGTTGCCTTTTCAGACTGTGGTTACACCGTCCACAACAAATCGGTTGGAAATGTGACATCTCCGAATTATCCGAGTAACTACAGCTACTACCAGAACTGTAGTAACATCATCTGGGCTCCACAGCGAAGCCACATCCATCTGAATTTTCTATCCTTCGAATTACAGGACTGTGAATCATGTCCTCGAGACTGGGTTGAGGTAATTTATAGCAATGAAAGGTTAAACGAGCAGGGAGGGCAAGAATAAAAGCTCAGTTTGTGAAGCCTGTTACTGATTACTCACTATAGTATATTTACCGATAACCGTTTCTGTTTAATGTTGCATACTAAATTACTACGGCTGAATCAATGTGATTAAATTCAGAAACGTTTTCTTTATGTTTGCTTTGGTTTGAAATGTTATGTTAGTTTTCTCATACTTGACCTTTGTTGCACATGCAATACTTTTCGCATGCTATCTTATGAAACGTGTTTCTTTGCCGCACGCTCTTCTGTCTTCTGCCCACCTTTGTCACTCGCTATTATGTCACATTTTCTTTTGCCAGTTGCTATTTAGTCGCTCCACCGAAAGACGAACAATTAACGAATGATGCCCTTAATAATATTCTAGGTCAGCTGCCTCGATAACAACCCCTCTATCAAACACAGATTTTGTGGAGCCACTCACTACCCCGTTGACTTCTACCAGTGCAGTCAAGTCCTTGTTTGGTTCCACAGCGATGGCTCTAAGAATTTTCAGGGATTCAACCTCGAATACAATGTCTATCCTGAATCAGGTTAGTTCTTACATGTAGAATTGTAGATGATGTGATTTAATAATGCAAATTTAGGCGAAAAATACGAAAAACAGTGCAAAATGATATTGCACCGTGACAGCTGGAACAGGACCACAGGTAAACAATGATGCCTTACTGCATTGACCTTTTGTAACAAATGTGGTCGTCGTTTAATTTTCATGTCCAAATTCATTTCGATAACCGAATTAGCCCCGGCTTTGAGTTTGCCACCAGAAAACATTTGGTGACATCAAATAATTTTTAATTAAGAATGAAGTCAGGAATCGTAATCCAATGCATAACCACAATCGAAAATAGTGATTGTCCATGTTACACACACGCATATATACATTCACAGATACATACACACACGTTTCGATAGGTGGCGCTTCGGCGTTTTTACTCCAGTTCAACACGGCTGTCAATTTGGACGTAGTCTGGCGTTCCTCAACTTTCGAATTACATTTATTGGCACTTGGATTAACTCTTTGGTTCCATGGTCAGACGCGGAGCGCTATGGAGTTACCAGCAACTCCCCTTTACGTAGGCCTGCACGTTATCATAATTATGAATCAATATTGGGTAGGTGTTCGTTTAGGCTTTAGAGTGGGTAGGCGTGGTTTATATGTAATTATGTATATGCTTGTATAGTATAATGACAGTATAGGCCTATATATAGAGAATGTTACTAGGTTTGGACAATATATATTTTGCACAGTGCATGCGGCCTTAGCCAATCGCAAGAGCTGTATGCGCATGCGTATCAATTTATCCTGTATATATAAGCTTGTGTCTGTTGTTAATAAATTAGTCATAAATTGTGTTTGACTCGACAGGTTGGTCTGTAAGGCTGACACACGTCTTAACAGATCCCTCGATCTATTCACGCCCTCATCGTATTCACCGTGCCACAAGAAAAATTATCTTTCAACTCGAAATATGGCAGCCTGCATCAAACTGGGCTAGAGATTGTCTTTTTCCTGCTCCGCTAGGTTCTACCGTCAACCTACTAGGGGACGGAGGACAAGCAGATTCTCCTCCTTCGTCGACGTATGCCCCTACTAACAAATTCGGTCATCTTTTTACCTCTAATGGCATCCACCTCGCTACTTGGAAGGTCCGCTCGTTACGGAATAGATATCTTACTGTCGCCAGATGCGATATTCTCTGACAACCTAGACTTTCAACTGGTCACTGAATCATGGAACAATAATCTCAACGTATGTAACGCTGCGCCGGTCTACTCCAACTGACTACTCCCTCGTGGGCTGCCCTAGGCATGGCGTGTCCGACGAGGATCCTCGGGGCGCTGGCATCGTTGTCTATAATCTTTACCTGTTCGGTCCTTATTCCATCCGTTCCGACAGCCTTGGCCGTCTCTGCATTGTCGTCACATCATCGCATGACCCCTTAACGGTTCTCGTCATCTACCGTCCGAGCTCAGAACCACCAACAGCCACCTTCTTCAGTGAGTTCGCCACGCTGCTCCAACAATTCGCTCTCTACAATACTCAGCCGGTCATAGCTGGTGACTTAAATCTTCACTTGGAGGACCCAGTGTCACCTGCGAGTGCCTAGTTCATTGCTACCATGGAGTAATTTCGTCTGAAGGAGCATGTCAATCTACACGCCAGCTCCGAGATTATTGTCAGGTGGTGGCCCTGGTCGTCTACCCGGTGCCATGACAATTCGGCGCCGGTCAATTCGGCGTCGGTCAATTCGGCGCCGGTCAATTCGGCGACGGTCAATTGGGCGCGGTCAATTCGGCGCCGGTCAATTCGGCGCATGGTCAATTCGGCGCCGGTCAATTCGGCGCCTTTTGTTAACGCTTCTATTTCTACCGACATTTCGTCTATTATGACTTTCCTTGATCCCGCTTCCAGTTTAAGTTATATTTTAATCGTTGATCCTGCCTCTAGTTTAGTTTATATTTTGATCGTTCATCCCGCTTCTAGTTTTAGTTATATTTCAATCATTCATCCAGGTTCTACTGTTAGTTATATTTTAATCGTTGATCCCGCTTCCAGTTTAAGTTATATTTTAATCGTTGATCCCGCCTCTAGTTTAGTTTATATTTTGATCATTCATCCCACTTCTAGTTTAGTTTTTATTTAAATCTTCTTTATCCAGGTTCTACTGTTAGCTATAATTTAATCTAATTGCTAATTTGAAGACGGTAACAGGTGTGAAATGGTTTGAAGTTTATAATTTCAACATCTGCGCCTTTTGTTGAAAGATTGAAATCTAACTAAAACTAGAAGCGGGATGAATGATCAAAATATAAACTAAAAGCGGGATCAACGATTAAAATATAACTTAAACTAGAAGCGGGATCAAGGAAAGTCATAGTAGATGAAATGTCGGTAGAAACAGAAGCGTTAACAAAAGGCGCCGAATTGACCGGCGCCGAATTGACCATGCGCCGAATTGACCGACGCCGAATTGACCGGCGCCGAATTGACCGGTCACCGTCTACCCTCCGACGATATCGGATCACGGCATCGTCGTAGCTTCAGTACTATTTCTACATCAGGCCCCAGTGCTCGTTGAGTGACAATATCGTAAGTGGCGGAGACTGGACCGTTGGCAATCCGTGAGGCATTGCTGCGTTTTCCGCGCTGGCAGATACGTCGACTAGCGAACTCTTCTCCTTCTGCGATTCAACAATGACGGATCTTCGTAACGTCCTACTTTAGTCCTACCCAACCAGAGCACGTCGACCTGCTCTCTTCCCGCGGTTCGACGCTGGTGTCGTTCACTCCGGCGTCTTGGTCCCTGCCTGGAGAGGCGCTACAGGCACACTAAACTGCCCGCCGACCTAACTGTCTGGGTTGAATACTTTCGCGAGATGCATCGGCTGTACAGAAGGAAGGAGCAGGAGTACTGGGATCACACAGGGGATCCTAAGAGGCTTTGGTCGACCTTTAGCGACCTCCTTGGTCGCGCTCGCCCTGGTGGTCGCTCGACTTCGCCTCTCTTCATAAAGGATACATACATCGAGGCATTTAACGCGAAGGTTCACACCGTCCGAGAGGATATCGTCGGCTCTCCCCTGCGGTCTTCTCATCGACTGAATATGTATTTAGCTGTCCGCTCTGGATCCGGTCTCAAGTCAATACCTGCGTACACTTATCTTAGCCCCTCCGTCAAAACATGTGACCTGGATCCATTTCTTACCTTTCTACTTTAGGAGTTCGTGGACGTCTTACTGCCTTTCTGAACAGTTCTCTGCAATAGTTCCTTCCGCAACAATATCCTCCCAGCGTCGATGAAAAGAGCTATCCTTGTCCCAGTGCCTATACAGGAGGGCTTGGACTAGCCTGACCCCAAATAACTTTAGGCCGATAGCAAACGTGTCCTTTAAATATAAAATGACTGAGAAGGTTGCAGCTACTCAGCTTACTGCTTATTTTGATAAGCACATTCTTCTACCAACCTTTCAGTCCGGTTTTCGGAAAGGCTACTTTCGGATATATAGACCTACGGGGCCATTGACAAGTCACAGGTTGCCCTCTTAGCCTTAACAGTGTTAGTGCTGCATTCGATACAGTTGATCATTCTATCGCTAACGCGTCTCCCTACTTCCTACGGCCTCTCTGGTAATCTTCTCGACCGGTTCACATCCCACCTACAAGACCATCCTGCACCGTTGCTTGTAATAATTGTAATTGTAATTAGTAATTTATATTACGCCGGTGTCTAATGCACAAGGCATCAACCGATGGCACACCAAAACCAATCCGTAATCAGGTCAATATCCAGAAGATCAGTCCGTAAGACAAAGAGGCAGCCTATTGCAATTGTAATTGTAATTGCAATCGAGAATTTATATAGCACCACTCTAATCAGAGGCGCTCCCAACCCAATGTCTTCACTGACAAAGAGAAATGTTTTCAGGAGCTTGCGAAACTGGACAGGAGAGAGAGAGAGAGAGAGAGAGAGAGAGAGAGAGAGAGAGAGAGAGAGAGAGAGAGAGAGAGAGAGAGAGAGACAGAGAGACAGAGAGAGAGAGAGAGAGTGACAGAGAGACAGAGAGACGGAGAGAGACGGAGAGAGACGGAGAGAGACGGAGAGAGACGGAGAGAGACGGAGAGAGACGGAGAGAGACGGAGAGAGACGGAGAGAGAGAGGAGGAGGAGGACAAGCCCAAAACCAGGAGGAGGACAAGCCCAAAACCATGGAAAGGCCCACAACCGGAAAACTACGGGACTGGGCCGTGGCAGTGCGCATCCAAGGAACTACCAAGTGGCCACGGGCATATGACCGGAGAGAGGCCCGACCAGGCAAACTGGAAACCGGGGTGCAGTAAGCCCTGAGATACAGCGGAGCTGAGCCAACAAGACAGTTACGCATGAGGGAAAGGACTTAAATTGGATGCGTTGCTGAATGGGAAGCCAATGAAGGGAGTCCCTGATGTAGGAAGAGATATGGGCAAACTTCGTGATGCCCCGTATGAGGCGAGCAGCAGCATTAAGGATGGATTGAAGTTTAAACGTATTAACAGAGGAGAGGCCAATATAGACAGCGTTTCCGTAGTCAATCCTAGTGCAGATCAGAGCATGAACCAAGGTCGCAATCGCATGAAGCGGAAGAGACTGGGAATGGCATGCAGTTAGCGTAAATAGTAAAAGCACGAGCGAGAGACACTATTGACATGATCAGATAGAGAAAGAGTAGGGTCTGGGACAAATCCAAGATCACGGACAGAGGAGGAGAAGTTCACATTGGGAAACCTGAGGCGGAGAGAGTCAGCATCGATCCTGGCAAGCTGGACAAGATTACCGAGCCAAATGTACTGGGTCTTATCATGGTTAAGACGGAGGCGATTTGAGAACAACCAGAGATCAAGAGCAGAGGAAGCCTCCAGGATGCTTTCAATCATAATAGCAGCTGAGTTGGCTGGACTATGGAGGTAAGCCTGTGTGTCATCAGCGTATTGGTGAGACGATGGTTGATAAGCAATTTGAAATAGGTAAGTTTTAAGTTGAGAACGAAATAAAACAAGCGACTGAGCAGAGCGCCAGACACAGGGAGAGAGTCCCAAAAACTACGTCCAGCAACTGAAAATGCTCGATCACCAAGAACAGTTGATATTTTAGGTATGACCAGACAAATATTTATAATCAGATGAACTCGTTGAATAATGATAAACCTGGGGAATAAGAAATGATTCTAAGTGTTGTGACTGGCCAGAGCTCAATGTTTTATAAACTATGAGCCCCAATATGAAACTAATTATTTGCTGAGCAGGAGGCCAATTCAAAGACTTAAGCACTGGGTTACGTGTTAAAAATTTGATGTATCAGTTATGGTTCTAGCCAAAGCGTTTTGAATTCTCTGCAGCTTCAGTATGTTTGACCTTTTGATACCAGCAAAAAGCGAGTTACAGTCTTTGATCGGTTGAGGAGGAGTTTATTGGCCGCCATCAAAGACTGTACCTCATCGAAGACAGCAGACAACAGCTGCAAAGATAAGTCACAAGACAAACTTCAAATGAAAGATTTGAGTATCATTAGCATAGAAATGATATCCCAGCGATATCCAGCAATGTTCCTAATGTTGTGGTGTATAATGTAAACAAAATAAGACCAAGCGCAGAACCCTGCGGAAGACCGCATGCCAACAAAGTACTGGATGAATAATAACCACTTAAATTCACTGATTGAGTGCGTGGACTAAGATAAGTACTAAACCAATTTAGTGCAGGACCCGAAATACCAAACCAATGCTTTAGAGTAGACTATGGTCAAGATTAGAATGATCCACAGTATCAAGAGCAGCAGATAAGTCAATAATCACAAGTGCTGTCACCTTACCCCTGTCCATTGAGCATATTTTGTTATTATGAACAGTAAGAGGTGCGGATTCTGTTGAGTGAAGCTTGCAAATAGGTGACTGAACAGGGGAGATTAGTGATTTTGATGATTGATAAGTTTACATGCGATTCATGACTATCCGGTCAAGGATTTTAGATATAAAATGCAAGGTTAATATTGGTGTGTAATTTGACAGATCATCAGGGTCAGGAGAAGGTTTCTTAAGGAGTGGATGAACAATGGCATGAGCACAAGGAGCTGGAAAGAATCCCTTATTCATCGGGCTAGGTATGCGCCACCAACTAGCAAAATTAACCTGGAGGCTTTAGGTCTTGAGTTCCCTCCGGTCTCTTTTGCCTCCTCTGTACACGACTTTGCCGTTATCCTGAACTAGGAACTCACGTTCACCCGCCACATTAACCTCCTCTGTCGCAATTGCTATTACCAACTACGTCAGCTTAGGGTGGTTTCGCGCTCTTTGCCCCAAGGAGCTGCCTCTACCTTGTACATGCTTTTGTAGTCTCCCGTTTTGACTACTGTAGTGCCCTTATCGCTGACCTCCCAGCTGTCCGGGTTGGGTGCCTAGATCGGGTTCTCCGCGCAGTTGCACGTCTCATTGGCCCCATTACTAGATTTGGCCGGGTCTCTGAGTGCAAGTGAGATGTTCTATATTGGTTTCCATTCCCGTTACGAATCACAAATAGGGTTTCTGCGCTGGTTAGACGCTGCTTGGAGGGACTCGTGCCCCTATCCTTGCGAGATTTTTGTCGCCTACCTCTGCCCTGTAAATATGCCTTAGTAATAATAATAATAATAATAATAATAATAATATTAATAATAATAATAATAATAATAATAATAATAATAATAATAATAATAATAATAATAATAATAATAATAATAATAATAATAATTATAATAAACCAGTAAATACGTCCGTATGGTTCGGACACATATCAAGGATGGACGGAAGAAGATTTCCAGCTAGGTCACTCTACAATCAAATGGAAGGAAAGCGGTTAATCACTGGTAGCCTTTTCTGGATTCTAGATTTTAAGCTTTTAAAATAGACGAGGAACTGAAACTAGAACAATAGCGAAATCTTAAATCATTTTTACAGCAGAACTAAAGCTAAAGTGATTTCGAGATAAGAAAAACTGAACTGGAACGAAATTGATTGCGATGGAGATAATAAAATTAGAATTTAAACTAAAATAATGAGATCTGACCTAAATAAAAACTAGATTTAAAATTTTTCGAGGCTATAAAAGATTTCCAGACTATAAATGTTGTTATGAACACACATTGAGGTGTTCATCATCATCGTCATGGTCATCATCAGCATCATTTTCTTCTTCTTCTTCTTCTTCTTCTTCTTCTTCTTCTTCCTCTCTCTCTGCTTCTTTTTCTTCTTCTTCTTCTTCTTCTTCTTCTTCTTCTTCTTCTTCAGTATAATTTTCTTCTTCTTCTTCTTCTTCTTCTTCTTCTTCTTTTCTTCTGCACCATCGTCGTCGTTATCATTATCATTAATTTCACAAATATCATCATACACAAATTTGTACTAGCGTAGACCTCAAATCAAGCCGAAAATTGCAACACTGGGTTAATTACTAATTAGTCCAATTCTTTGTCAGCACAATAATACATTTATGCATAGGTAAATCTGAGTAATCGTTTACAGGACTAAAAATGTTGCGGGATTTGTAGTGAAGGATCGAAAAGTGGCTTATTTAAAAAAAAATGAAGTAACATGCTTTCAGAGACAACGAAAGTGGCAGGTACAACACAGACCACTAAGACTTCACCAGTCTCTACTCCTAAACCAGGTTATTAAGTAATGTCTACAATGAAATTTTCTTTTCTGTGACAGGAAATTCTAGTTTGATATCATTAATAGTAAGAGATTTTTTCTGACTTCTTCGACGTTTTCTGACGTTCGAACATGTGTGTTACTTTATTTCAATGAAATTTTCTTGCACAACTCAGCTCATAATTATCCTGGTGACATTAATTTAGTCAGGTAAAAGTGTCACTGAGAGCTGTAACTTAAGCAGTTAATGTAAGTTTTCGTGAAATTGGCATCCCTTCAATCTTGCTATGTGTATGGCAGGCCTTAGCGATACTCATACATTTTTTTATTCCTGTAGTCGAGAAAAGGTATCTAACTGAGGAGACTATTTTAGAGATTAGGCCATACATGAAACACATAACTCAGGAATTTCATTACTTGTACAGGCTGTGATGAGTTCTACTGCGGACCATCAGGGACCATCACTTCTCCGAATTATCCAGGCAACTACTACGATTCTCTGAACTGTCAATACTACATTTACGCCTCAACAGGAAGTTCTATCGCGATTATCTTCGAACATTTTGATATTCAAGATGACAAGGATTACATCACAGTTAGTTTTAGTAACTTTTCTTGTTTTCTCAAAGTTGGATAACATCTTCATTTGTCAATTGTTGTTGTTCTTTACAAAATTGAAATTTGAATTGTCGGATAATAATATCATGCATTATTTATCAGCTTTAACAGCAACCTTTATTTAGTAAGCAAAATTGTTCCTTCTGTCAATAACTCCTTTAGGCTAGAATTTGTCTTGAAAGCATTGTTGTGTATTATTGTTACACATTTTTTTAACGCGGGCATGGTAACTCAAAGCGTGAAACTGAAGCGCGGTCAGTCAGTCACCAGGTGCAGAGCGGTTAGATATTCAGGCAGGGCCTAGAACAGGGGCCACCGGGGCCATTTGGCCCCAGGCCTCACTTGATAAAGGGCCTGGGAATTACGGAGTTATTTATTGAAATGCGGAATTACGGAATTAAGGAGTTATTCATTGAAATGTGGCGCTATACAAATTCTAATTATTTCGTGACGAAATCGTTGACTTTAAATAATTTCAAACTGTAAACAAATTTTTCGTCAATCTGTTAGTAGTTGTAAAATTGAAAAGTTGTCAACACTCAACAGTCTAAACTCTATCGTTACTCGTTACTCGTAACTCGTTACTCGTAACGATAGAAATGATTTTTCTCAAAGAAATATACAAAATTAATTTCAAGCTTCCTCTTTCACCAAAAAATCTACTACAAGAAATAGTGACTCAAAATCTGGTCGCTCTGTTTCCAAAAGTGTTTATTTCCTTGACAATTTTCATGACGTTACCTATATCTGCTGCAGATGCAGAGAGATCATTCAGTAACCAGAAAAGAACTAAGAACTACCTGCGTTCCACGATGGGTCGAGCAGTGTCTTAATGGATTGGCTATGTTAAGCATTAATTCTGATATCGCTAGAACTTTAAATTATCAAAGCATTATCGAAAAATTTGTAGCTTTGAAGATGCGAAGGATGATTTGAACCTTTCTGTTGAGCTTGTAAAAGATATTTTATAAAGAAAATCCTGTTTATTAGATTTAAAAATTTTAAAAATTATATAACAAAATTTATTATTTTTAATTGAAAAAGGCCTTGAAAATTAGTTGTGTCCCTGGGCCTCCAAATTATGTCCTAGGTCCTGTATTCAGGTACTAGAAATCCAATGAGAAAGAGTAAATTTGAGGGGTTTCTGAAAGAAAGAAAAACAGAGCTCGGCCATAAGAGAAACACGAGTTGTCGTTTTTATTCATTGAAGCAGCAACACGGAATGCACCAGAGACCATGCCAGTACTACATCGAGGCTCAACCAAAAGACCCATGCCAGAAAATCGCAGAAGGTGTGACGGCATATAGGAGTACTAGAGTATTTGCCCGTCATATGACGGGTTGAAAAAATGATTGGATTGATTCGAAGAGAAAAGAATTTGTTCATTGGAATGCTTGATTAAAAGTAACATTGCTAGTGAAAATTTGAGCATCATTTAGCAAATGACCTTGACGATCGGTTTTCTTGATGAGTACTTTGATATTATCTCTGTTTCTTGAACGCGACAATGCAACATAAAGCTGGCCATGGTCGTGTCGACTGTAATGACTATTTACGAACAATTGAATATTTAGGCTAATTAGGCTATTTAGGGTAATAAATTAATGACTATTTACGAGCAAACAGAATTTGCCCTGTACTGCAAGTGACAAATCGATGTTTAGGCTAATCAGTCCTTCCCTCCGGGAGGGAGGGAGTCAGGAGTCCATACATTCCTGAGCGTTTATCGCCACACAGAACTCGGAAATATATAAGAGATAGTTGTGGTAGGAATGCTCGCTTTAAGAGTTTTATGTGTCATAAATCTCATTTTGAATTCAACAGGAAGACAATGGAACTGAGTGAGAGGAGTTAATTAGTTTGAGATGCACGTAGGGCCACTCGAGCCAGAGAATTATGGATGCAGTGAAGCCAGATGACTTCAAGATCTGATATAATGTGCAGATACACAGTTGGCATAATCGAGGCAAGCAGACAAGAATTAGGATATGATCTGTGATATATCTTTGGTAAGAGCAAACCTTACTTGACGTATTGCCGTGGTATGATATGCATGACATGATATGGTAGTAATACTAGCAGAGTGCCTGTCTTCAGTGCATGCATGGTTCTGCTTCAATTGTCTTACTATAAACCCAGATCTATAAGTTTGAGGCAATCAAGTTTTAGCTCACGCCAACGACCGCGCTCTTTCCCTTCGCATTCTTGTGATGACCTTGCTGCCACGGTTGTTCCAATATCAAAGACTGTCAAAACACTTGGGGTCACTTTGGACAGTGATCTCACAACCCAATCTCACTTAAAAGATCTTTTCAAATCTTGTTTCTGCCATATCAGGGCAATGCGTTACATAAGGTCTGCTCTTACCAAAGACATGTCACAGACCATAACCTGTTCTCTTGTCTGCTCTCGCCTCGATTTTGCCAACTATATGTTGGTAGGCATGTCAGATCTTCAAGTCACAGGTTTCAACCCATTGAAAATTCTTTGGCTCGCGAGGTGTTCCGTTTATCTTCTTGTTCAAACTCATTATCTATGCTCCATCAGCTGCATTGGCTTCCCATAGAATACAGATTTAGATCTAAACTGGCCTGTTTGACCTATAAAACTGTCTTGCTCACCCCGATTCTGGGTCCAATGTCAGAGATACTTCTTCCGTTGTGCCACTGTGTCTATCAGGCCGAATGTCGAGATCGGAAGGTTCGCAACAGGGAAATCTTCAGGCAACGCTTCTTAGGCGCCTGAGTCCGCGGACTCCGTCGTCTACCAGAGATCAGAAGCTATTAGTCGACAAACAGTCACAAACTGATGGTTGAAAGTTTCTGTATTACAATTGAAACTGAGGCCACAGTTCAACAGCAGTCAATGATACAATGTCAGCAGTGCAGATAACCCACAATTCAATCTGATCATTTGACTACCTCGATATTCAGCATCTGTTATCACCGCTGTATTAATCAACACCCGATGTATTATAATAATCTTCTTCCATAATAATATCATATTATCCGCTATCAATCCAGTAATCATACTATCATATAATAGTCATCTATATATAAGCGTGAAGGAGGG